>JAHRHZ010000056.1:719781-767484 GCA_024137785.1 Ginglymostoma cirratum | reverse complement strand
ATGAAGGGTTTAGGCCCAAAACGTCAAGTTTTCCTGCTCCTATGATGCTGCTTGACCTGCTGTGTTCATCCAGCCCCACGCTTGTTTTCACTGAACCATACTGTCTTTCCCTTGGAATGTGTCAATGTGGTTATGCCCTCTGCTTGAACCTCCTGTTTCTAGGCCCCACTGTCATATTGCCACTGGATGTGTTTGTCTGTATGGCACATCCCCTGGCTATGGAAATCAAACAAGCCTCTTTCTTAAAACCTGAAAAAACTGCGGATGCTGTAAATCAGGAACAAAAACAGAAGTTGCTGGAAAAGCTCAGCAGGTCTGGCAGCATCTGTGAAGGGAAAAACAGAGCTAACGTTTCGGGTCCGGTGACCCTTCCTCTTTCTTAAACAAGTTAGATGGCTCTTGACTCTCAGCCAAGCAGAATAATCTTGCCCCTCTCCAATACTTTTTCCTTCTCACCAAAACAGAAGTGTGCAAAGGAAATTTCAAAAGCCCACAGAAAATGTCACAGTCTGCAGTATTTTTTTCCCATAACCCAATCCACAGAACATGAGACAAAAGGTACTGCAGATGCTGGAGAATCCGAGATAACAATCCTAGACCCTTCATCAGAAAAAAGGGTCTAGGCCCAAAACGTCAAGCTTTCCTGCTCCTATGATGCTGCTTGGCCTGCTGTGTTCATCCAGCCCCACAACTTGTTACCACAGAACATGGGCTTAATTCTCAACAAAGGAGTTTGGGATTTTCTGAAGAAGGATCTAGGCCCGAAACATCAGCTTTCCTGCTCCTCTGATGCTGCTTGGCCTGCTGTGTTCATCCAGCTCTAAGCCTTGTTATCTGGGATTTTATGTTTGGTTTTAAACAAAGGGAGGTAAAAGTATCAACAAAAGGTTTCTGACAAATCATCAACTCCGTCTGCATGAGTCCAGGTGGTGAATACTTCAGCATATTACGATATGTAGGTCATCACTACCAAGCCAGATTTTATTTTCATCACGCATTCTTTGCATGACTGAGCAATAGACCAATCCTTTGACAATATTTTCCAAGCCAATGACCACTACCATCTGGAAGGACAATGGAAGCAAATAAATGGAAGCATCACGCCCTGCAGTTTCCCCTCCAACCATCCTGACTTGAAAACACATCACCATTCTTTCAGTGTCACCGGGTCAAAATCCTGCAACTCCTTTCCAACCGCCTAAACCAAATAGTTCTGTTAACAGTTCAAGAAGGCAGGCCATCAACACCTTCTCAAAGGCATTGAAGATGGGGCAACAAATGTTGACCCAGCCAGCGATGCCCATATCGCATGAATAAGTTGCTCTGCAGGCCCTTTCCCTCCTTTACCTATGAGTTCTCAGCTTTTTAGTCTCCCCTAAAAGAGCACAGGCCAAGGGTCAGCTAATTTAGCATAGCCCAGGAATTAAACTTGAAGTCTAATTAAGCACCCGTCCTTAATTTAAGTTCTATCCGACATCTATCTGTCACAGCTCTGAATTTCTGACTGGTATGGTTCTCCAATGTCATGTTGAATACAGCTTGCATTTACACATAGCCGCTTTCCTGACCTGTATTCCACGGTATCCACGATGTGCTTGAGCCTTGTCAGCTCTTCTTTCAGATTAGGATAGATGTGCAGGTCCTTTCTGGCTACAGCATTCAGGTCCTGTTAGACATAAACAGAAGTACGTATTTTTAAACTGCCAACTTAGCAAAGCTGCTGAACTACAGCAATACCTTCCCTAGCAAACGGTAATATGTGCATATTTGCCAGTGTGGAAATAAGTTGTGGCCATTCCTTTAAGTACTATCACCAACAAAAGTCAGTGATGTAGGGTGGAATACATACAGTCTTAGAATCCCTACACAGTGTGGAAGCCGGCCATTCAGCCCATCAAGTCCACACTGATACTCTGAAGAGCATCCCACCCAGATCCACCCCATCTACTTAACTCTGCATTTCCCACCTAGCCCGCACACCCCGGACACTATGGGCAATTTAGCATGGCCAATCCACCTAACCGGGACTGTAGGAGGAAACCGGAGCATCCAGAGGAAACCCATGTAGATACAGGGAGAATATGCAAATCTCACACAGACAGTCACCTGTGGATGGAATCGAACCCAGGTCCCTGGCGCCATGAAGCAGCAGTGCTAACCACTGAGTCACCATGCCACCCCAATTCAACAGAACAAGTAAGGCAAAACTAGAATTTTAGTTTGAGTTCAGGGTATTAGAATAAAAAAGTGCACAATCTTATGATGTTTACAGTACAAAACAGAGCTATTCAGGCTATTTCTGCCTTGCTGCCTCCTGGGCTGCAGGAGCCAAGAGTAAACTCATTGCTTAGAGCCACTGACAAATAAATTTAATACAGATCGTAAAAACGGAAGCTGTATTCAAAGACAACCAATATCTGGAATTTCTGAAGAAGGGTCCAGACCCGAAACATCAGCTTTCCTGCTCCTCTGATGCTGCCTGGCCTGCTGTGTTCCTCCAGCTCCACGCTGTGTTATCTCAATATCTGGAATGATCTACTTGGCTAGATAGGGGATGGAGAGTGTTGGGAGTAGCAGGGAGAAGTGATAGACAGGGAGAATGGATGATCCAGCCGTTTTCTCTTTGCTCTCCGCAGCAACTGAGAGCTCTGACAGTCATTGCTGAAAGAGACAGCTGCTTATTCTGTCAGGCTGAACTCTCAGCCAGCCCTGGGTGCGTGATTAAACGTGCTCACTCATGTAAGCCTCCCCAAATCTGCATCACTAGGGGAGCAGCCACCAAACCAAAATCATCTTCCTGATTTCCAAATAACTCTGCATGTGCTGTGGTTTACTCAGAAACCGGGAAACAACATGTAGCAAGCAGCCTCCATCTGAGGCAGGTTTGCACAACATAAATTGGCTATCAGTTTCCAAAGACAATTATGATAGCACCAGGACTTGTACATTTTTGTCAAGAGGCAATTTTTGAGGCTCCCTGTGGCTTTGTGAATGATTTGAGAGCTCTGAAGCTGCAGACAGCAACATTCTGCAGAATGACAATTTAACAACTTGGGTTTGAATTATCTCATAATATCATTGCAATCCATATTAGTCATGGCTCTGTCGGTAAAATTCTTGCCTCTGAATTCAAAGGTTGAAGGTTCAAGTCCCCTTGGACAGTAAAAGTCACAGGCTGACCCTCTGGTGTGTAGTAATGAGGAAAAAGTGCACTGTAAGAGATGCTAGGTTTTATGGACCTTGATGAAATGAGATTCTGCCTGCACCCCAAATGTTTTGACGTGGAAGTGCTGGTGTTGGACTGAGGTGGGCATGGTCAGAAGTCACACAACACCAGGTTATAGTCCAACAGCTTTCCTTAAAATCACAAGCTTCCAGAGTGTTGCTCCTTCGTCAGATGAAGTGACTTCACCTGACAAAGGATCCCTGCTCCGAAAGCTTGTGATTTCAAATAAACCTGTTGGACTATAACCTGATGTCGTGAGACCTTCTCCAAATGTTTGCAAGAGATCGCGTGGCACTGATTTGAAGAGGACCTGGGGAATTCTTTCTGGTATCTTGGCCAATATCTAACTCTCAGTCAAAATCACGCACAGAAAAAGCTACCTGGTCACTATTGCATTGCTGTTTGTTGGAGCTTGCTGTGAGCAAATTGCTGTTATGTTTCTTACAATGGTGACAACAGTTCAAAGTACTTCCTTCGTTGTCAAACTCTTCGGAATGTGTTGCTACCACCTACGTGAGATAAAGGTAAGTCGTTTTCTGTTTGCTGGGTTCCGTAACCTCACTTGCAATGTACAAGAATCATTCCAATTTCTATCCTCCAATGACTGCAACACCTATTGTTGCTGTCAGTCAAAGTCCCATCCTTAGTTCTAAAGCTCCTCCAGGATTCTAACCACCTTATCACTCTGACCTTCACTAGCTGTACAGTCCTTCAGCTCTCGGCTCTTCCTTATTACTTGCTCTCTCCACTGTGTGTCTAACTATCAGTCACTGAACCCTCACATACATGTAAAGCCTTGCTGTCTCTCAAAGTGCTTTCTCTTAAACTTTTGTAAGAACCTACACTGTCTTAGCATTTTCTGCATTGCACCCTAGTCTTCCTTATCTCCTGTTCAACATAGATCTCTCTCCTGCCTCATCCTTACCCCTCTGATGTATGTCTTGTTCTTGGAGTGCAGGGACATTAGATAAATACAAACCACTCTGGCCACACTGTCTGGCAAAAATGTCCCTGCTGTCTATTTGCTTATGGCTGAGAAGTAGGCTTTCCAATTTCTGCAAGTCTCATATCTGAAACAAGCCTGGTTCACAACATTCAAACAGAAAGACTTGCATTTATGTAGCACTCTTCACAACCACCAGATGCCTCAAAGATTCTTACAGCTGGTAAAGTACTTTGGAAGAGATGTGCAGTTGCTGTCGTTGTGTGGGTGATGTGAAAACTAATTTGCAATCAGCAAGCTCCCATAAAAAGCATGGTGATAAATGAGCAAATAAATCAGCTTTCTAGAGAGACAGCAAAATACTATAGATGCTGGATATCTGAAAATAAATCAGAAAATGCTGGAAATACTCAGCAGGTTTGACAGCATCTGTGCAGACAGAAACAGAGTTAGGTGATTCAAGTCTGTTTCCTGACCTTTCATTAGCACTAATACATTGGCTCTGTTTCTCTCAAACTGCTGAGCATTTCCAGCACAGAAATACTAGGAGCAGGAGTACAGCCTTCGGCCTTTCGAACCTGCTCTACCATTCAATAATGATCACAGCTGATCCTCAATCTCAATGCCACAGCCCTGCTTTCTCTCCATACCCTTGATACCTTTTACCTTTGCTTCTAGAGGCTGGAAGTGATGCCAGGGAACTACAGGCTGGTGAGCCTGACATCTGTGGTGGGCAAGTTGTTGGAGGGGATTCTGAGGGACAAGATTTACATGTATTTGGAAAGACAAGGACTGATTAAGGATAGTCAACATGGCTTTGTGTGTGGGAAATCATGTCTCACTAAATTAATTGAGCTTTTTTTTTGAAGTGACGAAAAGGATAAATGAGGGCAGAGTGGTGGACGTGATCTGTATGGACTTCAGTAAGGCATTTGACAAGATTCCTCACGGTAGACTGGTTAACAAGGTGAGATCCCATGGAATACAGGGAGAACTAGCCATTTCGATACAAAACTGGCTCAAAGGTAGGAGACAGAGGGTGATGATAGAGGATTGCTTTTTGGACTGCAGGCCTGTGACCAGCAATGCTCTGCAGGGATCAATGTTAGCTCCACCGCTTTTAGTCATTTATATAAATGATTTGGATGTGAACATAGGAGGTATGGTTAGTAAGTTTGCAAGATGACACCAGAATTGGTGGTGTAGGGGCCAGCCAAGAACGTTACCTCAGAGTAAAGCAGGATCTTGATCGGATGGGCCGAGTCATCGCAGATGGAGTTTAATCCAGATAAATGAGAGGTGCTAAATTTTGGTAGGGAAAATCAGGGCAGAATTTATAATGGTAAGGTCCTGGTGTTGCTGAACAAAGATGACCTTGGAGTTCAGGTTCCACAGTTCCTTGAAAGTGGAGTTGCAGGTCAACAGGGTAGTGAAGGCAGCATTTGGTACGCTTGCCTTTATTGGTCAGTGAATTGAGTATAGGAGTTGGGAGGTCATGCTGCGGCTGTACAGGACATTGATTAGGCCACTTTTTGAATACTGCGTGCAATTTTGGTCTCCCTTTCTATACAAAGGGTATAGTGAAACTTGAAAGGGCTCAGGAATGATTTACAAGGATGTTGGCAGGGTTGGAGGGTTTGAGCAAAAGGGAGAGGCTGAATAGGCTGGGGCTATTTTCCCTGGACCGTCGGAGGCTGAGGGTGACCTTACAGAAGTTTATAAAATCATATGGGGCGTGGTTAGGGTGGACGGTTGAGGTTTCTTCCCCAGGGTAGAGGAGTCCAAAACTAAAGGATATATGTTTAAGATGCGAGGGGAAAGATTCAAAAAGGACCTAAGGGGCGACATTTTCACACACAGGATGGTGCATGTACGGAACAAGCCGCCAGAGGAAGTGGTGGAGGCTGGTAAAATTACAACATTTAAAAGGCATCTGGTGGGTAAATGAATAGGAAGGGTTTAGAGGGATTTGGGTCAATGGGACTAGATTAATTCAGGATGTCTGGTTGGCATGGACAAGTTGGACCAAAAGGTCTGTTTCCATGCCCTACAACTCTATGACTTGATGACAGATTTTAATGATAACGTATGTCTCAAAGAAGAACCCAATTAGTTTGCAGCAAAGATGTGGATCTGTATCCTGGAATTTTTAAAAGAATATGTTAACGTTGGAAGACAAGGTGATTTGATCTTTTCATTAAGAATGTTGTGGATTACTTCATTTGGAACATTAATGATTTTTATTTTCTTATAATGTTATGGATTGTCTCTTTTTAAAATGCTGTGAACCAGGCTTCTGACAGATATGCAACTCGCAGAAATTGGAAAACCTATTTTTCAACTGTAAGCAAATAGGCAACACAGGAATTTTGCCGGACAATGCTGCTGGAATGGAATTTGACGTCGAAAAACAGCAGAACATGAGCAGAGTTTTCAGAGCAAGTTGTTGTATATGGATTGGCCTGAAGTCTCCTCACGGTGAGATGGAAGCTCTTAACGAAACAATTCCACAGCATCAAGCAGACAAGGAAAAGCCTCAGGGCAGAGCTGTGTATTGGTAATAACAATGAGTGAACACACAGCATGGCAAAGGTATGCACTCAAGCTTACTGAGTGCACGCTTCACCTCTCTGTATCTCTTTCGGTTTTGTGGTGGTGATGACTAAGGCATGATCATTGACCAGGACACTGGGGATAATTCATCTGGTCTTCTTCATTTGCAATAGAAAGATAGCACCTCCTAAAAGTCTTGAATCTTGTGCTCAAGCTCTGGGGTGCGACTTGAACCTGAGTTTTTCAATGAATGTGCTACCAACTAAGCCCCAGCTGACACACAAATGAGAGATAACAAGCATGGGGCTGGATGAACACAGCAGGTCAAGCAGCATCATAGGAGCAGGAAAACTTGACGTTTCGGGCCTCAACCCTTCATCAGCATCTGCAGTACCTTTTATCTCTGACACACAAATGAGTTTGGCCATAATTTCACGGAAAATCTTATCATGCTCATCTATGACTCCAGACTTTAAAGCAGCATGTCAGTTCGAAGCAGCACCACTGTCAGGCTGGAAAATTAGGGAGTGATGACAATTCTATGAATAAATCGATCACAGCATTGCACATACAGAATTCAGGTATATGCAACAAACTGGGTTTCAAACAACTGTGCTTATTTCAAATATCCCGAATCATTGGTATATTTTCATTTTATAAAGGCATATTTTTCACAATAAGCTTAATAGGATTTCAGTCAGGAAATATAAAAACAACAAAAAAAAAAGAGCCAAGGCCCATACCCTACCTTCAGCAACCTTACTGCAACTTCATCTTCCAGCAGAAGATCCTTGCACTTCTCTGCCCATTCGACCGTGATTCTCAAAACCTTCTGTTTCTTTAACTGAGGGTAAGCTTCATTCCAGCTTTCAGCTCTCTCGGAAGCACTCATGCAGTACGTAGCACATTGTTAAGGAAAACAGCTCTCAAGCTCTAAAAGGCTTGGTGAGTGAAGAAAGGGCCATTTGGAAATTGTGAAACCAGCTAATGTTCAACTACATTAAAGATATAGAAAAGCAAGGGGCTGTTGAAGGAACAATGAGGGGTCCTAATGTTACCCCAACTTTTACTATTTTATCTAGTGCTCATTATGTGATATGACTACGATAGTGATGGTCCAGGGGCGTGTTTCCCGCTTTGGGGAATTCCGTAAATGAAGATGTGAGAAGGTTGGGTTTGAATGCTGGGTGAACCCTAACCTCACATCACCGATGTCCAAGAAGTCCGTTTCACTCTTTAATTTAATGGGGTAGGTCCGAATGAGGCCTCAATCAAATCAGCGATGTTCTTATTACATGATGTAGCAGACCTGAGGGAATGAATGCCTCCTAATTCATGTGTATCTGCAGCTAGTTTTATGTATCGAGCTCTTTTTAGCACTGGACCAGCTACTGCCTTTAGCTGGTCAAACCTGGCTTTATACCAATCAAGACTCCAAATTCCTCCAAGCGCTCAGTTAGCACCATTTATAATTTGGTCTCTGGAAAGTCATGTCTTCCTAGCCGGCCTCTCCCAACCCTGACTCTGCCTCCCTATGGCCCATCTTCCCCTCCTCCTGGCCCTGTCTTCCTCTTCCGGCCCTGGCCCTGCCTCCCTCCACCCTGGCCCACCTCCCTCTCCCCACTTGTTGTGTTCTCCTCCATGAGTGTGGGGAGCCCTCAGGATGCAGGTTACTCTGTCCATACAACAGCGGTCTGAGCCCAAGTTCATCCTCATACAACCCAGTATTATGGACACGTGCAAGCACGTTCGTACAGCTTTCAACACGGATCACCAGATGGTGGAGGGGAGGGTTAGTTTCAGCTGACATTATCCCTTGGCCCCAGTCTAAGTTTGCATTCAGTGCTTTGACAGCTGAATTGACAGAGTTCAGCACATTCAGTGCGACTTGGGATGGTTTCTATTCCGAATCCCTCAAATCCCCACGAGAAAATGCATTCATCCGGTATGCCTCAGGAAAGCTCACAGTGCATTGGAAGGGACTGCGTGATCTGATAGAGGAGGTCTTATTGCTGCAGGGATTGAATCTGAGTGCGTCTCCTTAAGGGACTGTGCTTCACTCTTGAGTGCCACTGTCAGGTGCCCCGTAGAAGCTTATCCTGCAACAACAGGTTGTTTTTTGTGAAATGTGTAGCCGGCAGCCACACCAACATTGCTAGTGTAGGACGAGACTGAGACTTAAGGCAGTTATTACGAGGAGGATCATTAGAATTAAGGCTAAGATTATATAACAACGCTATGCTAGATTTTACATTCCTCTAGCTCCATCTCATATATGGAAGTCATGGATGATTAGGTGTTGCTCAGGCTAATGGCAGACACATTTGGTTGGGAATTACATTGCCTTAATAGGAACTTGGGCAGGAGGGGTTTAGGTTTGATCCTGGATGGTGCTGGATTGGTGTGCCTCAATAATGAAGCTGGCTAAAGTGCTGTATTTTTGTACCTAGCACCAGTCAGATGGTGAAGCAGAAGACAAGAATTCTTCTCCAAGCTGGTTTCCAAGCAACCCATCCTGACTGACACCAGATAAGGACTTTTTATGTTTTGGCTTCCTCTCACAACAATAACTAATGCTGGTGTAGTGCCTTTAACATAACAATATGCCCCAAGATACTTTACAGGAGCATTATAAGATATATTATGGCACTGAGCCTTACTAGATATATTATCGTAGCCATATTAGATATTACATCGTTAAAGCAGAGCCATTATTAAAGAGATAAGTTTTAAGAGCCATCCTAAAGGGGTGTCAAACAACCTCACTATAAAAGGCTCACGTGTGAGATGTTGCTACTCAGATTCAGAATCGATTCAATGTCAGGGACGTGTGGAGACATGGCAGGGAATGCTCGCAGTCAGGAAATTGGCATTTGCATTGGTTTGCCATCATGATGAGATGACGTTTATAGATGCTGGCCGAAGGCTCAAAGAAATCGATCCTGAGGTTACATTTACTTAATTATTTCCCTGTCTCTTCTTTCCCTGCCATTATTTTCCATAACGTCTGCTTTTGAAGCATATGGCTTTGCATCCAGTACATTCTGGGGGAGCCAGGGCGTGACTGATTAGAGCTCAAAATTCATTCCCTACCCCCGGGATCAAATGAAAAATGAAACCCATGACATACACTTTCCCAAGTGAAATATAGAAAATAAATGACAGGGTCTTATTCAAATGCTGTGGGAGGTCTCCAATTAAAATAAATAATAAGGCTGGGATGATCATTAATGTGGGTGGATATTTGTTTAAGCAAAAAAGGCTTTTTACTCAGTAGCTGATGATGGGAATATTACAGGTTTCATCAAACAGACGTAGTTTCCTTTTTGATTTAATAATGAGAGTGATGCAATGTTTTTCAAAGGAAGGATATTGTTTGTGTAAAACTTGCAACAGCTTGTCTGTTGGCATGAAGACAGAGTGGGTGAGGAGAAAATCATCCAGCAGAATCTCTGTAAAACGACAAAATAAAAACCACAAGACCATCAGAAATTGGAACAGAAGTCGGCTGTTCAATAGGATCATCTTGTCCAACTTCCTGCCTTTTCCCGGTAACATTTGCTTGATCAAGAATCTATCTCAGCCCTAAATGTACACAAGGACTCTGCCCCCACAACTTTGTGGTAAGAAGTTCCAAAGACACTCAACTCTCTGAGACATACTCGGGTCCAGTTTGAACATTAATATTAATGTTGCTTTTTGTACGGCTTCTTTGCAGCCGTAACTCTGTATTCCCTGCTGTGTTCGATCATCCTATGATCCTTATACATTATGATCGGGCTGTTCTGCACGCAGAACAAAACTTTTCACTGTATCTAGGTACATGTGGCAGCAATAAATCAAATCAGATCAATAAATTTACCTTATTAAAAAGGGTTTCCAACTTCAGATGGAGATGCGGAAGAACTGTTTCTCTCAGAGAGTGTCATTAGTCTGGAGTTCTCTTCCCCAGAGAGCACTGACTATTATATAGAACATTCTGTTAAAACTATATATTTTACACAGAATTTTAAATGTGATGTCTCATTGCAGATAATAACACTGTAGTGGTGGTTCTATAATGACATCGGGAACTGGAATGTAAACCAAAGCAGTACACAGGGCCTGAACCCTCTCAATGAGGTGCGAGGTACTTTACAATTGAGGTATTTCACTCAAGGGGCTCCGGTGGCTGCTAACTGGGAGGGGCCTGGGAACAGCTACAAAGAGAAGCTCTGAAAATAAATATTAATAGGCAGGATTGTTGGCAGTCTGATCCAGAGTGCAGAGGAGAATTTGCTGTTTGGGTGGTTTTCGTTTTGAGAGTTTCCAGGTTTCACTGCAGAATTTCCCCCTCTTGGAGATGGCAGGAAGATAAATTAATTCGGTGGGATAGCCCAGAGAGATGCTCATCGCCTCACTTCACCACCTTAACCAATTAAGTTCTGAGAAGGTCTGTGGGGTGGGTCTGGATGGAATACTCTCTGGAGGGTCAGTGTGGATTCGATGGGCCAAATTGCCTGCTTCCACACTGTAGGAATTCTATCATTCGACCCTGGCATCCTGGGTCACCAGATGCTGCCGATCAATCAAAAGCCAGAAACTTCTGGGTCTTAAAGGCCCTTGATTGAGACCTATCCCCTGGATTCAGCAGTAAAAGCTAAGTTGCTTTTATTTAAAATCGCATGGTGGGGTTCAGGAGGGGAGAGGGAGGTTGAAGGCAACACACGGAGGTGCTATTTAGAGGTCACCCCCTTTCTTCCCATCCTTGCTTCAGATTGCTCCCCGATTGGGGCAGTTAGAGGCATCCCCCCGCTTCCCAATGCGGCACACAGGTCACCTAGGTGGGAAACTAGACACCAGAGAGTTGGCAAGTTCAGGCCCTTAATCCATCCAGACCCACCCCCTACCCTATCCCTGTAACCCTGCATTTCCCGTGGCTAATCCACCTAGCCTGCACATCCTCGGACACTACAGGCAACTTAGCATGGCCGATTCACCTAACCTGTTCACCTTTAGACTCTGGGAGGAAACTGGAGCACCAGGAGGAAACCCACACAGACGTGAGGAGAATGTCTGTATGGAGTTTGCACAGTCACCAGAGGCTGGAATCGAACCCAGGAACCTGGCACCATGAGGGAGCAGTGCAAACCATTGAGCTACCATGCCAACTCTACTGAGTCGCCCCTTTAAAGGGCCTGTCCTTTCAGTGGTTGGGGGTGGACATGTTCATCACTACCCAACATGTCTGCTCCCAAACCTAAGTGCAGTGGAAATGGGAAATCGTGTCCGTGGTTCTCATTGTTTAATGATGCTGGCATCCACTATCACTTTACACTCCCTCAATGGGCTGCCACACTTTTCCTAAGCTTTACTGTGGAAGATCACACAGTGTGACTGCAAAGGGATAACAAAATGCAATTTTTTTTTGAGGGAGCTGCAACAGGGACACTATTTATTTTTAGACAAATCAATAAAGCTGCTCACCTCTTGCTGTCACTCCTGGCTGAACTTCCCCCCTCCCACCCCCACTTCAGTTAAGTATCTCTTAGCAGATTCCGTGTTGTTGGAAAAATCACAGAATTGTTGCAACACAGAAAGAAGCCATTCAGCCCATCATGTCTGTAATGGTACTATTACTATGGTACAATTTCCTGCCTTTTCCCCATATCCCTGAAAACCTTCGCTATCCAATAGTTATCCAATGCCCTTCTAGAGAGTGTCAACTGAACCTGCCTCCACTACATTCCCAGGCAGTGCATTCCCCAAAACCAGAGCTACTCACTGTGTGAAAAAGTTTTTTCTCACATCATCCTTGCTTCATTTGCACATCACCTTAAATCTAGGTCCCTTTGTTCTTTATTCTTTGATGAGCAGGAACAGCTTCACCCTAACTATTCTGATGATTTTGAAATCTTCTATCAATTCTCCTCCAACCTTCTTTTTACCAAGGTGAACATCTATCCTCAAAGTGAAGTAAAAAAAAGTAATCGTCCTTTCTCTTTTAAGATGGGCCAACATTTATTACCCATCCATAATTTCACCTGAGAAGGTGGTGGTGAGCTGCCTCTTTGAACCACTGCAAACCCTGGGGTACAGCATGTTCACAAATCTGTTAGATAGGAACTTTGAACAAGTGGCAACGAAGGAACAGCAATATACTTCCAAATCAGGATGGTGTGCAACTTAGAGGGAACCTTGCAGGTGGTGCTGCTATGTATCGGTGGGCCTTCCCTTTCTAAATGGTAGAGGTCGTGGATTTGAAAATGGCGTCAGACAGTCCTTGGCAACAGTACATACTGCTGCCACTGATTTCATTTTATTTATTACTGTCATGTAAGGTACAGTGAAAAGCGCTATCTTACATGCTTTACAGGCAGATCACACTAAACAAGTGCATTCGAGTAACAGAACATAGTGCAGGGTACAGCGTTACAGCTGCTGAGGATGTACAGAGACAGATCAGTATTAACATTAAAAAGGGGTCCATTTAAAAGTCTGATAACAATGGGGAAGAAGCTGTGCATCAATGACGAAGGGAGTGAATGTTGAATGTAGTGTCAATCAAGTGAGCCGCTTTATCCTGTACGATATCAGGCTTCAAATGTTGTTGGAGCTGCCCCATCCAGGCGAGTGGGGAGTATTCCATCCTTCTCCTGACTTGTGCCTTGTAGATGGTGGAAAGACTTTGGATGAGTCACTCGCCACGAGATTTCTGGTCTGTAACCTGCTTTTGTAGCGACTGTATTTATATAGCTAGTCCAGTTGAGTTTCCGGTCAATGGTAACTCCCAAGATGTTGACAGTGGGCGATTCAGCAATTGTGATGACACCGAATGTCAAGAGGTGATGGTTAAATGCTGTCTTTTTTGAGGTTCAATGCCTTGCAGTTGTATTGTGTGAATGTTACCTGCCATTTACAAACTTGGATATCGGCCAGCTCTTGCTGCATTTGGATATGGACTACTTCAGTCTCTGAGGACACGCAAACGGTGCTGAATCAGCAAACATTCCCACTTCTGACCTTATGTTGGAGGGTAAGTCATCAATAAGGCAGCTGAAGATAGGTAGGTCTTGGACACTACACTGGGGAACTCCTGCAGGGATGTGCCAAGGCTGAATGGAGAAGCAATTCCAAATTTGCATTTCTTTGTATGAACAGAACCTTTTCCCAGTGGAAGCTTAACTTGATAATTGAACTCAAACTGTAACTTCTCCAGCGTCTGCAGTACCTTTTATCTCTCAAACCGTAACTTTCTTTCCACAGAAGCTGCCTCAGCTGCTAGTTATTTCCAGCTTCTTTTATGATTTTTCTCATTTCAGATTTTCAGACTGTGCAGTTTGTGCTTTTCAACAAAGGAGTTTGACTTGAGCTTTGAATTAAGCTTATTCTAGTGATGGAGTGATAACTAATATTCTGGCCTTGGATTCATACAGCTGTAGGTTTAAAACCCCTATTCCAGCACTGGGCAGCTGCTATAGGCTGACAATATAATGTTGAGGGAGTGCTGCATTATCAGAGGAGCTGTCTATCAGGCAACAAGTTTAAGTTGACATCTAGCTGGCTCTGGTTGGTTTAAAATGTATAAAAATATTATTTGAAGGAGGAAGGATTTTTGGGCAATGCTCATCCTGCATCAACAACAAAATAACTAAAGAGTTGTCTTAATTGATGTTGGCAAGTTTTTCTGTGCAAGTTGGTGGCTGCAGTTACTTACGTAAGGATTGTGATGCACTAAGCACTTAATAGGCTGTGAAGTGTTGTGAGTCACCGTGTGATATTCAAAGTAGTAAATAAATACAACACTGTTTTATCTGCTTTCCATGCCATGAATGCAGTCATTTTATCTAAAAATCAGTGCAAGGTCTGAAATTGGATTCAATTCTACTTTAGTCTGAGCAGGTCCCACTCCCTGGTGGCTGCAAGAGTCCTGTATGAAAGGATTAACTCATTGAGAAATAGTGGTAAATGTAAAGGAGCAACAATTTGGCAGCCCCTTTGCAACTCTAGCAGAAAATAGTTAGTCTAATTAATGTTGGACCCACTAGTGGAGCTGATGGACAAAAAGGAGACATTTAATTCTATTAAAGGCCAAGTTGTTGGAAAAGCTCAGCAAGTCTGGCAGTATCTGTGAAGGAAAACACAGAGAGTTAACGTTTCAGGTCCGGTGACCCTTCCTCAGAAGGAAGGGAATGTTCTGAGGAAGGGTCACTGGACGCAAAGCGTTAACTCTTTTTTCCCTTCACAGATGCTGCCAGACCTGCTGAGCTTTTCCAGCAACTTTGGTTTTTTTTAACTTCCTGATTTACAGCATCCGCAGTTCTTTTGGTTATTTAATTCTATTAATCTGGCAGGATTTGAATTTGGATTTTTGCATTATACAGAGGTTACAGCACAGAAGGAGGCTATTTGGTCTATCATTCCTGTGCTGGCTCTTTAGTAGCAAACCCTTTAAAGACAAGAATCCAGTGCCCTTCTTATGCAACCTTGTGTGTGTCTGGCTAACAGTGTGCAAAGAAAGACTTGCATTCCTATAGTGCTTTCATGTCCTGAAGACATTTCAAAGCTCTCTACAGCTAATGAAGTATCTTTGAAGTGTACTCACTTGGGTTTCCTACATTGCTACACTTAACTGGCTGTGAAACATTCTAAGATGTGCTGTGCTCATAGAAGTGCTGATACATAAGTGTACTACTCTCTTTGCCGAGCACACTACATTTTAATTGTCCACAGCCCTGTCTTAAAACCACTAAACGTAAATGCCTGACAGTTGCTCCATATGCTGACTGCAAACTGTTCACATCACGTACATTACCACGAAATGTCATGTCTGTCACAATCCCTGACACAAAAAGAATTAGTCCCATCACAAAAGTATGTTGTGGTTGCTACCTCCTTCTTTCACTGAGGTGGATCACAGGAAATGGCTGTCTTCATCTTACATGCAGAAGTCAAACCTGCATCAAAGCAGCATTGTTTTTCTCTGACCAGGCAATCACTTAATTACAAGATAAGATTCCATAAATACACAATGCAAAAATAATTTGCCAGGAATAAAAGCACACCTATGTAATTGCCTGTTCTGTAGAATTAAATTGGTTCCACATTGCAGCAGGAACATAATGCTAAAGAAATGCTTCAGGCTTTTAATAGAACGCTGATAATAGTTCACTTGGGAGTATTTCTGGATGATTCGGGCACCATTCATTCTTAGTGTCAGCTGTGGTTTAATTGTTGGCACTCTTGTCCCTTGTGCCAGAAGGTTGTGTGTTCATTTCCGAAAGTGGGACTTATCAGGCAGGTGATTCAGCTGCCCCCAGCACACTCACAATGCCTGCAAGATTGTGACGCAAAGCTGTGTTTACAGGCTATCAATGAGGCCTCCGAAACCAGACAGAGTGCACTGTCCTCCTGAAGATTGAGGGTGTTCATTGCTGCAGTGAAACAGAATTTTACCTGAGCAACAGATGCATTGATGTCTGCAAAGCAAACAGCAACACTGTGACTCTAGGTGGTAAACCACGTCATTTGCGATAAAGTGACCCATGTTCATGCAAACAGTGGCATGGTGCGTGCCTAGCTCGGCAGGAACTTCCCTGCTAAAGCTTTTAGGCACAGGATTCATGTAATGCTTTAGATCAAGATTAGAAAGCACAGCTGTACAGAAATTGACAAATAGCAAAATTATTTTAAACAAGAAATATGGAACTGAGGGAGCATTGTCAGAGGTATCTTTTGGATAAGACTGGAAAGCTAGGGGTTAAGATAACAAGGTGTAGAGCTGGATGAACACAGCAGGCCAAGCAGCATCAGAGGAGCAGGAAAGCTGATGTTTCAGGCCTAGACCCTTCTTCAGAAATGGGGGATGGGAAAGGGGTTCTGAAATAAATAGGGAGAAATGGGGGGGGGGTGCGGATAGAAGATGAATAGAGGAGAAGATAGGTGGAGAGGAATTGCAGTAGGAGAGAGCTCCACTGAGGTCTTTCCGGAGGGAGGAAGGGCTGTTTGCTGTCTCTGGTAGGTGTTAAAAATCACAGGGCAACATTGCGAAGAAGTGAAGAGTCAGGATGTGCTCCTGGTCACTATCTAACTCACAAGGCGGGTACTAAAATTCCGAATATCTGGACATTATCACATTGTTGTGTGTGAGTTGCCATGTCTTAATGACTGTATGTCATTTTGTTTTGTTGAGAATGATATGCATGGAAACAGGGCTTAAGAATCTCCGTTATAAAGAGAAGGGGAATCCATTGAGGTTGAGTTTCTGTTTTCCAAATTAGGAGTTTGTATTTTATTCCCACAGAGAGACATTTCAATGAGTTAGTTCAGTTGGCTAGAAGGCTGGTTGGCAGTGCAGAGTGATGCTAACAGCATGGGTTCAATTCCTGCACTGGCTGAGGTTACCATAAAGGACTCTCCTTCTCAACCTCACCCCTCAGGTTAAGCCATCATCATTGAGAGACAGAGACAGAGAGAGGGAGAGAGAGAGAGACAGAGAGAAGCCCTACCGTCTGGTAAGATTATGGTTGCAGCAATGTGAGGTGTACTTTCCATTACCAGGATGCTGCTGTCAAGCTAAAAGGACATTATGTCTGTCATACAAGTGAATAATGTGCTGTATGAATTGCATTGTGGTGTGTTGCTAGCAAGGTAGGCCTCGTGTCCCAGTGACTGGAAGACTACATCAAACAGCACATCACTTGGGCTTTTCTTAACAGACAACATACTGGCGACACTCAACCAAACCGTGCTTAGAGAACAAAGAACACAATTTCGAATATTAAGGGTGATTCTAATTATTGGGCAACACGTCACGAATAATTCAGAGTGTTCTAAGAATTACACTAACAACTAATTTAAGATTATTCATCGGACTCATAACCTGACTCACTTATGTATGTTAAACTACATGTTTTCATCACATCCTCTGCAAACAAAGGGAACATGTACCTGCATTTGAATTAAACAAAACAGCAGACTATAGCTCCCTGATGCATTCTCCATGGTATCACCACAACCAGAGTCGACTTGCTGACTAATCAACACACTTTTCTTGTGCAGTTTAAATCGTTGTCTCCTTTGAAATTTCACATCCTTGTACTGTCCAGATGTTACAAGCCGAAAAGACCACAAGCCCATAAGAAACAGGAAATGGCCGCAAAATAGGCTATTTAGCACCTCAAGTTTACTCGACCACTGAATAGGATCATGGTTCATCCAACATTCTACAGAAACTACAGAAGGTGGTGTGCACAGTGCAGACCATCACAAAAGCTGACCCTCCCTCCGTGGACTCGATTTACACGGTCTGCTGCTGCAGAAAGGCAGCCAACTACATCAAAAACCCATTGTACCCTGGTAATGACCTCCTACAACCTCTTCCGTCAGTCAGAAGATACAGAAGCCTGAACACATGCACAAGCAGGTTCAGGAACTGCTTCTTTCTGTCCGTTATCAGAATGTTGAATGGACTCTAGCCTCAAATAATGTAACCTGCAATGTAACCTGTATGTCTCCAAGTCCTTTTGATCTGTACATCCTTTGCTTGCTGTGATCTGCCTGTACTGCTCGTAAACAAAGCTTTCCAGTGTATTTTGGTCCTCAACAAAAAATCAAAATCAAACATTCCTGACATTCACGTTCCCGTGTTTTCCACATAACCTTCAATTCCCCTCCTGATCAAGAAGCTATCTCAACCTTCAGTATACAGAAGGACTCTGCCCCGCAAACAGCTCTCTGCAGCAAGGAGATCCAAAGAGTCACAACCCTTTGAGATGGAATTCCTCCTTACTTCAGTGTTAAATTGGCACCCCTTGATTCTGAGATCATGCTGACTGGTCCTAGACTGCATGCCTTTTCTTTCAGAAGTCCCATGTGCTTAGGTTCTGAAGAAGGGTCACTCTGCTTTTTCTCCACAGATGCTGCCAGACCTGCTGAGTTGCTCTACTAGTTTCGGCTCTTGATGAGCTTTGATAGAGGCTGGTCATGGCCAAGGCTCAGAAACCTTAAAGAATGAGGGCTTAGTCATCTTGCTCCTATTTGAAGGGCGGTGCACAGAAAGCTCCACTGGCTATTAATCCCAACTTTCAAAGGGGCAAAACTTCAACTACAATTGCCCATTTCTCTGCAACCCGAGCATGATAAGCACAAACCCTTAGTCATATCACCACCTGTGTTTTATTTGGATCCTGTCAAATATTGTCCGGCACCAATCACCACAGGTTATTGTGTGGGGGAAAGATGACGAGGCAAAATAATCCACCTCTGCATAGGATAAATGGAGGTGCACAGTCATGATATATTGACTTCTGACCCAGCCTGATGTACAAGCTCATTAAACTAGTATGGAGTAATACTGGGTGGTAGGCAGGTTGAAATTAAAAAGATTTGAACACAATTGAGGATGTTGTATAGTACAATATTGCTATTGACAATCAAAATGAGCAGTTTAAACAATGAGCTGTCATGAAGGTGGATCCAAACCTTGAAGTACAGTAAACAGTTTTTAAAATTTTAATTCTAAAATGTATTTTCTTAAAAGAGGTCTGCCACAGACAAAAAGAAACTTCAGATGCAAATTCAATGCTGTCTGGCAAAACCCTACGCGGAGCCATGGAATGTCACAGCATAGAGTGTCAGGAACCTCAAACCCGGAGACAGAGATGTAACAGGAAGAGATGAGATGGTTGGCTATTCCCCCCTCCCCCTTCCTGCTCTCAGCAGAAAGCTACATCTTGCAGAGATTTGTTTTGGCATTTTTAAAAAACTTTTCCAGAAAAAATTGATAGGGTTTTAAAAAAGGCGTATGGTGTGTTGGCTTTCGTTGGCAGCGAATTGAGTTTAAGAGCTGTGAGGTTATGCTGCAGCTCTACATTGCCTAGGTTAGACCACACTTGGAATATTGTGTTCTGTTCTGGTTGCCTCATTATAGGAAGGATGTAGACGCTTTAGAGAGCATGCAGAGGAGATTTACCAGGATGCTACCTGGACTGGAGGGCAGATCTTATGAGGAAAGGTTTAGGGAGGTAGGGCTTTTTTCATTGGAGCAAAGAATGATGAGAGGTGACTTGATAGAGGTGTACAAGATGATGAGAGGCATTGATAGAATGGATAGCCAGAGACTTTTTCCCAGGGTGGAAATGACTATTATGAGGGGGCATAATTTTAAGGTGATTGGAGGAAGGTATTGGGGAGATGTCAGAGGTAGGTTCCTTACACAGAGATTGGGGGGTGGATGTGTGGAATGCGCTGCCGGCAGTGGTAGTGGAGTCTGATACTTTAGAGACTTTTAAGCGACTCTTGGATAGGCACATGGAGGATAGTAAAATGTAGGGTATGCAGGGTAGATTGATCTTAGGATAATAGTTTGGCACAACATCATGGGCCAAAGGGCCTGTACTGTACTGTACTGTTCTATGTTCTGTGCTACATAAAACAAACTAAGAGACTTTAAAACTGACTACGACCCAGGTCCCTGTGTACTCACGAAAGATGTGGTCATAGACCAGGGCTTGTGTGTTGTAAACTGTGTTTGAGTGCCATCTACTTTGAAGGTCACAGCTAAAGGATCACCCACTAGGCACAGGTACTGCAGGTAAAAGGAATCTCTCACTCAGTGCTAGAAACCAAATAGCCAGCTCGTCAGTCAGAAGGAATGAGGACTAAAGAAGGACTCTCTCACTCTGTGTGCTGCAAGCCAGCCATGTAAAAACTGAGCAAAAGGATTTTAACTAACCTGCAAAAGCCAAGAATCCCAAACTCAACTGTTCAACTATCAATGTTCCACTATCTCTAACCTCTGTCCATGCGTGGTGTTTTTATTTTTCCTCGTGTTTAGTAATGAATAAACTCACTCTCTTGTTAATTCAAGACATCCTGGTTGAACTGGCTCCTATTAAGACAAATTCATTTGGGTCTGGGAGAAAATCATTCACAAGGGAAGTGATTCCTTTTTAATTAACCTTGTTGTGAACAAATGAGGCAGCAGTTGAATAAAGAAGGGGAGTCCTTTCATCCCTCCTCCCTGGGAGATAATGATTTGGGGGTATCCATTTGGAACTGGTGATAACTTGGGGATATCTCACCCGAGATCTCATGCAAAGATGACCGTGACATTTTGTCAGTGTCTAATTCCTTCCCATTTTGGGTCTTTTCCTATTCTCTCCCCCACTCACTTCTACTTTACTGGAGGTAATGACTTGTTGCCGGTATTGTTGGTTGAGCTAAATCCCTTCCAGTGTCTTCTGCAACTGTGTCATCTCTGTATCTGAGAGAAGATCACTGAGCATTAATAGTTACTTAACTGTGATCGCAGTGTAACTGAGTCCAATTTCATTAAATGCCCACATGCGTGGCCTTTCTAACGAGGGCCACTGGATACCCAAGGAACACAGAAGTGCTACCATGAACCGAAGAACCCCAGGATCCTGTTAGATGATCTCCCAGGAGGTGAGTGGAAATGGTTTAGTGATGGATTCAAAACACTGCCAAAGAGATCACATATGCCTGCAAACTCATAGAGACCCTGGCTTTCCGATGAACAAAATGAAGGTAGCTCACTCAAAGGCATCAGACGAGGAATGAGAAATGTCATCGGGTGTGAGCAGAGGTGAAGTTGAGGCAACTAAAGGTACGCAAGAAATGCCCAGCCTTCCAGCCCACATCCCCTGCATCTGACGGGTCTGCAGATCGCGTACTGGACTTCAGAACACACACACACAGTCATTGTGGAAATAAGTCATCCTCAATCCTGTGGGACTTCCTGAGGAGAACGGAATGCAGTGGGATGTGTGAAATTGACCATATTTCATTAGGGAGAACAGGATCATTACCAACGAGGTCTTTACCTCAGCACAGAGTGTGGGAAATGGACCTAAAGGGAACCCGCTGATCCCTAACACCACATTTACTCTCTCACACCACTATTGTGACTAAGTCTGGTTATATTTACATTTAACACGTTATGAGTGAACTTTATTTGTATAGTAACATTTACTGGCACAAACCATTAAGCACAGTCTTTCAATGAACACGTACATTAATTAATACCCACTTGAAAATGACAGCACTATTAATCATGATTCTTATGCACATTATCCTCTTAATGTGTGCTTGTTCTAACATGCTTTGGTAAATTAAGACAAAGTTTCTTGAGACAAGGAATGAATTGTATTTCAACTTGGTCATCAATATGAAGTCAATTTAAGTTCAGTGCAGGAATTGTGAGGTTACACTTATTGGTGGGAAGAATAAGAAGTCCAATCTTTGGAATTTTAAGTAGCTAAAAGAGATCTGTTGGTGCAAGTAGAAAGCTCATTAAAAGTAGCAACCCAGGTCATTAAGGCTGTAAAAGTATGCAAATTAAGCTTTATTATTGCAATGACAGGATTGAAGAGCAGACAAGCTACGTCACCTTCAGCTAGGACCTTGGCTGTTCATTAGACCACACTTGGAAGTACTGTAAACAGTTCTGGGCCCCATTTTATGACAAGAGAAAAAGAGGCATGGGGAAGATGCAAAGATAATCTCTAAACAATACCCTGTGAAGTGGGGACAACGATGTTAGTGAATACTTTTTAGTGAGTTAACATCTTGCCTGTAATGTCTAGGGGAGGACTGAAGTGACTGAGGGACATACGTGATGAGATCTATATAGTTATGAAAGATTTTATAGAGTAAACTAACAGGACATGCTTCCACATCCATGCTAAGTAAAGACAAGATGGAGAAAGTAACGGAAGAAAATGTTGATAGAACTTGACGAAATTTGGGAGAATTTTTTTTCCAGACCATAAACACGGGTGTAGGTCTGTTGGGTTGTGGCCTAGAAGAAGAATACAGATACTCTGTAATTACAAACTCCAAGCCTGATGTAGAGAAAACACATGCCACAATTTTTTTCCCCAAAATGTATCTACTTACCAATTGTGCCTGTCAGGCAAATAGAAACAAAACTAAAAGGTAAAAGACTTTACCCTGATTGCAGTGTCCCTCAGTTCCCAGCGTTGGAGAAACAGTGAGGTACTCATCCACACTTTGTGCAAGATTTCAGTAACTTATTCATTACTGAAATGTCCATGTTATAGGTCAAGGCTCCCCTAGCTTGCACTGTTTTTGATTACAGACTCACCTTGTTTCATGGGCTTCACTTATGAACAATTCTTAAAATGATGGTAAACTGTTGATGTTAACAATCCTGAATTATCAAGATAGATACCTATTCAGGTGACCTTCATCCAGATGATTCATTGAATAAATTATAAAAGTGAACCATGAGTTTATATTTCGGATCCTTGCAGTCAAGTCCAGTTCACACTGAAGTTCAGCACAGCCAATATTTCGTTTTATTATTTTCATAGGGTTACGACTGTCACTGGGAAAGGCAATTTCTATACATCCCTAATCAATATTTACGAGCAATATTTATTCATTTTGATCTTAGCAGTGTCAGGACTGCAACTGCAGTAATTCCTCACTTAACCTTATTTCATTAACATTGGCTTATTGGTATGTTGCTGATTCAATAGGAAACATATCTTTTTAACACCTCTCCTATGCCGCATTTTTCACTTTTGTCCTAGATATTCCAAGCTTCTAGTAGATTTTACTACAGAATTAAGCAAAAAAATGAAAATATGTTTAGTAAAGAATGCAAGAAAGTGGATCTATAATTAAAAGCTATTTCGTAGGTGGCATTTACTGGGACAGTAAAGGAGTTTCAGCAATAATATTTAATGGACCTTGAAAACAGTCTTTATTGCAATGGAGTGTACTGTAAATCTACAGATTATTATTGCCACTTTTTCATTTACTATTTAGTCAGTCTGGTGGCTTGTAGCCTAAGCCATGGCCTAATAAAGTAATTATTCTCCCAGGGATATGGCTCGAAAGCTATAAGACAATTTAAGTTCATTTGTGGGATGTGGGCGCTGCTGGCTGGGACATAGATAAACTACCTTGAAAATGAACAGGTAACTAAGTACACAATACCTTAGCCTAAGCCAAGAATAATATTGCAACCAAGATCTCCCAAAGAACCAAACTGCATTGGCATTCAAATGAGTAGAATATTTACTCAGAGGCTGACAGTCTGTTCAAACATAATTCGAGCAGAGACAAACATCAGTACTTAAAATGTTTGTACATGCTTAGAAATAGGAGCTGGAGACTACACAAGGAAGAAACAAAAGGAATGCAGAAGACAGCTAGAGATTCTGAAACTGAAACCTGCAAAGAAGAAATGAGAAGAATTGAGAAGGTAAAAGGAATGTGTTTGTGTCTGATAAATAGAAGCATCAGTGCAGATTCAAAAAGGGAAGACACTGGTAACAGGGCAAACACAAATCTTCCACCTTTATCTACTCTGGCCTATATGTGACTCCAGACCCACAGCAATGTGGCTGAATCCTACCCGCCCTATGAAATGGATACAAGAAGATACTCAGTTCGAGAGCAAATACAAAAATGGCAACAAATGCTGGCCTTATCAACAGTGCTCATATCCCCATAAAAGCATTTAAAAATAGTCTGAGGCAAAGAGCAGGACATAAGCTGATAAAAATCAAGATTGGCTTCAACCATGGCTCTTTCTAGAGAATTTGTCAATGGCAGGAGCAAGAGGGAGGGTGTTGCAAAATTATATAATTGAAGTCTGATAAAAATAAGAGATAAAGGAGACTGTTCAACAATTAGTGTGTTCAGTGCCATCACAAGGAAGATGCAGGAGACTATGGCTCAGTAGCTCAGGCTCAGTTCAGATTGGCTACGTATGTTGCTGATCCCAGGCATCCTTACCTAACTGCTTGACAGCACAGCAAGCTGTGACAGCTTTTCCCCATTATTAATAATGTAATAGGAGACTAGGACTAGTTATAGGA
The DNA here is from genome assembly GCA_024137785.1 of Ginglymostoma cirratum. Lineage (NCBI taxonomy): Eukaryota > Metazoa > Chordata > Chondrichthyes > Orectolobiformes > Ginglymostomatidae > Ginglymostoma > Ginglymostoma cirratum. The sequence goes on along the minus strand of JAHRHZ010000056.1, from coordinate 742,907 downwards.
CTTAAGGGATTTATCCTGGCTAGACTTTAATAGTTTAATGAACTGTTATCGTCTTAACATTTACAATGGTGACAATGGAGAGTTTTGGGGCTGTACAATTAAAATAAATGCACACCCTTCATTATTATCCATGTGACAGAACAGTTTCCGAGAGTTATGAAACATGAGAAATCGTGGCAATGAGATGCACATTTGATTTAACAAGTGGGAAACTGATTTCGACAAAAGGGGGAGAATTTGGCAGAATGGTTGGGAGTGCTTATTACCAAGTACCATTGGTAATAAAGCAATTTTCTAAAACGCACAAAATGACTAATTTTCTCGATACTGGATAGCGAGATAAGGCTCAAAAGCGACAGAATTCTTCACTTTCAACTGATCTAAAAAGTAAAGGTGAAGTTACCACAGTCCAACTGGAACACAGGGCTGCTCTCTCTCATTAGAGAGACATGACTGGCAATGGTTTAACCTAATGGTCACCGTGCCTCAGGTGAGGGGAGAGAGAGTGAGAATGACAGTCCTTCATGGAAACCTCAGCCAGCGTGGGAATTGAACCCACACTGTAGGGTGTCACTATGCGTCACAAATCAGCGACCTCATATTCCGCTTGGGAACCCTGCAGCCCAATGGTATCAATGTGGACTTCACAAGCTTCAAAATCTCCCCTCCCTCTACTGCATCCCAAAACCAGCCCAGCTTGTCCCCGCCTCCCTAACCTGTCCTTCCTCTCACCTATCCCCTCCTCCCACCTCAAGCCCCACCCCCATCTCCTACCTACTAACCTTGTCCCACTCCCTTGACCTGTCCGTCCTCCCTGGACCAACCTATCTCCTCCCTAACTCCCCACCTGCACTCACCTTTACTGGCTCCATCCCCGCCTCTTTGACCTGTCTGTCTCCTCTTCACCTATCTTCTCCTCTATCCATCTTCTATCCGCCTCCCCCTCTCTCCCTATTTATTTCAGAATCCCCTTCCCCTCCCCCATTTCTGAAGAAGGGTCTAAGCCCAAAACATCAGCTTTCATGCTCCTCTGATGCTGCTTGGCCTGCTGTGTTCATCCAGCTCTACACCTTGTTAGTTCAGCCAACTGAGCCTGTTTCTAATATCTCTAACCCTCCACTCCTGGCAAATCTTTTCTGAATGCACTCCAATTTAATAATATCCTTCCTATAGCAGGACAACCAGAATTGCACACAGTACTCCAGAAAAGACCTCACTAATGTCCTGTACAACTTCAATACCTTTTATCCTCTTGCACTTAGCTCTCGCTCTTGAGGCTCTACTGCTTGCAGTAAACCTAATTCTTTCCTCCTCTGCACTGGATTTCCTGTGTTGAAGCAAATCTCCAAGTATACTCACTTGGTCAATTCTTCAATCTCATAACTTTCCAAGTTTCATAAATTTCTCATTCTTGAAACCATCCTTGCAAATAACACACCAGTGACATATTGCTTTTGCCCCAACTACACTTCCTTCCTTCCGAGACTAAACTGTCAATTCAGTGGTCCTTTAAACTCAATTACTAAGGAGACTTCTGCTGGGACTGCACCAGGAGGGTAAAGGCACATTAGTGACCAGGCAGCTTCACAATTCAGTAACAGCAATGTGGGCACTCCTACACCACACGGACAGCGGCAGATCAAGGCTCTGGTTCACCTTCAAGGAGAATTAGGGAAGGACAATAAAATGCTGCTCAATGTTCACATCTCCTAAATGAATCAAATATACGGATCTATGGCCTCAGTGCAAGGATCGGTTCGACAGGCTCCAATGAGCGTAGGAAGTGGGGTTAGGAGGGGTTTTTGAGGGAAGGAAATACTGTTGTCGTCGGCGTGCTCACTCACTGTCACCAGGTGCCCCCCCAGGGGGTGAAGAGTGCCCGATAAAGAAAGGTAAGCATAGTCTTCCGTGCCCCCAGCCCACAGGGAGGCTACTGCAGTTCACATTGTGGTGATCTCTCCATGCATTGGTTAAAATTTACTGGAGGCAGGAAGATGCCCTTAATTGGCTATCAGTGGGTGAGTGAGGTGCAAACTTGTCTCTGGCAAAATTGCATGAGGGGGTAAGGACGCCCTCAGGTCTGCCATCCTGTGCCGTGTTGTCAGCCTTCATTCTCCCAGCCTGTCTCCAAATGGCTGGTGAAACTCAGCCCATCACTTTAGCTGTAGGTGATAATTTACTTTCACAGCTGGTAATTTGTACACAGACAGCGATCCTGAGCAATGATTATTTACTTAAAAAGAAAGCAGTTAAATGCAGGCCTCAGTGAAAGGAGCAAGCTGAAGCAGATACTCGGCACATATAGCAGTCAGTCTGCTCCGTGTAATACAGGACCATGGAGAACCTGTAACTTCGTGCCTGTTTAATCATTCCCCACCTCCAACAGCAACAAAGCGAGGTTAGCTGATGCATCCAGGAGATTGTGCAAACTGAACAGATCAGCATACACCGTACTCTCTTTTGCTTTGTTTTGTGTTGTATTCATGCCGTCTGAACAGTACCTTAACCTGATTCTTTGAGTGATCAATTGATTTATCGTCATGTGTACCAAAATACAGTGAAGAGTTTTATTTACGAGCGATTCAGGCAGATCATAGTAAGCAAAGGATGTACAGATCAAAAAGACTTAGACAGAGGCTTGCAGGTTACGTTGCACAGGGTGTGCACTAGGTGAGATCAAGGTTAGCAAGATCAGCATTATTTGAGGCTAGACAGTCCATTCGTCAGTCTGATATTGGCTGGGAAGAAGCTGCCCCTGAACCCACTGATGCGTACATTCTGTATCTTATGCCTGACAGAAGAGGTTGTAGGAGATCATTACCGGGGTGTGATGGGTCTTTGATGATGTTGGCTACCTTTCCACGGCAGTGAGCCGTGTAAATAGAGTCCATGGATGGAAGGTTGGCTTCTGAGACGATCTGGGCTGTGCACACCACCTTCTGTAGTTTCTTACGGTCTTGGGCAGAGCAGTTGCCGTACCAGGCTGTTACGTACCCGGACAGTATGATTTCAATGGTGCGCCTGTAGAAGTTGGTGAGGGTCCCAATGGACATGCCAAATTTCCTGAGCCGCCTGAGGAAGAAGAGGCTTTGTTGTGCCTTCTTGACTGTCGCATCTACGTGGTGTCATTCACATCATGTGGGCTTGAACGCAAGTGTAAATTTGCACATTCACCTTATATTGAGACTGGTAGACCCTTAAAAAACAACAGCTAACCTTGAGTCCGTGGGTTCAAGTTTGACAGGCTGGCCTAGTCCCCGTGAGGAACTCTGGGAGAGCAGCCACAATCATACTGAATGGCAGGACGGGCTAAAGTCTCTGCAAGGCCACCTGCGGTTCCCGTGGGAACCTCGGCAAAGATCCACCTATGTTCCACAGTGACTATATAACTAATCACTGCATATTGATGCTCTCTTAGAGAGTGCATTAGATCCGAGGATAGCGTGAGTTCATTATTCGGCAATTTTTGGGTGAATGATTCCATTGATTGCAGAGACAGAAGTCAGCTTGAGGGAATGAAACACTTTACTTGTTGCACTGAGTGTCAGCATCACATTCAAACTTGGTAAATCACCGCCTGGAGTACAACCTGTGGTTAGAAGTTTGACACAAAGCTGAAAGGAGTTCACTTGACGATGTGGATCATTTTGAGAGATTAGCCCAACAGTGAGTTTCTCTACATGCAGCAGAATTGACGTGGACAGATATCGGATACTGATAGACAAGGTACAGAACACAACAATGAAATGTAACTTTAACACAGGAACATAGAAACTAGGAGCCAGAATAGGCCATTCGGCCCGTCAAGCCTGCTCTGCCATTCAATATGATCATGGCTGATCTTCTAACTTCAGTCCCCTGCTCCACTTCCTCCCCAATCCTTTTGATCGCTTTAGCCCCAAGAACTATTTTCCTTCTTGAAAACGAAAAAGAGAGATGTAAAAGCACGCAGGCATTGCATTACAGAGTGACGTTGATAATACGTAGCTTGAGGTGAACTACTCCACGATTGTGTGACAATGTAAAGGGTCAAAACCTCCATGTAATGCCACAGGCTATGTGGGGGATCAAACCCACGCTGCTAGCCTACTTTTTCAACCAAATCACACTCCAACTAGCCCATCCCACCATCGTATGGTATTGCATTAATGTACAGTCATTGAGTCTTGGAGTTATACAGCATGGAAACAGACCCTTCAGTCCAACCCGTCCATGTCTATTGAATATCCCAAACCAATCTAGTCCCATTTGCTAGCATTTGGCCCATATCCCTTTAAACCCTTCCCATTCATTTACCCATCTAGATGCCTTTTAAATGTTGCATTTGTACCAGCCTCTACCATTTCCTCTGGCAGCTTGTTCCAGACATGCACCACCCTCTGTGTGAAAATCTTTTAAATCTTTCCTCTCTCACCTTAAACCTATGCCCTTTAGTTTTGGACTCCCCTATCCAGGGAAAAAGACCCCCTCACCCCATCTATGCCCTTCATGATCTCAAACTTCTATAAGATCATCCCCTAATATATAGGTAGCTATCTCCCAGCAAAAAGATCTAGACATATATTAATCTTGTGTAGTATGACAGCATGCATTTGTAAGACACTGTACAGAATAACTCGTGTGTGAAATCGTTAAGTCAATAGCATGCTTGAGTAAATAATTAAACTATTGAAGGTGGTGCAATCTGAAAGTAAAGGTCACAAGCAGCTGTTATTGAGTTGGTGTCCGGGCCAAATTGAATTTCCACTTGTGGAAAGTGTTCACATTGTAAAGCCAGTCCAATAACAGAGAAAGCTTAATGTACAATTAATGACAACACTTAACAGGGCTTTGTATCATGTCTTTTCTCAGAACAGTGATTGTAAGGTCGATACATCATTAGAATCTTCCTGTGATTGCTCTGAAAATGAATGCAGTAATAACATTTAAAGAAAGACATTAAAGTATACACCATCTTTACAAAATATTGCAAAGCCTGTGACACACTTGAAAGTGTACTCATTATTGTGATGTAGAAAATGTGACGGTCAATGTGCACACAATGAGGTCCCAGGAAGAGCATGACCCAAAGATCTTTTATTTCATGTCATGGTTATTGAGTGATACATAAACAGCCAAAACACAGGGGCTAGCTCCCTTGCTGTACTTCAAAATAGCATCTCAGAATCACTTTACATCAAACTGAGGAGGCAGATAAGATCTCAAGTTTTGCACTTCATCTGAAGTGACATTTCTGACAGTGCAGCACTCCCTCAACACTGCACAGGAGGGTCAGCTTGGATTTTTGTGCTCGAGTCCTGGAATGGGATTCAAGCTCAGAGGCAAGTGAGCTAACAACTGAGTCATGACTGACACAGGAAGATCCCACATATCCCTATCTGTACAAGATCTATGGAAGTCATGCTTTCAATATTTTTTCCTGGAGGAATTTTAATTGTTCTCATGGGTTTGACAGCCAATTTCCTCAAGATCACTTCTTTCGTATTCTTTTATCTGACAGAGAGTGAACAATGTATTGACACCACAGTAAAAGGAACCTGGGAGGAGCATTCAAATAAACACATCATTCACATCAAAACCATAAGATGTAGGGGCAGAAGTAGGCCATTTGGCCCATCAAGTCTGCTCTGCCATGCAATGAGATTATGGCTGATCTGATAATCCTCAATTTCCTTTTCCCCCACAACCTTCGATCCCCTTCTGGAATAAAAATCTGTCTATCTCAGGCTTGAACATACTTAATGTCTCAGCCTTAACAGTCCTCTGAGATAAAGAATTCCACAAGCTCATGACCCTCCATGAGAGAAAATTCCTCCTAATCTTTGTTTTAAATGGTGGCTCCCTGCTCTGAGGTTATGTCTTCTGGTCCTAGATTCTCCCACAAGAGTAAACTAACTCTACATCCACTCTGTCAAGCCCCTTACAAGCCTTAAAACAAAACATACAAGTGCAGATGCTGAAGATCTGAAACAAATCTAGAATTGCTGAAGATTTGATGAAGACTCACCAGACTGGCAATGTTGACTCTGCTTTCTTGCCACAGACGCTACCAGACTGACTGAGTTCTCCAGCAATTTCAGTTTTTGCCCCTAAAAACTTTGTATGCTTGATAAAGTCTCATCTCATTCTTCTAAACTCCAATGAGTACAGGCCAAACCCACTCAACCTCTCTTCATAAAATAGTCCTTTCATATCTGGGATCAAACTAGTGAATCTTCTCTAGACCGCTTCCAAAGGCAGTTAATCCTTTCTTAGATAAAGGAGGCCAAGACTGTCACAGTATTGCAGGTGTGGTTTAACTCGTGCTTGTATAGCTTTAGCAAGACATCCCTAATATTTACACTTCATTTCCTTTGAAATAAAGACATTAAAGGTCTGTTAAAATGAACATCCAATTGCTCTTTCTCAGTCTGCGAGAGAAAAAAAGGGTGTGCAGTTAATTCTTGTCTCTTCTCATCTCTCGAGAAGCCCCAAAGCACTTCACACCCATTGAACTGCCTATTCAGATGCAGTCATTCTTTACTGAAGTGCAGTATGCTCTCAGTGCAGCATTGAAGTGTCAGCCAAGATGATGTGTGCAAGTCTTGGAATGGGGCTTGAAGCCAGAACTGTATAACTTAACAATTGGGATACTGCCACTAGTCATTCAACTACATGTGCAACCATTAACATGACCACCCATGGTGTACAAGGCTACCAAAGACTTTTTTTTTTAAAATGCACCCTGCTTTGATTTATAAACAGATGGAACCATTCAAAGCCACACTGGGAGAGATCAGTGATGGGGTTTCTGATCTCATGTGAACCCAGAGACAGGAGGGCATCTGTGTGACTTTTAACATGGCTACTCACATCATTTTTATTTTGCTTCCTATCTTTCCATGGCCTTTGGGCATTACTGGCAAGGCTAGCATTTGTTGCCCATCTGTAATTGCCCTTGAACTAGTGGCTTCCTCGGCCATTTCAGACCTCAGTTAAGAGTGAACCCCATTGCCAACGGTTTGGAGTCACACGTCAGTCAGAATAAGTAAGGATGGTAGACTTCCTTCCCTAAAGGACATTGATGAGCCTGATGGGTTTTATGACAACCAATGGTAGCCTGGTAGTATCATTACTGAGGCTAGCTTTCAATTCATGCTTTTTAGATATACCTAAGTCAACCTGCTCAGAGAAGTTACCACTGGAGCAGGTGAGACTTGAACCTGGACCTCCTCGTTCAAAAGTAGCCTTTTTCTTTGAATTCCAGTAGTTGCCGTGATGGGATTTGAACCCCTGGCTCCACTGCATTTTCTTGGGTCTCTAATTTACCAGCTGAGCTACATTAACACTATCCCACTGTCTTGCCCAATTCCAGATGTTTGTTAATTGGAATTCGAACTCCACCAGTTGCTGTCAATACTCTCTCTTACTTATTTTCTTGCTGCAGAGGGCTTTTGTGGCACTGTGGCAGTGACCGTGTCTCTGAGCCAAGAGTTCCGGGTTGAAGTCCCACCTGCTCCAGAGGTGTTCAATAACATCGTTGAAAAGGTCAATTAGGAAAATATCTATTTTCATGTTCCGCAAGTCTCCTAGGTCCAAATGTGGCATTGTCTCCTGAAACCAGAATGTCAATGTGGCTGCATGCCAATCAGCTTGTGCAGAATCTTGGAGCATCCCTGCAGCTGAGAGGGGACATTGGACTGTCATCGTGGGGTTGAACCGATTCCCTAGAATACGTTCACATTCACCTGGTAGGCATCACTCCACCTTCTCGGGCTTATTCTGTCACTTCAATCACCACATGAACTTTTCTTTTTCATTTATTCTTTCATGGGATTTGGGTATCCATGACAAGACCAGCATTTTTTGCCCGTCCCCAATTGCCCTTGAATTATGCAGCTAGCTGGACCATTTCTGAAGTAGTCAACCCACATCACTGTGGATCTGAAGTCTTGTAGGCCAGACCACATATGGTCATGCCTGGTTTGGAACAAAGGAACATACAGCACAGGAACAGGCCCCGCAGAGCACCAATATGGCGCCAACATGATGCCATTCTAAACTAAAAACCTTTTGTTTCTATGCGGTCTGTATCCCTCTTTTCCCTGCCACTCATATCTTGTAAAGATGCCTCTTCAACATTGCTACCGTCTCCTCTGGTAGCGTGCTCCAAGCACTTAACACCCTTTTGAAAACCTGTCTCTCACATCTCCTTTAAACTTACTCCCTATTTACCTTAAACCCAGGGAAAAAAAAGACTCCAGCTATCCATTCTATCACTGCATCTCATAATATTGCAGACTTCTATCAGGCCACCCCTCATCCTTTGAATTTCAAGTGTAAACAAACCAAGTTTGTCTAATCTCTCCTCATAGTTAATACACTCCAAACCAGGCAACAGCCTGGTAAACCATTGCTGTACCATCTCCAAAACCTTCATATCCTTCCAGTAGTGTGGTGACTAGGATTAATTAATTTTGACCAGCTACTTTGTTAGGATTTGAGCCCATGTACCCAGAGCATTAGTTGGTACATGTGGATTTTTGCACCAGTGACATTACCATTGCACCAGGTCCCCACGTGGGACAAATTGTCTGCACTCATAGCTAGGTGAGTGGCACAGTGGCTCAGTGGTTAGCACTGCTGCCTCACAGCACCAGGGAACCGGGTTCATCCTACCCTCAGGTGACTGTCTGTGTGGAGTTTGCACATTCTCTCCGTGACTGCGTGGGTTTCTTCCGGGTGCTCCGGTTTCCTCCCACAGTCTGAAGATGTGCAGATTGGGTGGATTGGCCATGCTAAATTGCCCATAGTGTTCAGGGAGGTATAGATTAGATGGGTTATAGGGGGCAGGTCTGGGTGGGAATCTTGGAAGTTCGGTGTGCACTTGTTGGGCCGAAAGGCCCGTTTACACACTGTAGGGATTCTATGATCTAGTTTAGCCAGGGCTATCTACCTAAAGATTGACAAGATACAGATAGGTCATGGGTCAGGAAGGTGCTGTCAATGACCTCTTGTGGCAGAGCAGATTACAGATGATATACACTGTGCTCTGGTGGTTGAGGTGATGGTGATGGATGGGGTGTTGATGCAGTTGGCTGTTTTGTCTTGGACATTGTCAGGCTTCAAGTGTTATTGGAACCGCAGTCACCCAAGCAAGTGGAAAACATTCCACGACATTCCCCCCTCACCTCTGCTTTGTAGAATGGTAACCAGGCCTTGGAAAGTCAGGAACATAGTGACTCGCTGCAGAATTCGCTGCATCTGACCTTGTGGTCCCATTATTTAAGTTTCTGATCAATGATAATTCTAGTATGTTGATGGTTGGACATGCTAACAGATGGCCCACCTCTCCCCAAAGGGGGTTGGTTGCCACCAGCCAGGTGCATTCCAATTAACAGCGGAGGTGGTTTCCCAAAGTGCTCATGTTGTTGGCACTTTTAAACCTGCAGCTAAGTGAATGCCCATTCTCAACCAGCTATTAACAAAAAAAAAAAAAGGACAACCTCTCACCTGTCCTCGAGAAACCAATAACAGGAACAGGGCAGAGAAAAACTCAACGAACCCAATTCCTTCCCCCATGAAGAAAAGCCTTTTTAAAGTGATCCACACATCATCACCAAAGCTAATTTTATAATGGGACAATGGAATCACTGTAGAGTTTACTGGAACGTTAGATCTTCTCAAACTTTTGAGGGAAACAGACTCATTTAATCTAAGTTTGCTGAATGTTTTGGAAAATTAGTATTTTGTCACAAATTTGCGTCTGATGCAGCACTCATGTTCAATGGAGAGCCACATCCTGTTTACATAAGGCTATAATTCCAGCAATTGCAAAATATCTTTTAAAGAAAAGCAAAAGGCATTTAAGGCTTGGAACTAGAATGACATTTTGGAAGCCTGAAACACTCGTAGTATTTTGCTGGTAAGTTGGGTAAGCATTAAGTGTGCTTTCATGGCATTTGTGCTTTCTGGCATGGAGCCAAGGAAGTTAGCATCAGAATTATGGAAATTGACCGTGATCCAGATCCAAAAATCTGATCAATTAGTTTTTCAAATTATACTCAATACAGTCCTCGAAAGGCACATACCCACCATCACCAGATCTTGAAAGCTTTCTTTTGATCATCCACACAAGGGATGTGGAAGTCACTGGCTATGCCTAGACATAAGTTAACAGTCCTTCACATTGCTGTGGGTCTGGAGTCAGAGGTTGGCCAGACCTGACAAGGAAAGCACATTTCTTTGTAAAGACCAGATGGTTTTTTCCACAACAATAAACAAGGTTGTTATTGTAGGATTACAATCAGAGAGAGTCATAGAGCTTTTACAGCATGAAAAGGGTCTCTTCAGCCCATCATATCTGCATCAGTCATCGAGCATCTATCTAGACTAACCCCTTTTTCCAGCACTTGGCCTGTCTGTAGCATTGTGAAAAAATTGTGTTTCAAATGTTCATCCAAATACTTCTTAACTGTCTTAAGGGTTCCTCCATGAACTACCCTTTTAGATGTTGAGCTCCTGATACCCTCTGGGTGAAAATATTTTTCCTTAAATCATCTCTAAATTTCCTTTCTTCAAAACTGCTCCACATGGTTAATGACCCCACCACGAAAGGAAAAGCTTCTACTTATCTACTCTGTCTATACTCCTCAGATTCTCCCCACAGACTTCTCTGCTTCAAGGATAACAACCCCAGTCTACTTAGTTTCACTTCACAGGTGACAGTTAACATCAAGGTGAATCTCTTCTGCACCCATTCTAGTACAATCACATCCTGCCTGTTGTCTGGCAACCAGAACTGCACTCTAACTGTAGCCGAACTAATACTATAAACAGCTCCAACATAACTTCCTTGCTCTTGGAGTCAATGCCTTGATGACTGAAGGCAGTGTCCCATTCAAATCCATGCAATAGCCCAGGACTCTGGATTAGTGGTGCAGTGACATTACCACTAATCCACAGTCTCGCCGAAATATGCTCCATTTCGAGTGGCTCACTGACGCTGCTTGCTCCCGCCCTAGACGATTGCAATGTGTTCGCACTTACCTGCATCCGCACTGCTCTTGGTTGTCTCCAGCAGTCCCTCCAGCACGTGCTCCACAATGTTCTCGGGGGTGTCCGAGAGATGCCACAACTTACTGCTGAGCGTGGACCCATTGGGGCTGATTTCTCCCGACGACAGGGAAGGACTGGTCAGGTCGTCCTCTGTGTCCGTCCATTTACTCTCCAGGCATCCAATGTCTGGGCTAAACTCATCTTTGGGGCTGGGGCTGTCACTGCCGGACACCGCATCCTTCAGGAACGGGAGTATTTTGGAAGCGCTCGGCCGTCGCTTCAGGGTCCCCGGGAAAATGCTGTCCTTTTCCACGCGGCTTCTGGTCAGGGTCGAGGTCTGTTTCTTCAGAAATTTCTCGATCTGCTTCATCCCTGTCATCGTCATGGAATACTGATCAGGACTGAAGGGAGGATTTTCAGCGAGTCTGAACGCCTGTGTTTTTCGGGGCGGGGCTCTACCTCATCGTGAAGGCTGTTTGTTTCAAACGAAGACGAACACAATGCTGGAGGGCAGTTCACTCCCATTGACTGTTTGAAGCAAAACAGGAATTTCCACGGCAGTCTGCAAGCTGATACTAGTCGGTGAGACGGGGATAAAAAGTCAAAAACAACATAGCAGTGATCAGAAAAGGTGTTCGGCAATAAAATGAGTCCCAAACCTTGAAAATAGTAGAAAGGGAGTTACCAGAGACTCAACTGCTTGACTTTCCAAGTCCTTCTCAACTTAACCCTTTAAATCCTCCCCTCATTTGGTTACCTTTCCTCTCCTTCGCTCCCTCCCACTGCCATTCACCATTCTGTGCATGAATGGGCAGCTAAGAAAGATTTGCATTTGGATCGCACAATTCGTGTCTGCAGAGCGTCCCAAATTCCTTTCCAGATAACACCACTTTTGACATCTGACCGCTGCTGTAATGCGCTGGAGCTGCTTCTCAGGTCCCACTCATGCTGCTCTGTAATAAGGTGCCAGGAGGAACAGAATCTCAGGGTAAATTTCATGCCAAAATTTTAACCCTCCCAGGAATAGCATTTACCCCCCATCACCTAACATTCACTCCCCATTAGCTACTTCAAATCTCCCCAGCCCACGTTGCCAGCCCAAGAATGGAAACACAGTGAGGTTCAGGGACAAACCTGAATCTACAGCACCACGCAGCACAATGTTGATACAGGATTAACCATTAAACCTCCAGTTCCACCTGACAACTTATGATAAGATTTGTTAGATACTTTTGTTTCTTGGGGTCCTGCCAAACAGAAAGTTACCTTTGCTTAGAAAACCCCAATTCCAATCATCGAATTGTTAGCGTGTGGAAACAGGCCATTCAGCCCATCGAGTCCAAACCGACCCTCTGAACAGCATCTCATCCATACCCACACCCCTGCCCTATCCCTGTAACCCTGTATTTCCCATTGCTAACCCACCTAGCCTGCACATCCCTAGACACTATGGGCAATTTAGTACAGCCAATCCACCTAACCTGCACATCTTTGGACTGTGGGAGGAAATCCAAGGAATCCTGAAGGAAACCCACGCAGGCACAGGAAAATATGTAAACTCCACACAGATCTTTGCCCCAGGGTAGAATTGAACCCGGATCCCTGGTGCGTTGAGACAGTAGTGCTAACCACTGAGTCACCGTGCCACTTGTACGGTGACTTCTGTCAATGTGACTTACTTCAAGATTCTGCAGATGCCTGTAGGACCCATTGTGTTCTCTCTAGCACCATCATGCCTAGTCACAATGCAATCTCTTTGTTTACTACTCCCACATGAGGTGCAATCCTCATGGAATATCAGCTGGAGGACACAATATTTCCAAGATCCCAGGATTATAAATTAGTCAGGATTCCTGCTCTTGATTACAATTCAAAGACTCTTGCTGGAAATGTGCACAGAATCATGAAATCTTACAGCACCTAAGAGATCACTCGGCCCTTCCCGTCTGTGCTGGCCTTTTGAGAGCTACCTAATTAGTCATACTCCCCAAAGCCCAGCTATTTTTGTCCCTTTCAAAAACTACGTCCAATTCCCTTAAGAAAGTGACTGCTGCATCTGCTTCCACTGCCCTTTGAGGCCTTGCAATCTAGATCATAACAACTCACTGTATTAAAATAAAGAACTAACACTGAACAAGGATAAGCTCCAATGTGGATGCAAGACTCTCCTTCCCACCCACTCCACCCCCCCAGAGGCTGAATAGTGACCTGTCCAGTCTCATCGTGTCAAATGGTCCCTTGAACAAGTTCCCATGGGATCCAACATTTTTGAATCAACCCCAGCACTTTCAGGAGAGGAGAACAACAATGAGGGACAGTAGTAAGCAAAGAGATCGCATTGTGATTGGGGGTGGTGGGTGGGTGGGGGGGCTTCACAATGGGTCCTCCAGGCTTCTACACAAGCTTAAAATTGGTCACATTGACAAAAGGTTACACAAGGTCGTTCCTCGCTACTCCTTGTCTTGCCATACCACTTGGGGAATGGAGTTAGGCTGGAAGACGGTGTGAGAGGAAAATGCTCAACCCCTCACTCTAAACGATGGATAATGATTTCACAATTAGCAAGAGAAATTATTTCCCTTTTACAGCCATTTCTCCACACCATCTACATACCTCCCCCATCCCCTCACCACTCCCTCCCCCCAAAAGGTGTCAGGAAAACATACTTAGATTAATTTGACAAATTGCTGGATCAGCTTTTTTACCGCTAACATGCGCTGCATCAATAACACATCACTGCCTTATTCAATAGCCTGGCAGAAGCATAGACACGGAAGAACAAATTCCAAAATAACTGAACAGGGTGTATGCTAAATATAAACAAATAATAATCATTCTTGATCACATCTTGATCACATCTTGATCATCACTTTGAATGGCAAATTGAAGCTACTGATATGAAAAGCAAGTTGTTTCATTCTGTTTAACACTTTGGTATCAGAAAAGTTGCCAGTTTTGATACAAATACCATTGGCCAGAAGTACTCTTTCTTTCACTGGTATAGTATTCTATAAATTCATCTTTTCAAACTGTAATGAGTGTAGCAGAAATACAATTTGGGGCAGCATGGTGGCTCAGTGGTTAGCACTGCTGCCTCACAGCGCCAGGGAACCGGGTTCGATTCCACCCTTGGGCAACTGTCTGTGTGGAGTTTGCACATTCTCCCCGTGTCTGCATGGGTTTCCTCCGGGTGCTCCGGTTCCCTCCCACAGTCCAAAGGTGTGCAGGCTAGATAGATCGGCCAGGCTAAATTGCCCATAGTGTCCAGGGATGTGTAGCTTAAGTGGGTTTGGGGAATGGGTCTGGGTGGAAAGCGCTAAGGTTCAGTGTGGACATGTTGGGCTGAAGGGCTTGTTTCCACACTGTACAGATTCTATGGATACGAAATAAAGAAATTGCATTATTTTAATTTTCAGAAGGCAGAATGAAGGCCAGATGTTTTAGTGCCTTTCTCTTGTGCAGGACAGAAGACCAGGAAGATCCCAGACACAATCTTAAAATCAGCTCAGTAGGTCAATTGTTAGACAGAATAAGATAGACACAAGTGGCTTCAACACACCTGGGCTTAGGTGTGAGAAGAAAATACACCTTCTCACACCTAATCATTAGCTAGTGACACCAAACAGATATGTGGATATTAGATAAGTGTAGGTTCCAGCACAATGATATGGTGCAAAAGCAGTCACCCAATGGTTTTGTAGATGAAGAAGAGCCATTGGATCATTATACTATAAAAACCTCTGGAACTGAACCCACTAATAATTCAGTATCTTCAGGACAGGTGAGAAAACAGAAAAAAGGAAAAGCATCAAGAGATATTTGATCTTAGTTGGTCAGATTATACCCTTCTACTCCTCTAAATTCCATCATTCCAGGTAAAGTCTTGGCTCAGAGTCTCACATTCTTGGTCTTTCCCCTGATTAGCAACTCACGACTCATGCTATTCCCAATCAGAACCTCCACATTCCAACAGACTACATGTCCCGCTAGCCACTCATGAATATATTCATCCAAATTAGTTCATGAGCAGTTTTGAAAAGGGGTGAGGCCACTTTAACCCTGCATTCTTCTCCCTTCTGATACCCTCAATTTTTAAAAATTAATACAGGAGGACATGTGTTGCTGATTGGGCCAACATTTTGGCCCATCCCTAGATGGTGAGCTGCCCTCTTGAACTAATCCAGTCCATTTGTTGCAGGGACACCCACTTTGCTTTTGTAAGGGAGTTGCAGCATTTTGACCAAGTTACGGTGAAAAAGTGGCATCACGGGAGTCTTTAAAATCCATCCCCAGCCTTAGCATGCTCCATATTCTCACCATTCTCGGAGCAAAGCCGTTTTCGTCCCCAATTCTTTATTGAATTTATTAATGCTGCAGGTTGGAATTACGTATTTGTTGCCTGAAGAACAACTACCCCAAGAGAAATGTACAAGGAATGCATTTCAGTTCAAATATGAATGAATGTGCGAGAGATTTGACGGATCCTGCTGCTCCATGTACAAACCTGTCTAATTAAATTAATGCTAGGGTGTGGAATTTTGAAAAGGCGATTGACAATTTTTTTTCTCCCAGTGCTGTTTATAGAGGGTAGAGGTGACTAGGTGTTGACTCTTGTAATGAGAGATACATTGTTTACATGTATCATGGCATTTTTAGAATTTTGATTTCAAAATAGAGACAGATAGTTTTTTTGTTACTTCTGCGAAGGGTTGCTTAAAATAAAAGAAGATCAAAGTCCTCCCAGAACAATGATTAAATCCAACATATTGTCAGAAAGCTAGTAACTCCAAGTTTAGAGTGGGAATGAATGAAGCTTATACAGTTGGGTGTACAATGGGTAGGGTAAACATGTAAGGCCATTAGTTTTGTTTAATGATCTAACAAAACATTAACTCTGATTTCTCTCCACAGATACTGCCAGACCTGCTGAATTGTTTCTAGCAATTTCTGGTTTGTTTCTGATTTTCAGCATCCAAAGGTCTTTAGTTTTTGTTTGTTCGGGTTTTCTCTTTCTCAGCAATGAAACCCGCAAGCTGTTTAATCTTTCCAGGTAGATTCACAGTCTCAGTTCAGGCATCAATCTTAAAAGTACTTTTTGAGCCTATTTCCCCTTTGCTAGATATTAATCATAGCTCTTTTACATTCTTTCTTGCTGAGGATCCACTTGCATCATATACTATTCAGGCCCTCTGCGTAAAGTAGTAGGTTAAAAAAAAACTCCATCTACTTTCACAATTCCACACCCGACTATAAATTTATTTTGACAGGTCCATACATGAAGCAGCAGGCCCATCAAATCTCCCTCACTTCATGTTCCTTTTATAAACCACTACAGCAAAGCAGATTCTTCAGGACATTAGTGAGACTATTATCCTTCAAGAACATTTGTTCATATCACCGTTCCAGGACAGAGTATAAAAATATTGTATCTGGTGCACATTTAATACATGGTTTATATTCTTTAGGCAAAAGAAACCCATGGGTTAGGAAATACCTTGGGGAAAGTAACAAAACATTTTGACGGGCACGGAATTAGAATGATATTGGGCAGCAAGCTATTTAGTCCATAATGCCTGGACTAGCAAATCATTGACTTTAATAACAGCCAATCAATATTTTGCTTAATACATTAGTGCTTTTGCAAACTTGATCTGCCTAAACAATTTAAAAAAAAAACATGCTTTGCTCCATAGACAGTAAATATCGATTAGCTCACTTTCTAAGCTATGAGACAATTTTAATGTCATTGGAATTTTGTAAAACTCTTACACAAAAACTTCACTCGTTAAGATGCATCAGTGAACAACAAAGTCTTGTTTGTGACTCAGTTAGTCCCACTCCAAGGACTTGAGAGCCAACAGTTCAAAGCGGCACTTCAGCACAGCACCATGTACAACACTTCTGGTCAGAGGTGCAATCTTTCAGATGAGCATTAAATCTGCAAGCCTTCTCAGGTGGGCAGAAAAGATTCTACGGTGCAGTTTTGAAGCAGATCAATGGTACAAGCCAATTTCCATTTGTATGATTTAAACAGATTGTTTACTTCCTGACTTTTCAGCAGGTCATGCACAAGTTGGCTATTGTTTTGCAAACATTGCAACAGTGACACTACTTCATTGGCAACAAACAGTTTGCGAATGTATCAGAGATAAAAGGTACTGCAGATGCTGGAGAATCTGAGATAACAAGCATGGGGCTGGATGAACACAGCAGGTCAAGCAGCATCATAGGAGCAGGAAAAGTTGACGTTTCGGGCCTAAACCCGTCATCAGAAATGGGGGAGGGGAAGAGGGTTCTGAAATAAATAGGGAGAGAGGGGGAGGTGGATAGAGGAGAGGATAGGTGGAGAGGAGGCAGACAAGTCGAAGAGGCGGGGATGGAGCCAGTAAAGGTGAGTGTAGGTACGGGGGTAGGGAGGAGATAGGTCAGTCGAGGGAGGATGGACAGGTCAAGGGGGCGGGATGATGTTAGTAGGTAGGAGATTGGGGTGGGGCTTGAGGTGAGAGGAAGGACAGGTTAGGGAGGTGGAGATGAGCTGGGCTGGTTTTGGGATGCGGTTGGGGGAGGGGAGATTTTGAAGCTTGTGAAATCCACATTGATGCCATTGGGCTGCAGGGTTCCCAGGCTGAATATGATTTGCTGTTCCTGCAACCTTCGGGTGGCATCACTGTGGCATTGCAGGAGGCCCAGGATGGACATGTCATCTGAGGAATGGGAGGGGGAGTTGAAATGGTTCGCGACTGGGAGGTGCAGTTGTTTGTTGCAAACTGAGCGCAGGTGTTCTGCAAAGCGGTCCCCAAGCCTCCGCTTGGTTTCCCCGATGGAGAGGAAGCCACAACGGGTACAGCGGATGCAGTATACCACATTGGCAGATGTGCAGGTGAACATCTGCCTGATGTGGAAAGTCTTCAAATGTACTGTGATTGTGAAAGGCACTACTTAAATGTAAGTCTCTCTTTCTAATGATACACAAGCATGGAAATAATTAACGTACAGCATCCCAGTGAAAATAGTGTCCAAGCATTGAATCTGAAAATTTGTAAAAAACTACTATCCCAATACAATGCATAGGATAATATTAGATTCTATCTTAACAGTAATGGCTTGGCGTCAACAGCATGAAGCAAAGAGATTTTCACACCAATGACAATCTTCTTGTGAACAGCTGTTCAGTGAAAAGGAACAGAAATAGAACTAAAACAGGTAATCAAACATGGCTGGCCCAAGGAACTTTGGCACCATTGGCAAAGCATGAATACAGAGCCCTTCCACATTCAAAAGAGAGAAAAATGAGAAATCGAGAATCAAATTCTACCTCTATTTACTTGCTAAAGCTAATTCTGATCTGGTTCTTCCTTAAAGCCTGGCGTCCTTGGTGACCGGCGAGCTTGTCTTTAAAATCAGGGCCCAGTCTGGATCAAACCATTAAGATGAACAAATGTTCATTCAGGGTAACAGTCCCACTATTTAGTGGGAGGTCATGGCCTAATGGTATTATTGTATTAATCCAAAAACAGGCAATGTTTCAGGGACCTGGGTTTGAATCCCACCAGAGCATGTGATGGATTTGAATTCAATAAAAATCTGGAATTAAGACGCCTAATGAAGACTAGGAGTCCGTTGTCGATTGTCAGAACAACTAGCGTCCTTTAGGGAAGGAAACTGTCATCCTTAACCTGATCTGGACTACATGCAACTCCAGACCCACAGCAATGTGGTTAACTCTTAACTGCCCTCTGGGCAATTAGGGATGGGCAATAAATGCTGGCCTAGCCAGAAACGCCCTAATCCTGTGAATGATTTTTAAAAAGTCCTTAGGAATCTCCTTTACTGTAGTGGTTTGTAAAAAGAACATTAAAACACCTCAACACTTAGAAGAAAGTCCACGTCAATGACATGTTCCTTCCTCCCTACCTCGGAGTATAATGCAAAGTATACAAATTCAGTGATTAACATTACCAAATGGAATATATTTTAAAAATTCAAACTGTTTTGTGTAACCAATGTAAAGATATGGACTACTTTTAATAATGAAATGCACTAAAATAAATGCAGTGATGCACTAAAACAGCACGGCCTTCCATAAATCAAGTAAATTTCAGTCTTGTCATTTCTGTTGACAGTAAAATCTTCGGTTAGCTCTTAATTAAATCAGGGTAACATTCAAGGTATGTTTTGTTGGTGGCTGCCTACCTCACTAAAGAGCTTACTATTTCCTGTTGCCTGTGCAATCCCAAATGCAGTTGTGATTTTTACCTACAGTTGCATGAAAACTGGCCTGCTCCTTTAAGTGCTCACTCTAGTCTAAGGAAGGACATTCTTGCTATTGAGGGAGTCCAGTGAAGTTTCACTAGACTGATTCCCAGGATGAAAAAAAAACTACATTGGCTGGGATTGTGCTCACTGGAATTTAAATGAATGATTGGGGGGATTCTCAGAAACATATAAAATCCTGATGGGACTGGTAGACGTAGGAAGAATGTTCCCGATGTTGGCAAAATCCATAACTAGGGGTCACTGTCTAAGTATAAGGGGTAAGCCATTCAGGACTAAGATGAGGAAGAATATCTTCACTCAGACAGTTGTGAACCTGTGGAATTCTCTCCCACAGGAAGCCGTTGGGGCCAACTTGTTAGATATATTCAAGAGGGAGCTGGACATGGCCCTTGCGGCTAAAGTGGGATACTGAAATTGCATGATCGGTCAGGAACACATTGAATGGTGATGGTGATTGAAGGGCCGAGTGGCCTACTCCTGCACCTATTTTCTATGTTTCTATGAAACTAGCCAGTTCCTTTAAGTGCTCACAGGGCAGACCAGGCATTGTCAGGTAATTCCAAGAGGATTGCAAACTCCTCATTTTTAAAAAAAATAAGATTACTTCTGTATGCAATAGAAAGAAACATCTGAAGTGTGACAAAAAGCAGCGTTTGAGATGCGATAGAAACTGTCATCTAAAGTATCTCAGAACATGATGCCTGCAGTATGACAGACATGTAATTGATGCCAATTTTTTATTTCTGAGTGGAGCTGCTTACTGTGGGTCAAAAGGTTCATTGTTTTAGGACAGAACATTACATCCCATTACTCAGATGGAATACTACACTGTTGGCATGTGGATGTATCTGATGCTGCTTGATCTTGTAAACTTCAAGCTGTAACTATTCCATCATTCTCCATCAATTTGAAGCAAACTGTTCGTACCTCGATGTGCACAGTTTCCTTTAAAAGTCAAAAGTTTTTTTTAAATGAAAGTTACACAATATATTGGAGCAACTGGGTTTCTATCATTTAACCATTTAAAAATCACAGGTGTCACATAAAGAATGACAGGAGCACTCAAGCTTTGTAGAGAGCAAGGGGAAAGTACAAATACAGATATTTATAACGGGTTAAATGAATAATTATTAATGGAGTATCAAATTTCAACTGTGGAGCCCTGATTTGCAATTTTTTTTTTAAAGAAATTACAAATGTGTCAGAAATATTTCATGAATATTCAGCAATGTATTGCGTTTGTAGTTCTGCCAAGGTATTATGCAAACATATGGAGCCTTTTATTGTAGGAGTTGTGAACTTAAACCCAGGTATGGGGGGTGGGGGGGTGGGGGGAGGTGTTAAAAGGAAATCCTTCTGGTGCATGACAGCAGCGGTAAAAGATTGTGCATCCTGCTGATCTGGTGCCCCTTTGATTTCACAGAAACATTTTGCAAGTGAGATTTCATACAGCTCTTTGTCAATTAGGAGCAGGGATAGGTCCTTCAGCCATTCCATCAGTCCATAAGATCATGGCTGATGGAATTATCCAATTCTTACCTACACCAATAAGCTTTCACTTCCACACTCATCAAGAGTCGGTCTATCTCTGCCTTAAAATTATTCTAAGACTATATTCTTCTTCAGTCCTGAGCAGATGACACAAAGCCTGGCACCTGGTAGTCAACACACTCCCTCTTCCGTGGAGAACAACATCAATCGCCCCTCACTATACTGTCCCCTGTGACCATTATACTTCTTTTTTGTGCCCCCACCTGACTAGCTTCTTCTAGCACAATGCTATAATTAGTTTGTTCTTTCAACCTATAGACCCCACTCTCATCCAGACCAGCTGAAAGAACCTCAGGCCTGTCGGATGACTGCAAAGGCTCCTGTACTTGGCACTCCCCTTGTCCGTCTCATCTGCAGCCAAACTCCCCTGATGCTGACACTTGACTCAGTCAGACGACCCTATCCCAAGGGAAATGACCGCCCCCGGAACAAAATATCCAGCTAACCTTGCTCCTCCTGGAGACATCACAGGGTCTAGAGCTTGGCCTCCAGTTCATGAATGCGGTGCTAAGGTTCCTGCAGCTGCAGAGACTTAGTGCAGACACGTCTGCACTGGGTTATCCCTGCACTCAGCAGCTCCCACATCTCTGCAGTCACGACACAACATAGGCAGATGACCTGCAGATGACCAGTTAGTCACAAAATTCAAAGTGCAGCAATTTGAAAGTTAAAACAGAACACGTAGTCTACATAGGGTGTCTCTTAATTAATTCAACAATTTTACAAGGATATAGGTGGAGGCGGAGGGGGCATGGGAAGAAAGGCGAGTTTAAAGACCAGTTCTGCTTGGTTCCTTTAATGACTTGGGTGTATTGCTCAATGAGAGGATTCATTAATCAATGGGAGGTCAGGCAGGGCAGGAATACTGCAACGTATCTGGACTGAAATGATATTTTAAACATTCTCTTCTGTGAAACACTTCAATAAACTTTAAAATGCTTTTTGAGGTCTGATGCCGCGGAAGGGATATTTTCCCTTTGATGTACAAAGATGGAAGTGAGGAAGGATATAGAACAAAAAAAGTGGAAGAGTGCAGTTATGTCATATTTAAATTGATTGCCTTCCGTGTATGTATGGTATAACGTAAGTGTATGTTGCAACTATTTTGTGTGCGCCAAATTTCCAACTAAATTGCGGCACGATGGCCCAGTGGTTAGCACTGCTGCCTCACAGCATCAGGGACCCGGGTTTGATTCCAGCCTCAGGTGACAGTCTGTGTGGAGTTTGCATGTTCTCCCCGTGTCTGCGTGGGTTTCCTCCGGGTGCTCCGGTTTCCTCCCACAGTCCAAAGATGTGCAGGTTAGGTGAATTGGCCATGCTAAATTGTACGTAGTATCCAGGGATGTGCAGGCTAGGTGGATGATCCATGGGAAATGCAGGATTACTGGGATGGGATAGGGGTGTAGATTTAGTTGGGATGCTCTTCGGGAGGGGTGGTGTGGATTCAATGGGCCCAACAGCCTACTGCGACACTGTAGGGATTCTATAATTCTCAGCAGAAAGTTACACATAGAATTTTGGATAAATTGGAATCTGTAGATTGGAAACATAGGTATTCTATGATTCTGTGAAGTTGGATATTCAGTAAGCCTGTCGTTGACTATTGATTGATTAAACCATAAAGAGAAAAAATATTTGAGTGTCCTGTTGGTTTTCAGAAGACTAATCTTCATGTGGAAGCATTTTATAAGTACTTTTAATGTCTATGGAGAATTATTTGGCATACATCATTCCTTGTTCAGATGAGATGTTGAAATAAGATCCCCTCTGCCCTGTCAGATGGAAGTAAAAGATTCCAAGGTACTATTTCAAAGAAGAGTTTTTCATCCTGATGACTTGTCCAATATTTATTTAACAAAATATTTTTCATCAACCAATTCAGACATGTTATGGCACACCTCCAGGCCAGGTGGGGATTGAACCTGGGTGGAAACACTACCACTGCACCACAAGAACCATCCCCCTCAACCAACAAGATAAAAACAAAGATAACACAGTGTAGAGCTGGAGGAACACAGCAGGCCAGGCAGCATCAGAGGAGCAGGAAATTTGACATTTCTGAGTTCTCTGAAGAAGGATCCCAATCTGAAACAGAGATAGTAGGAACTGCTGATGCTGGAGAGTCTGAGATAACAAGGTGTAGAGCTGGATGAACACAGCAGGCCAAGCAGCATCAGAGCAGGAAAGCTGATGTTTCAGGTCTGAACCCTTCTTCAGACCCAAAACGTCAGCTTTCCTGCTCGGCCTGCTGTGTTCATCCA
>JAHRHZ010000056.1:644394-719381 GCA_024137785.1 Ginglymostoma cirratum | reverse complement strand
CCCGAAACGTCAGCTTTCCTGCTCCTCTGCTGCCTGGCCTGCTGTGTTCATCCAGCTCTACACCTTGTCATTCCAATCTGAATCACCAACTTTCCTGCTCCTCTGACACTGCCTGGCCTGCTGTGCTCCTCCAGCTCCACACTGTGTTACCTCTGACTCCAGCACCTGCAGTTCTTGCTATCTCTTATAAAAACAGAATCTGTTCATCATCACATTGGTGTCAGTGGGAGCTTGCTGTGCATAAATATTCAGCGGTGTTTCCCACATCATGCCAATGATCGTACTTCAAAAATGCCGCAAAGCATTTTTATGTCCTAACTTTGAGGAAGTCACTGCGGAAATTGCAAATAAATCTTCTTTGCCGGAAAACTTCGTGATGGCTTTCTTGTGACGGCTTAAAGAAGGAAGAGAAATTGTTTGTTAGCCAATTTATAGGAAACGTTCAATTTATCATGGAGAAAAACTTACTTTAAAAGCACCTGCCTTGTAATTACACAAATGCGCTCAAACCAAAGGATGTTTTTCTTACTTCAAAGTGGCTCAGTTCTTTGTACAATTCCCAAATCATCTACATTCATATTCTTTGTAACTGTCTCACTGTTACTATTGGGTCGAAGTAATAGCTATATTTAGTTTAACCTACTCAATGTAATTCATGAATTTACTTGATGTACTTAATAGCGAGATAAATTTATGGCCTGTACTCTAATTAATTTCTCATTAACTTCTTTAAAATGATAATGGGAATAAATTTTAAAACTCTGCCAGTTCTTCACTTAGTTAAAAATATTTCTGCTTAAAATTAGCTGACACCAGGGAAACAGCAGATGAGTGCACTTTCATGAAACACAATTGCTTGTGATCAGGGCAGCACAGTGGCTCAGTGGTTAACACTGCTGCCTCACAGCACCAAGGACCCTGGTTCGATTCCACCCTCAGGCGACTGACTGTGTGGAGTTTGCACATTCTCCCATGTCTGTGTGGGTTTCTTCTGGGTACTCTGGTTTCCTCTCATAGTCCAAAGATGTGCATGGTAGGTGGATTGGCCATGCTAAATTGCGCGCAGTGTTCAGGGATGTGTAGATTTGGTGGGTTATGGAGGGGGGGAATGGGTCTGGGTCTGGGTCTGGGTGGGATACTCTGTGGGTCGGTTTGGACTTGTTGGGCTGAAGGGCCTGTTTCCACACCGTAGGGATTCTGCGATCTTCTATGATGATAATAGCAATTCGAACGCAAGAAGATTGACAAAATGACCAGGGTTACACCAATGAGACAATGTCAACAGGCATCCCACAGGTCAACTTGACAGTCAATGAATGGTGAACAAGAATTCAAACACTGGCCAATTTTCCCCATCCCATCTCAGAGAACATTAAACAGGAGGAGACCATTCAGCTCCTTGAACCTATCCTGATATTTAAATTAGATCGTGGCTGTTCTGTATCTTAACCTCCATCTACAACGTGGTTCCATAACGATCAATAACCTTGGAACACAAGAATAGTTCAGTCTGAACTTTTAAACTGACACCAATTGTTAATATCACTATTGCTGAACCAAGGACCCAAAAAGCTGAATGTGCCAGCAAATGACCCGTGCTGTTTCCTTTCATGGGCCATACCCACTCTTGCCCAGAACATGAACTTTGGCAGAGGTGGGATTCAAGTATTATTCACAAATTTAATGCTGCTCCTGCCTCCAAGTGGGATACCAGAGAAACATAAGTTTCCACCCTATAACTCTATGGAGAGGGAGACAGAAAGGAAAAACAAGACCCATGCTTCGTGAATAATACATCCTTCTTGTAGGGCTCTAAACTTCAGTTATTTATCTCCTCTTCACCATAGAATAAAGATTCACACAGTTTTCTTAAACATCATTTGTTTCACACAACTTATTTGGCATTGGGGGATCTGATGATAATTGTATTATTCCCTTTACATTGCTGTCAGTATGCAAAGGTCATCCTGTCATAGAAAGTCAACTCACAATGTATAATTGCAATGATTGCGTGTGACAACATCTTTAAGCATAACTCTCCCATTTCTGATGATGACAACGCTCCCTAAGAGGGGAGACATGTGATTCAGCACGAACACACATGGGCTGTGATATCTAGGACAGTGGTGAGAACGCACATGTTCCTCGTGGAGCTTCTAGGAGTGATGGGGGCACGTTATAGTTCACATTTCAAATTGATTCAGTGCAAATACAGCTAACTGCATCATTGTTAAAGATGTTGCCTGGCTGGTATTACATTACGTCTCAGTATATAACCACCTCTGCAGGCCCTGATTCTTTCCTTCAGGCTAAATGGCACAGTTCAGAGGATGAAAGACTTCAATGAAGTACATATAATGAAGGGAGTGGCCAGGATTATTGCCAAAGGCATACTTCAAGGAGTGCTGAATAGTGGCACCAGGTATAAAGAGACAAGAAAGATTCAATTTTTTAAATCTCTGTCAAATCCCACCTGAACAGTGAAAGAAAAACGTTATCCTCAAACCCCATTAAGAGAGAAACAAAAGGAGTTATTTCTTTGAAGGGTTGTACAGTGCTGACTGTTGCGAACACATCGAGAGTACAGCTGCTTCCATCTGAATCACTGAAGTGAAGCAGCAGGTTGGTACATGCCTGCATTGCCCAGTAACTGAGTACGGAGCAGGTGTTTGGAGAGAGTGCCTTGTTTATCTCAACACAACTGACAATGCACTGCAAAACCTGAATTCCTAACCCATCAGTTTTCTGACTAATAAAACACCAACATGATGGAGCTAATCATCTCAAGTGGCCATGTGCAGTGATTGACACCGGCACATGGGTCAGCAATGGAACCTTCCAAATTAGGAAAGATAGTTAACGTGGAGGAAACGAACTGTGTAAGGCATTAAATAATCAGAAGTGCAAAGCCTAAAATGGCAAAGAACACTCTTGCAACATCTTTAACTTGGTTAAATGCTCCAAAGTGCTTCAAGATGTCCAAGACAAAAATTGACGAGTGATGTTAGGAGAGGTGAGTAAAAGTTTGGTCAGGAAGTTTGCTTTTAAAGGAAAATTTCAAAGACGAAGAGAAAAGTGGAGAGGCAGGGGATTTTAGTGAAGGAAGACCTGAGAGTTGGATGGAAACTATGATGTGGAGGAAGGAGCATGACATGAGCAAAGAGGCCAACATTGGACACTGCAAGTTCTCAGAGGATTGAGGGTGGTTAGCGGAAGCAGGAAGGTGAGAGGTAATTGTTGAGACATTCCCACTCAACAGCAGTCACCAGTGTTGCACTGAAGTACCTAGTCCAGATCATTTAATTCTTTGGTAGTCCAGAACTTAACGTTACAAAAACGAGACAGGAAATTGAAGCTTTTCATCATACACTCATCAGGAATGAAAAGCAAGAAAACC
Organism: Ginglymostoma cirratum; assembly: GCA_024137785.1. Taxonomy (NCBI): domain Eukaryota; kingdom Metazoa; phylum Chordata; class Chondrichthyes; order Orectolobiformes; family Ginglymostomatidae; genus Ginglymostoma; species Ginglymostoma cirratum. Next base: position 715,984 of record JAHRHZ010000056.1, on the reverse strand, counting down.
AACTTTAGAACTGGAATGAAAACTTGTTGGTCTTCCAGTGCAAAGAGTTGACCTCGAACGAGTGTGGCAGATTGGCACATTCCAAAATCCAGGACTATGTGCTGAGGGACACACCAAAGCTTGGGACAGCAGCTGTCAAGGCGCAGTGGAGAAAGCCCACTGTCTGAGGTCTTCTGAAGTTTATTGGGGGTCTGCTTAGTTATCAGACCCTCCTGGTGCCTCAAATGCATGTAAACATAGCCTGGTTCGGGTAAGAGATGTCTTTGGTTTGTTGGCTGCAGTCAAACTCCAATGTTTTTGTTTCATTGATATGCTACTGTACAGAACTGAACCAATGTTTGTGACTATATATATTTGTATATAAATAAAAAGATAAAGATATCTTTTATGAATAAGTATATTTTTGAAATAAAAAAGTAAATTATACAGAATTAGAAGAGGATGCTGATTGGTTGAACAATAGTTGGTTTGGAAATACAACAGCCATTCATAGTTATTTGATTAAATTCAAATCAAATATGATGACTGATTGGTCGGGGCATTGCAGCAGGAATTGGCTGTCTCCATAGCCCTTCATGAATAAAGTAAAATGTGAGGATGTATTCTTCTTGCCCAGAAAGAACAAGGTGCTGTGTGTGAATAGAAGATACATATTGCACTTTTTTCACCGAGTTGAGGGCTAAGGAGACAGCTAATTCTTTCTCCAAACTCATGGCAACGGTCTGACGAAACAAACCCATCTTGCCTCATTTGAATTTAATCAATTCATTATGACGATCAACAGTTTCTGTAGCATCTCCATGCCAAACAAACAGCAACTTCTTCCTATGGTGTATAAATTGTTGTTTCCTTTCTCAGTTGGTTTTCTTGCATTTCAATGCTGAAGAATGCAAGTAAAATAAAAACCTTCGACATCATGTTTCCTTTTAGCAATCCCAAAAATTTATTTTGATCAAATCCCAGAGCAGGTTTTGAATGTGGAAACCAAGATGCTCCTAATTGGAGTTCATGTAATGTCACAGTGGACATGAAAATGCTGGTGGATTTCAGAGTGGATAGGAATTAGTTCTCCAATCATGTGCCCTGCCAGGAACCTTGTCAAAAGCTGTGCTAAAATTCATGGTAGACCACATACCCACAGACATTACCCTCATCAATCCTCCTGTGACGTCCTCAAAAAAAGCTCCATCAAGTTGGTCAGACACGATCTTTCCCATTACATCTGACTATCCTTGATGACTCCATGCCTTTGTAAGCAATGGTTTATTCTGTGTCTTGGAATTGATCCCACTAAGGCTACACTTGCTGACCTGTAATTATCTGGACCTTGACAATGTCCAAGCTCCCAAAACTGTAAAACATATTATGTAACACATCACTTGAGCCAAACACTGACACGACAAACACTGTGTATGAATGTAGTTCAATTTTGTTGTGTCTGGTTTCAGAACAGCCTGTTTAGATTGTAAGGTCCCTATCTTGGCACGAATGAGTTGGGTGAGAAAGGAGGCTAGTTGATTTGGAGGCAGATATAGTAGATGGCAGCTTAAGCCTGAAGGAAAGGAATATGTCTGGAATGAAAACAAACTGAACAGTGGAATAATATAACTGTGCCATGTGAAGACTTTCACAAACATGTGGCTCAACACATAGGAAACTAGACAAACAGAGGGAGTGTTATTACAGAATGGAGATGTCAAAACAGAATAATAGATAAAAGGGATGGAGTTTAAACACAGGGAGGTTATGCTGCATCTCTATAGGGAGCTGGTGAGGCCACACCTGGAGTACTGTGTACAGTTTTAGTCTCTTTACTTGAAATGGACTTACTGGCATTGGAGGGGATACAGAGGAAGTTCACTAGGTTGATTCTGGAGTTAGCTTATGAGGAGAGGGGAGATCTTATAGAAACATATAAAATTATGAAGGGAATAGAGAAGATAAGATGGAAGCAGGAAGGTTATTTCCATTGGCAGGTGAAGCTAGAAATAGGATGCTTAGCCTCAAAATAAGGGGGAGCAGATTTAGGACTGAGTTGAAGAGGAACTTCTCCCAAAGGGTTGTGAATCTGTGGAATTCCCTGCCCAGTGAAGCAGTTGAGGCTATCTTATTGAATGCTTTTAAGGAAAAGATAGATAGATTGTTGAACAGTAAGGGAATTAAGTGAGCAGGTGGGTAAGTGGAGCTGAGTCCACAAAGAGATCAACCATGACTTTATGGAATGGTGGGGCAGGCTCGAGGGACCAGATGGCCTACTCCTGCTCCAATTTCTTATGTTCTTATGTCAGGACTAAGTTATTAGGCTGAAATCAAAATTGAGACAAGGAAAGGAGGGATTCAAATACTGTATGGTCTGGGTTCTGAAATGGAATAAAGAATGATCTGTACTCACACTGAGCCCCAAGGTTGAAATCCGGATTTGTAATGCATTTCCAGATATGCACTATTTTGAATATTATGTAAACCATAATTATAGATGGAGCGTGACTATTGGGGCTAGCTTTGATATAGTAGTTAGGGCTATTAAAATTAAACAGTTCAAGGAGTATTTGGATACTTGATCTGAAAACATACAGGGTACCATATGATAGGTGGTGCAATATGGAATGCCTGTTTTGAAAAGCAAATTACCAGTTTATATTATGTAGTGTAAATTATTTATAGAATTTTAGAATTAGAATCCCTACAGTGTGGAAACAGGCCCTTCGACCCAACAAGTCCACACCGACCCTTGGAGCATCCCACCCAGACCCATCCACCTATAACCCACACACCCCTGAACACTATGGGCAATTTAGCATGGCCAATCCACCTAGCCTGCACATCTTTGGACTGTGGGAGGAAACCGGAGCACCCGGAGGAAACCCACGCAGACACGGGGAGAATGTGCAAACTCCACACAGACAGTCACCTGAGGCTGGAATCGAACCCGGGTCCCTGGTGCTGTGAGGCTGCAGTGCTAACCACTGAGCCACCGTGCCGCCCCTGATGAAGGAGAAAACTTCCCTCCATTTAATTGTGAGCAGTAGCCATCTCCTAAATTGCAAGCTCCAAACCCTGAGGCATACGGCTTCTCAAAACTGAAACATGACACAATGTTAATGTGGTACCAGAGAATTGTAGATTTCTACTGTTGTACCTTTGTTTAAAATGAAGTGAGGGATAGACCAGACAATTATAGCTCAGCAAGAGTAGCCTCAGTAGTGGGATCAATTCCAAGACACAGAATAAACCATTGCTTACAAAGGCATGGAGTCATCAAGGATAATCAGATGTAATGGGAAAGGTCATGTCTGACCAACTTGATGGAGCTTTTTTTGAGGAGGTCACAAGGAGGATTGATGAGGGTAATGTCTGTGGGTATATGGTCTACCTTGGATTTTAGCACAGCTTTTGACAAGGTTCCTCGTGGTAGACTGGTTTAAAGAAAAGCTCATGGGATCCAGGGGAATTTGGAATCTGATTCAAAATACTCAGACAGGAATCAAACAGCAATGATGGATGGGTGTTTATGTAATTGGAAGACCATTTCCAGTGGAGTTCCACAGGGGTCAATACTATGTACCATGGTTTTTTTTGTGGAATATATCAAAGATGTTTGCAGATAATACAGAAATTAGTTACATGATTGATAGTGAAGAGGGAAGCTGGAAACTGCAGCAAGATATTAAGCAACAGGTCAGGAATTCAACCCAGAAACCCTGAACTCATTTAAAAGGTGTCTGGATATGTACCTTAAGTCCTGCTACCTCTAAGGATATCATCCAAAATGAGATTAGGTTGGATTTTTTTTTTTAAAGTAGAGGCAGACATGATGGGCAGAGTGGCCTCCTTCTGTGCCACAATGTTTTCGACATTTTCTAAATATATGAAAAGGAGAGAATGTATAAGGATATGAAGTACCTGAATTGGTCTTTCGGGAGGCCAACATGATGGGGTTAATGGCCTCTTCTGTCCTGTAATGTTTCTGTTGATTCTATTTTACTTTGAATAAATGGAAGAAGCCTTTCCAAACATTGAAGCTCACTGAATTCAAACAGGCAGGTTAAATAACAGAGAACATTCGATAATAATTTAGCATATGAAGGAGTGTTGTGCTGATAACTAGATGCGTTCACTTTGAATTAAAGTCTGTAATTTAGCTTGGGAGGTTGTGTATTTAGTCACAAAATTAATTTTTAATTACACAGAGACATAGGGATGGTGTTTCAATATAGCTTCTGCGGTTTTGTGTTTTGTAACCATGCGGTTCAAAAAGACAAAAAGAAAATCCTTTCAATTACCTGCCACATGGATGTAAAAATACAATCCCAAGGGTGCTTTTGGAAGAGGCGCAGAACAGTTCTCCCTGATGTAGTGACCAATATTTATCTATCAGTCGATAACACTGAAAATACTGAGCTGCTCATTTTCTCAGTGCTGTTTGGGAAAGCTTACTGCGCGCTAATTGGTCACCGTCCCACTCTATAACACAATGATGACCACACTGTGAAGGTAATTCATTAGCTTTTAATGGCTTTAGGTCATCAAGGCCATTGTAGACACCTTGATATAAATCCCTTCTTTCTCTCTGTAAAACCAGCATGTTGCTCTTTCTAAATGTGTTGACACTTAAACTCCAAAACATGGAAGTATTCAATAAACAGTATGCTTCTTAAAAGTCATGACAGAACTTGCTTCTTTATCCATTTGGTTGAGAAGTGCAGAAATAAAACAAAAAGAAACACATTCCAGACCTTTCTTCTAAAAAAAAGTTCAAGACTCCTTTCAATTTAAGGATTTCACATGGCTCCCGATATGTGCAAGTTAAAAGGAATTTATCGTACTCCGAGGTATAGTATTACTAGCCACTAATCCACTACAGTTCTCGTCCTGTTGCAACATCTCGTCATAAATTTAATCTTCCTCCACCCATCTCTGAAAATCCCCACCCTTTACACGAAGGTACTTATTGTACTAAATAATCATATTGTTAATAGTAACTGTGTTTCTTCCAGTAGTGCTGAAACCTCTATTCAGAGGATATACGTACCAGCAAAATTCAAAGTGTTGTCCTCAATCTATACTCAGTTAGGGCATCTTGGCTTGATGCAGGCATTAAAACTGAGAAAGGAACCTCAGGCTTAGAGAAGGGTGAATCAACTAGGGTTCTTTCTGGTAGGTGCTGTCCAGCAATTCTTATCATATACTGGCTCCCAAAAGAGCTACCCAGCTAGTCCCAGTCTCCAGCTCTATCTCCATATCCCTTTAAATTAATCATTTTCAAATAAATATCTAGCTCTGTCTTGAAACCTCCTTTGGAATCAGTCTCCAATGCTCTCCCAGGCAACACATTCCAAATCCTAAAAACTCTGAGTAAAGAGGTTTCTCCTCATCGCACTCTGAACTCTCGAACTGACATTCTTGAAATTGTGACCTCTAGTTACTGACATACCAATGAGTGGAAACATGATATCCTTTTTTACCCTCTCAAAATTGTTCATAGTTTTAAACACCTCAATAAAGTCAGCTGTTAATCTTCTCTGCTCCCAGGAGAATAAACCTTACTTCTCAGATCATTTTTTATCTAAAATTCCTCATTCCTGGGATCATTCCAATAAATCTCTCCAGGGCTTTAACATCCTTCCATAATTAAGGTGCCCAGAACTGTAATCCAAATGTAGTCTGACCAATGATTCGTAGAGGTGTTGCTTTTATACTCTATGCCTCTATTTATAAACCTAAGGATTCATTAAGACTTCTTAACAATTGTTTTAACTTACCTGGCCACCTTCAGGAAATTATGCACTTGAAACCAGACATCCCTCTCTTCCTGCACTCCCCTCAAAGTTGTACCATTGAGCCCGAATTGTCTCTCTGAGTTTCTTTTACCGATATACAATATCTCCTATCTGCCTATGTTGAATTTTATTTGCCAGGTGTCTGCCCATTTGAAGTTGCTCAGCGTCATCTTCACAATTCACTATTCTCTCCAGATTACTATCATCTGCAAATTTAGAGATTTTGCCCTCAACACTTATCTCCAAATCATTATATAAATCAGAAAAAGCAAGGGTCCCAACACTGATCATGGGGAACACCACTTTCGACTTGTCTCCAGTCCGAGAAATGCTCATCTACACACACCCTCTGTTTCCTATCTTTCAGCCGACTTTGAATCTATGTGCCTATCAATCCCAAACATTTCTAATGTGGCACGCTACCAAGTGCTTTCTGAAAGTCCAAATAGACAACATCCACAGCACTACCCTCATCTACTGCCTGTGGCACCTCGTTAAAGGACTCAATCAAATTTGTCAACATGATCTGCCCATGAAAATACTATATTGATTGTCTAGTATTGACTTATTTTTCTCTAACTGTATATTTACCTTATCCCATATGATGGCCTCCATCAGTTTTCCCACTATTGATGTGAATCTAACAGGTCTGTAGTTTCCTCTGTCCAGTTTTGGTCTTAGGGCCTGCCAGGTTAATTCCAAGCATAAGACATCTTTATTAGCAAGGAATTTGCAGATCGAGATTTTAGAGAAGATTACACTTAAGGGTGATTTAGTTGAGGTTTGTTTTAAGACAGTAGACATTGTTTCAGTTGACAGTTTGTTCCAATTAAATAGGATAGGAACGGCCAGCGGGGAAATCACAATTTTATGGTCAGATCTAGATTAAATTGCTGGAGGTGATTCTTTCTCTTTATAGTGGACCCCAGCAAGACTGCCGTCTCGCATCGTTTTCAGTTCAGTAAATTCTTTAAAGCAGGATTTCGACGATTTTCTGGACAGGGCAGATATATTATTGTAGGGACTGCAGAAAGCTCAGGACCAGAGTGATTCCATGGACGAGTTTTGTTTATCCAGATGGTCAGTGAGGAACTCTCAATATTTTCTCCGACAAATTGGCCTGGGTTTCAATGTGGCTTTTTCCCCTTGCCTGGAGATGACCTGGTTTTGGTATAGTGGAGGACTGATCAGAACTGTGAGAGACAGACAGGATGGATCAGAGGGCCTTCACCTGTCCATCATTACATTTGGATGTGTCGTACCTATTATCTGCCACACTGGGCTGCTTCTCAGGTCTCTTTTGTTGCTCAAGGATTCTTTGAGTTTGAAAGTGGTTGGCAACAGACTGCAAGGGTGGACTTGATTTTTTTAAGCAGAAGTGGAGGCTGAGTTAATCCCTCTGCACCCCAAATGACCCGTACTTCTGTCAATATAACACTACCCCAACTAATACAGTCCAACTCTACAAAAATTCAAACACAAAGTAATTTGCAACTGGCATTGAAACAAGTAGCAAATTAAATGAGTAAAACTAGTTAACTGCTATGGAGCAGGGAAGGAAGATTTTCAGTTAATACAGTGATAATGGCTTGTAGGGTTTCAAATTTAATGATGGTGACACCAATGGGACTACAAAGTCAATTAATAATCTGTATTATCTATAGGTGCATTCTCAATCAGAACCAACCTGCCTTTTTGTTGAATTTTGACAAAAGCTTTGGCTTAACTGTTCCCTGGTTCATTCTGTGTTCCAATATGCTAACTAATCAAAACTACTAACCAATCAGCACTCTGTTTTTCAGGCCTTATAAACTGTTATTCAACTTGAAATTTGGAAGTCTTGCATCTGCACTGGTGAGCAAAGATAAATAATAGGTCTGTTTTCATGCAGTGATACTCAAATCTATATTTTTAAGAAACATTTTATCTAAAAGTCAGACTAATGAACTGATAGGCTCTTGTCTTAGCATGGGAGTGTCAAAAGTCACACAACACCAGGTTATAGGCCACCTAACGAAGGAGCAGTGCTCCAAAAGCTTGTGATTTTAAATAAATCTGTTGGACTATAACCTGGAGTCATGTGACTTTAGACTTTGTCCATCCCAGTCCGACACCGGCATCGCCACATCTAGGTGTGAGAGACAAGAGATGAGGGAAGTCAATGGCTTTTGGAATGACATGGTAGAAGGTGTATGACACACATATTTTTAACCACGATCCTCAAGGTGAATTTGCTCTTCGTGGAGTTTGAGGGCCAAGAAGCAAAACAGGTCCCTTTAAAAATTTTGATGCCATGTTAAATTTCAGAGTACTGTGCAGTGTCAGAAGCATTTAAAATTTGGATGCATTAGCCTTGATCCAATTTCAACTTCTGCCTCCCTCCCAGAATATACCGCTCGCTTCTTATCTTCTGCATGTCAGCATGTAAAATCCACATACAAATCTGTTCTGACTGACACGCACATTTCAGCATTTTGTTCATGCATAACAGAGTGGAAACAGATTTCAAAGTGTGACTATTAAGCAATGTATGTTAAAGACCACACTGTGCCTTGTGCAATGCCAGTGAGTTCTTTGCACTTGTCACACTGAGAGTAATCAATGAGAACACCAGTGTTTCTACAATTCAGTAGCTTTTTATTATTCAACAGACTTCATTGAATTTTGTCAGTTTGGTGCTATGCTTCCCTTTGAGTCAGAAGGTCACAGGTTCAAGCGTCTCTCTACGACACAAATACATAATCAGAACTGACAGTTCACTGAAATTCTGGAAGAGTACTGCAATGCCAAAGCAAGTATTTTCTTTTTGGATTATATGTTAAAGCAAAGCATAGTGTGTCTGCTCAAGCAAACACAGGGGGTGCATCGCACATTAGGAACATCTGCTGAAATAGAACATGAACAAGTGACTTAATTGTAGAGGATGTAGAAGTCAAAATGCGTTCTTTACACAAAGAAAGTCAAGGAGAAATTTGATAAGAGTTGCTTAAAATCAAAAAGTGCGCTGGAAAAGTAAATGAAACGGATCTGTTTCTGTTGGCAGAAGAGTCAGGAAACAGAGACAACAAATAAAAGGGTCAAAAGGTGACACAATGTAGAGTTATCTTTCTCAGTTTTTCTTTAAATGGTTATCCCATCAGAAACCACAGCCTGACTTACAAAGGACAAGAACAGACTGTGGAGTTGGACTATCACAGTTCCTGGTTACCAAACCAAATAAAGCTGACTGCTCCACGTAAGTTACATGCACGCAATAAATTAATTCTTGTTTGTCACATTTTAAGACTTTTTGACTACTTTCCAAAAAAAAGAGGGTAATTTTATGGACCTCATGAGACAAAAATCATGGAGCGCAGGGTGACTGGGTTAGTTGGAAACTGAAATTTCTGTTTCCCAATGCCTCGTTGAAAAGGAGAGATCAAATCAATGCCACGCTTCATGCCAGCCCACTTGTATCCATGAATATTCATTCGCATGAATTTTCTTATCATTATATCCTACCTTCAAGATGAAGCCAGCAGTGCACTAGAATCTTGTGGCATGTGGCTCATGTTCAATTCAAGGTGTCCTGCAGCATTGTAGCTTGCATGTAGACTTGACGTCAGCATGGAGGGGTCAGAGCTGGGAGAGTTTGGCAGAAGAACGATGTGTATGGAGTGTGATTGGGGTGGTGGAAGTGGGAAATGCCTAGCATCCTGGGTCTGGCTGAGGACAAAGTAGGTGACACGATGAGGATGGAGAGTGACGGGCTGAAACACAAACATAGTGGCCAAAGCTTACAATGCCGCCTGAAGCACATGAACTGGACATAAAGCGACAGGAACTCATGAGTAGTGAGTGGAATTTTGTTTGTGGACAAAGAAAGGAGTTGAAAATCTCACGACTAATCAACGGATGGACACAGATGTCCTCATCTCACTGTCTTCTTTCTCCGTGCAGTTCAGTTGCTAGAATACCTACAGGTTTCATTAACTCCAGTAATCAGGAGGACAGGTTGCAATAAAGAAGGGTTTTGCCAGTCAACACCAGAGTTTGGAACAGTGGACCACAATAAAAGTTCTGCCCAAAGTAGTTTGGAAAATGTAAAAAAGTTTCTTTAAATAGTTAGTTTAAAAGCCTTGTGTATTTCCTCAAGTGGAAGAAAGAAAGGTTTCAACCAGCAGGTTGTTAAGATGTGAATAAGTCATGTTTTGAATCATCTCCACATGGAGGACAAAATCATAAGAAATACACTGGCCACCGCATGAACACCTTGTACTCATTATGTTGGAAAGTATTTGATTTCGCTTTGAATGTAAACTGTTATGAAACAAAACAGAATATCAGAGGGCCAGAAGGCAGACAGGTCATTGGGAAATAGCCATTCTAATGAGCAGTATGAGGTGATAATTTCCTCAACCTTAGAACAGAACAGAGTGGCAACGGGTTATTCGGTTTAATTAAAATTATTTTAGTGAAGCGGGACTGCATAACGTATGCAAATTATGTGGCAAAGATGAGACACATTAATTGAACACAGGAAATTTATTACACCTATGGCTTGGCACGCTTGTCTTTCTCTGGAATAATGACTGAAGCCAGTGATCTATTTTCAGATGGAAAAAAATAAATTCAAGGACATCCAGTGCCCGTCACTATAGAGTATTAAAGTTACTCCTCTGCACCTGAGAATCATTCAAGCAGATGTAGGGCTTTGAGAGTCAACTCCCTTAAAAGTAAGATACTTAAGGTGGATTGAGAAGGGGAGTGGTGAATGATACTGCTGACCTCAAGATATTGTCTACAGCCGACATGGATCTATAACAAAGTATAAGCTCCACCAGTTATTGGGGTCAGTGAGGGCATACTGAATGCAGAATATTCTCCATATTATGATAAATCCAGTCAAAATTAGCACAGAAGTAGTAATCTACAGGAATTAAAACTGGTAAATAGTATTTAGATTTGACCTTTTCATTTCGAAAGCAAGGAGCTAATAAGATTCGATGAAGTTCATAGCTACAAATCGAAAGATGTTTCCATTAGGGGGAGAGGAATATTTGATATTTTTAGTCTAAACTTTCTTTCTCAATGTTGGCCATTTGTTACACCTCTGAGATATAGTTTCAGGAGCATAATGTGCCAGTGAGGGCTTGCCATGAGTAAACTCACAAGCTCAATTTTTTAAAAGAAAAGCATACCCTTATTTGCGTTGTCAAACTTGATTTTCTCATTGTTAAACCCTCAAACAATAGCACAGTTTCCAAGCTACAAAGATGCTGTGCCCCTTTTCATTGAAACCTCTGATATAGATCAAGCCCTTTCCCAGAAAAATACAAGTTCATCTCAATTGTATTCATGTGTCATAATGTATATTACAGCTTGCATACCTCATCTCTTAGTCTCTCCCTCCTCTCCGTCTGAGGTGGTTTGGGAGAGATGTAGGCAATGAAGATATTTTCTCAGCACTGCTCACTATATATGGCATGAATTGATTTTATACAAAGGTCAGTTTAAAATTGTGCCCTTCAGGGAGATCACTTCCTTCCCCCTTACTGTTTTGTTATTTACTACATTATTGCCCTTTGATTTGGAAAGGTGCAATTAGAGCAAGTGACAACATGTCTCAATACAAAACAGAAAAATGCAGGAGTTCTTGTCGTTTTTGACAGATCAGCAGATTAGATAAAGGTTATACAATCGTCTTGTCAGGATAGAACAGCATAAAGAATCTTGCAGATCTCAGAGCAATATCAGTTCAGACATGGTATAGCTGGGGGATGTTAATGTTTCATTACTATTCAAATTCTGGAAACCTCCAACCAGTCCTCACCAATGTATGCGCCAAGTTCATTTTTCCCAACTGCACTCAACTACAATTAGAGCTGCAGCAGCCAAATCAAGATTTTATTTGGAGCAAGAAAGATACTGGCTGTGTAAGATGCTCCAAGTGAGCTCCTCTGCTCACCAATTCCTTTTCCTTTCTCTTTATTTTCCTTCCTCTCCCCCCAACTTTCAACTGCTTAAACTACCTGGAGAACGGAGGCAAGTCTGAGACACGGGACAGGAGTCACAGCCGGAGGCTGCAGTGGGAGCAAAGTGAGTGAGACCCGGCTGCGGGCACGAGTCCTGGAGGCAAGACCTGGACAGAGGCCGGTGCGGGGAGGTAGCCTGGCCCCATGTTCTGAAGCCCGGCAGGCACAGACTCAGTGGAAAAAGACAATAACTTAAGTACTTTAAATACACTTCTTATTGTCATTCTGGACTTTTAAACATTGTATTCCCGTGTTAGTCTTTCTTCTTACTATTTCAATTCTGTGACAATACTTAAAGCATCTGTTCCAAGGAACCTTGTACCTAAGATGGCACCAGAGGCAACATCACAAACTTTTCACTGCACTCATCCGAGTGCACATGACAATAAAGGCCATTCCAACACTAAAGAACGATGGAAAGTGAAGATTTGGGGGTGACTCCCATGTGAGCACTTCTTGTAACTCAGGATATTGGGATTTCTTTGGAACAATTGAAGGCACACTAGTAATACTTTGACAATTACATGTTGCAGGACAGGAGAGGGAGCTGGCTTCTCAAAGAGCATATGGGTTTTACACACTCCCAGTTCAATTTTTGCAATGCACAATCACTAAGAAACACAACACTCTGGAAGGTTTGGATTTTGCAATGGATCTTTAGGGATTCAGTATGCACAATATTCCCATAACTCTCTAAAATACCTGCACTTTCCCCAATTCTGGGCAAATCTCACGATTTTAATCACAATTGGTGGCGAATGTTCAAAAACCAAAGCCCCATGCTCTGGACTGGCTTTCCTACTACACTACTCATTCTCCTCCTTCCGACCCATCTTAGAAACGGCAGTGACTAATTCATAATTAGTGCTATGACAGACTATTTTGAAAATAAGCGCAGAAAATAAATACTGGCATTGATGTAGAGTCAATGGATTACTTTTGAAGTGCAGCCTCTGTTATAAAGTAGGAAATTCAACAGCCAATATTTGCACAGCAAGATCCCACAAGAACTGGGTGTTACCATTGACCAGAAACGCAACTGGACTCGCCACATCAACACAGCGGCTACAAAAGCAGATCAGGTGTTAGGGGTACTGAGACAAGTAACTCGTTTCTTGACTCCCCAAGGCCTGTCCTCCTTCAGGGGACTTCCTAAAACATACCATTCTGACCTAACATCTCCTTATGTGGCTTGGTGTCATACTTTGCTTTATGATGTTCCTGTGAAGCTTCTTGGGACATTTCATTATGTTAAAGACAATATAAAAATGAAAGCTGTTTGATCATATCTGGAGGTTATGTAGTGCTGATCAGGTAAGGGATTTAAATGCAGAGAAACGGAATCACTTTTCTATTTCGGGGCATCATTGCCAAGTGATTTCAAGTCAGGTGCAGCCTCATGTTCAAGCAGAAACCACGGCAGAATGACAGAATTGTTACAACACAGAGGGAGACCAATCAGCCTTTCATGTTTGCACCTCTCTGAATAAGCAGATCATTGTCCTCCTGACTTCTCCCTTGCTTCCTTTTCCGATAGCAGTCTAAGTTCCTTCTGAATGCTTTAAGTGAGCCTTGCCTCCACCAATTTCAGTTTCAGACTGCATTCCAGGCCATGTGCTCCTTGAAAAATGGAACTTCTCATGTTGTTTTTGCTTCTTTTAATCAATACTTTAAGATCAATTCCCGCTTGTTCTCAACCTCTTAAGTGGAAGAGTTTCTCCCTATCTACTCTGTCTAGATCTCTCATGACACTGAACATCTCGATCAAATCTCCTTTGTGCCAGTGTGATACTTCAAATTCTATTACCAAATCAACAATTCAGGTGATTACTAATTTTGTGGCAAATTGAAACAGTTGCGTTTTACCGTAGTTCATTCCAATAAGATGTGTTGAAAATAACCCAACTGAATTCACCTAGTACATATTGTGGTGAAAGGTTACACCCAATATCATAAATTCCTTTCCAGATACTGAATATCCTGCTGTCTAATTCTTGCATTTTCATTTTCTCTCACTTACTCGCGTTATTCCTGACAGTCTGTATGGCTGTTGGCCGTAACTTTGCTGGCTTTCAAGCTATTGTGTTTGCCTCCACCCTCCCAACCCATCTTAGAAACAACAGTGACTAATTCATAATTGGTGCTACGACAGACTATTTTGAAAATAAGGGCAGAAAATAAATTCTGGCATTGATGTAGAGTCAATGGATTACTTTTGAAGTGCAGCATCTGTTATAAAGTAGGAAATTCAACAGCCAACATTTGCACAGCAAGATCCCACAAGAACTGGGTGTTACCATTGACCAGAAACGCAACTGGACTCGCCACATCAACACAGCGGCTACAAAAGCAGATCAGGTGTTAGGGGTACTGAGACAAGTAACTCGTTTCTTGACTCCCCAAGGCCTGTCCACCATCTACAAGGCGCACTTCAGGAGTGATGGACTACTCCCTACTTGCCTGGATAGGTGCAGCTCCAACAACATTCAAGAAACTTCAAATTCTCCAAGACAAAGCAGCCCACTTGATTGGCACTACATCCACAAATATCCACTCCCTTCATCCTCAGTAGCAGCAGTGTGTGCTATCTACAAGATGCACTGCAGAAATTCAGACAGCACCTTCCAAACCCATGAACACTTCCATCTAGAAGGACAAGGGCAGCAGACACATGGGAAAACCACCACCTGCAGGTTCCGCTCCAAGCCACTCACCATCCGGACACGGAAATATATCGTTGTTCCTTCACTGTCGCTGGCTTAAATCCTGGAATTCCCTCCCTAATGACATTGTGGGTCAACCTACAGCAGTTGATCTGCAGCAGTTCAAGAAGGCATCGCATCAGGACCTACTCAAGGGCAACTAGGGATGGCCTAGCCTGCGATGTCTGCATCCCATAAAAACAAATTTAAAGAAATGACATGTTCATACCCTGATAATCTGCTTTCTTTTGTTATCTTGACCGAGGACAAACATTTTACATCTGTTTGAGGCAGCCTCAAATTAACATCTCAACCGAAAGGCACTGCAAAGGACAATGCAAATCATTACACAAAGTAGGAATTGGCATCACCTTGGCAGAAACTTCTGCCTTGCCTGATGTCCAAACCTGGATAAAAACACCTACTCGTGCAGGAAAGGCGGTGGCTTAGTGGTAATGCCACAGGGCTAGTAATGCAGAGACTGAACTCAATCTTCTGGGATCAAGGCTGAAATCCCACTACAGCGGCAGGTGGAGTTTAAATTCAAATTTATTTTAAAAATCTGGAATTAAAAGCCAGTCTCAGCAAGGTCATAAAATATCCCTAGCAAGCCATGCAATTCAATGGCATTTACAGATGGGCAATGAATGCGAGCCTTGCCAATGATGTCCACATCCAATGAATGAAGATTGTTTTAAAAATACATTACAACAAGTAATTGCAAGGACAATTAACTTCAATGTCACAAGGCTGGGGAGCTTCTTTCCCTCGACTCTTCAAGAACGCACAGGCTGAAGTGAGAACTGAATTGGCTGGCAAAAACCTGTCCCTAGAGAAATATTGCCGTCTAAAGCTGTAATTTAAAAAAATTGAGGTTGAGAAGAGGGGAAAAAAGGATAGCAAACTGAAAAGCAAATAGGGAATAACTGTAACTCGATTTTTTTTGAAAATAATGTAAAAAATACATTTTGCTGCTGCTAGGGAAAACAAAATCAACATATTCTGCAAGAAGCCAATATTATTGAGTCCACATAAATAGTTCTGAATGTTTAATGGAGAAGGAATAAACCATGGCTTTAATTCCTGGTATTAAAACTCTCTCGTAAATGAAATTAATCACATATAAAGACAGTAATCACCTTTCTGGGACAGGGATGGGGGAGCAATCGCGACACACTGGGTTTAAATGAAATATTATGTATGCTCCCACCCCAAAAAGTAAGCTGACCCCATTTCACGGGAAACGTACAGCTCGACTGAATCAATACAACATCTGTCACCGCAGCCAACCTGCAGCCAAGGGAGGAGGCGGCAGGATAATCTGCATTAGGATTGCAATGCTGCAACTGTTTAAAAACTATAATCCAATGAGTCAGAAAGACACAGGAGCCCCAGGAGGGATGCAAGTGCTCAAGGAGGAATGAGGCATAACCTTTGGATTCCAACCAGCATTAATAGGTTGCCAAACAAATCATATCATTTCAAGACAGATACAAACACCGGTATTTCATGGGTAAACTTATACCATTCACATTCATATGTGTACACACTCAAATATACAGATAAATGTTCGTACATTATCTTAAATCTAAATCTTATGGATTTTCAGCAGCAGAAACAGCCTGACTTACCATCTCTGCGCTTCCGAAGCAGGTGACGGGGAGCTGCTCGCGAGGCACTCTGGGAGTTGTAGTTTTCATCCCTCCCTTCTCTCGCAGGTCCTCGGCCGTTTTGAACTACAACTCCCAGGAGGTACGACGCCCGATACCACCTCATTGACTCCATTGGTTCGGCCCGAATCATGTTCTGCCAATTGCCGCCGGCATTGTTGGTGGGTAGTTTCTGGTGGGCAACATGGCGGAGTGTTTTGCTTGAGGGGCTAGTCGTTTCGAGTGGCGCTGAGTTTGGGATTTAGTCAGAAATATTTCAGGTAAAACACCTTTCATTTATTGTTTGATTCTCGTTGTTTTCCTTTTGGATCGAGGTTCAAGATTGCAGCTTGGCTCCTCCTCTAGTTAATCATAAACTAGCAATACACTATGTAGTTAATGGAGGACCCCAGATCAAAAATGAACTCACTACAGACTAACTCCCAAGATCAGAAATGAACTCACTATAGACCAACTCCCAAGATCAAAAATGAACTCAGTATAGATTGATATTCAGATCAAACATAAACTCACTATAGACTGACTCCCTAGATCAAACATGAACTCAGTATAGAGAAAAAAAACTGCAGATGTTGAAATCCAAGGTAGACAAACAGGAGGCTGGAAGAACATCTAGAGGAAAGGAGCAGATGTGCAGGCTAGGTGGTTTGGCCTGTAGTGTTCAGGGATGTGCAGATTAGGGGATGCTCTGAGGGTCGATGTGGACTTGTTGGGCGGAAGGGCCTGTTTCCGCACTGTAGGGATTCTGTGATAATGATAATGAACATTTTAGGTATTACCCTTCTTCAGGATCAAACATGGACTCAATGTAGACTGACTCCCCAGATCAAACATGAATTCAGAATAGATTGACTCCCCCCGATCAAACATAAACTCACTATTGACTCCCCAGATCAAGCATCAACTCGCTATAGACTGAATCCCCAGATCAAACATGAACTCAATATAGACTGTTAACCTAGATCAAATGTGAACTCACTCTCGATTGATAGATCATATATGAACTGACTATAGACTGACTCCCTAGATCGAACATGAACTCAATATAGAGACGAAAAAAACTGCAGATGCTGGAATCCAAGGTAGACAAACAGGAGGCTGGAAGAACACAGCAAGCCAGGCAGCATCTGGAGGAAAGGAGCAGTCGACACTTTGGGTATTACCTTTCTTCAGGATCAAGCGTGAACTCAATATAGACTGACTCCCCAGATCAAACATGAGTTTAGAATAGATTGACTCCCCTGATCAAACATAAATTCACTCTTGACTGATATTCGGATCAAACATGATCCCACTATAGACTGACTGCCCGGATCAAACATGAACTCACTATAGACTGATATTCAGATCGAACATGAACTCACTATAGACTGACTCCCCAGACGAAACGTGAACTGAATATAGACTGTTACACTAGATCAAACATAAACTCACCACAGGCTGACTCCCCAGATCAAACATGAACTCATTATAGACTGACTCCCCAGATGAAATATGAAATCCCTATGGACTGACTCCCCAGATCAAACATGAATCCACTATAGACTGTTACCGCCAGATCAAATATAATCTCACTATAGATTGCTATTCAGATCAAACATGAATTCAATGTAGACTGATATTCAGATCAAACATCAACTCACTATTGACTGTAACCTCCATTCAAACATGAACTCACCATAAGCTAGTTTCCTAGATAAAATGATCTCAGTGTATATCGACACCCCAGATGAAGCAAGAGCTCTAACTTGTGCATGATTAATTATTGATCAACAGTTTAGATGCAGACACCTTTGATCAAATCTAACTGGGAAAAACCTTTCATCTCAAACCTGTTATCACTTAAGGGAACTGGCATCTCAATTCACAGCTTGCCATTTCCTCGCAAATGGCACTTATGCCAGAGCTAATCATAAACTATCACAGCAATCCAACAATAATTTTGCAGCACACACGGCAGTTTTGCAGCAGTTATTTACAGGGTTGGCATGTACATTTTCACACCAAATTTTCCATTAGTTAACTGTACCCATAAGTTGCCCATAGATACCACCTTAAACTTAAACAAAGTCCTGAGGCATTTTTCAGAAACTTAACAGGGAAAATAGATGATGAACCACAGAAGGAGAGACCAAAAGAGTGATGAATGGCTTGGCCAAAGAGGTGGGCTTCAAGGAAAGTAGCTGGAGCAAGAAGTGTTTTACTACAAATGCAGTGGAGTTGCATTTTTTAAGAGCGGAATCACTGACTATTTTAAATGGAGGATGATGAGGACCAAAAGGAAGGAATAGATCATTGGGCATAATACTGACTGCTGAAGTGAGCAATGGGCCAAATGGAATCTTTTTTGTGTAAATTGTTGTAGGTTCAGTTTGTTTCTGTAGTTAGTAGTACCATGCATATTTTGCACCTCAAGGAATTCTGTGGGCTAAACCAAAATTTGGAAGCAAAGCATTTCTAAATACTGCTTGGTGTTATTCCACATTCATTTGAAATGAATATTTTAGCCATCCTCAAATGAGCTTTACTGAATTTGACGTCTGCATTGCTGAAGTTTTTGCAGTCAGAAATGTTTTTTATTCTGATCAAATCATTGCGTAGTTGTATTACACAAAGCCATGGTATTGCTTAGTGCCTTGACAAATTTTTGTGGGTCTGTGACATCTTGATTGTTCTGATGGCATTGCCATAATGCCTACTACCTAATGATATTAGCATGGCTGGCATGGTGAATCTGATTATTTTTGCCGTTCTTTTGCCTATCCTGGCATTGACAGATGAAGGTGGTGAACCTGAGGCAGGCCATTCTTCAGGCCTGGAAGGAGCGATGGACAGACTATCAATGGGCCATAAACATGAAAAAGCTTTTCCCAAAAGGTCCCACGTGGGATCTCCTTGGGCTCTCAGGTGAGATACTCAGTGGCTTGACATCTGTCTCTGAGCTTTAGAGATAATTAATTGGTTGTTTAAAACAGAAAAGCAAAAGCTGTGCCATGAGTGAGTCTTGTATCACTTTAAAACAGATTTAGGAAATAGCTCATTCCACTGTTTTGTTAACCTGTTAAGAATTTAATCTGGCTGCTGAAGTGAAAAATGTACTGATCAGATATCCAGAGCTAAACCACTAAGGCAAGGTATTTGAAAAAAAAATTCCATCTGTCTTTCTAGCAAAAGGCAGAATATGCTGGAAACACACACCCGGACAGGTGGTGTATGTGGAGAGAACATACAATTAATGTTGCTGTGTAAATCCTTTTTAGTTTTCTAGTTGACAATATTTTAATTATGTGTTATTAGGAATTGCCTTTGTTTAGAATAGGATAGAATAGAATCCCTACAGTGTGGAAACAGGCCTTTCAGCCCAACAAGTCCACACCAACCCATTCCTCTATAACTCACCTAAGCTCCACATCCATGAACACTACGGGCAATTTAGCTTGGCCAATCCACCTAGCCTGCACATCTTTGGACTGTGGGAGGAAACCGGAGCACCCGGAGGAAACCCACCCAGACACAGGGAGAATGTGCAAACTCCACACAGACAGTCGCTCGAGGGTAGAATCAAACCCGGGTCCCTGGTGCTGTGAGGCAGCAGTGCTAATCACTGGGCCACCATATCGCCCAAGCCACCATGCCGCCCAATATTCAGTATTCAATAATGCAACATAAGTTAGCTCTTACTAGAGTTTTTATTCCTATCCCTTATTTTATCCCTTATTAGTTTATTCACAGTATGCATAGGCATGTTGGGTACTGTCTCCAGAGCAATAACTATCTTGTTCATTTTATTCAAGAACTCATTGTTAATGCATGGATCTAAGTAATGAATTTCTGCAAATCTTTTTTACTAGGTCCTATTGAAGCCTCAACTGATGTCTACCCAGTTTCAGGCAGCTGTATTAATTAGGAATTGTGATAGGATAATGTTACAGATGATTTGAACAGAGAAATTTTCTCCCTCCTTCCCATTTGAGGGTACAGAGGCAAATAGTATATTTTCAACCATTTTCACTGCTATTGGCTAACACAGCACAGTCTAATAAATCACAGTAAAGATTTGTTTATCGTTTAAGTCAATGTATATGGTAAGAGTGCATTTAACTGAAGTATAATGGGTGGAATGTCTATATCATCCATCTTCAGTTTGATATTTAATGTTTCAGCACTGCAATTTGGCCAGATGAATTGCAATTCTCATATTTGAGAAAAGCATCCACTACTAGGTTATAGTATTACAGGGCACCCAGTATGTTTAACCACTTTGAGTGTTTTTGTTCATAAAATAAAGTTGTTCTGACTTTGTTTCAATTTCCTTTAGATCATCTCCTGGAGCAGGCCTTGGTTGGCCCATCCCCCAATCCTCTGATTATGTCTTACTTGAAGTATGCTATTAGTTCACAGGTAATGTGATTCAAAAGTTTGTACATCACTGTGCCCAACCTTTTGGCTGAGAGTTACGTGTGGTTCCCAAAACCTTGTATTTGGCTCTTAACATCCAGACAACTGAATCCTGTTTACACTTGTTTTCCCTTATTTATTGTGCAAACTTTGCAAGTGGGAATCTGTCCTTTTTTAATCTGTCCTTTTTTACTCTTGCTTCATTACAATAAAGCAGTGCACCAGTAACTGTTGGTCTCATCAAATTGAGATAATGCAAATTAAATGGGACCTTGCACATAAACTTTATATTTCTGTCCATGAAACGTCATGGTAAGGAGCTAAATGGCTCACAAAGTAAAATGTGGCCATCTCTAGCACTGCCTTCCGAGAATGAATCGTATCCATTTGTTGCAGTAGGAAAATTCATTGGATGTACAATTTAAATATTTTGTACCATTATATAACACTTGGGGTATGTTCAAAGTTCATTTAAAATACATTAAATGTATTTAATTTAGGTCATTAAACAGAATTTTTTGTGTTCAAGTAGTGTTTTTTTTTTAGCATTTTCTCATTTGTAATCTGTAACTTTATTCCACTTCTCCAGTGCTTAATGCAAGAATTGTGATTCTCATTAACATAAAAGATGTGTTAAGCTGTGGTAGGGGTTCTTATGGTGCAGTAATGGCATCCTTACCTCTGAACCAAATGTCCTGGATTCAAGTCCCACCTGCTCCAAAGGTGTGTCATCACAACTTTGAACAGGTTGATTAAATATATCTATTTTGTAGCCTTCATGTTTCAGATTAATGTCAGCCTACAATTTATGAAAGTAACAGCAGGAAATTGCAGGAATTTTGCAAGCCTTCTTGCTACCTTCCTTTCATGTTTCTGCCATCTGGAAAGTCCGTATGTTATTTGTTGAGTGTCATCACATTACACATTAAGTGTGAGGGAAAGATTATACAGGAAACGGAAACTAACTTCTAGTCGTGTTGTCTTGTAAGTTTCTCTTTAAATTCTGTCCTCATCCATTTTATTTTAAATTATTTTCTTCTTGTTTCCATTCCATTTAATATTGTTGGCCTGATATTTGAAATTACATGTTTTGCATCTACAATGTGCTTGACAAACATCGGATTTTTAACCTTTAGAATAAGCAATTAAGGGACATCCAGTGAGATAAATGCTGAGAAACTGTCTTTTTAATTCCATTTAAATATGCGAACATAGGACGTGAGTATTGCTGAAAAAAGAGACAGTGTTGAAGCTTTTGTATTGCACTTGTTGGGACAGATATAAGAATTGCACATTTTAAATCAAGCACACAATGTTTTACAATTTTTACTGGAACTGCTGGGGATACACAACAGCTCTGAGGAAAGAAAGCAGAATTAACATTTTGAGTTCAATGACCCTTCTTCAGAACTGATAGTCGCTAGGAGAATGTGTGTGTACTAAAGAAAATTTTTACTGCGTGTGCTGATTGATTGGCAAGTTAACTGATTAGTTGAGGCACTGCCATGGAGAATGCACCAGGGAACTATTGTCCTCATGCTTTTATTTAATTCAAGTAGATGCAAAGCCTAGACATGACCATTTTCCTGCAGAAGACACCAGCAGGCATAAATGAGCAATATCCTGAGCCCAACTGATGATCTTAGATTGGTTTTTAGTGTAGTGTTTAGCATATTTGGGATTGTTCAGTAGGTGCTGCCCAATCAGTGAATCACAATTAAGGTGTTTAATCAAATGTCTTGAGTTTTGCAGACACAGGCTAGTTAAGTACAGTCAATGACAAAAATAGAATTTGCTGGATAATCAGCAGGTGTGGCAGCATCTGTGGAGAGAAATTCTGAGGAAGGGTCACTGACCCAAAACATTAACTCTGGTTTCTCGCCATGGATGCTGCTAGACCTGCTGAGCTTATCCAGCAATTTCTGCTTTTGTCTCTGATTTACAGCATCTGCAGTTCTTTCAGTTTTTATTAAGCATGATCAATATTTTGCCTACTGTGAACAGCGGAAGGGGCATATTGTTTGATACAATCCATTAGGCTTTGAGACCCATAGCCCACATACCAGGCATTGCACTGGAACTGAAATTCATATACCATATTGCTAATTTCTCTGGTAGGCAGAAAATAACTTTTCTTGACAGCAGCATTCTGTTAGTGGAAAATACCATTTGTGTTGCCTTGACGTAGTAGCAGCGTGAAATGGCTAGTTCACCTGTATCTATCAAAATTTCATTGTGTTTAGAAAACCTATTATTTCAGTCTCTGATTTTCTTCCACTTGTTTTTGCAGATGGTATCTTATGCAAGCGTAATGTCTGCTGTTGCAAAGGTCTGTATTTAAACAAATTAAGCAGTTTTAGAATGCAAAAACCTGCTGCATTATCTGGTGCATGATTTCAAAGAATTCCTTTGATGTATAAGATGGGAGTCAGTACTGTTCTTTCTGCTGTATTCTCTTGTGCACTGTCTCCCATCTTCTCTTTCAATCATTATCTCTAACCATATCTCATGATATGATATGAAGACAAATGTTAGCTGACAAAATTAGACCTGATTAGGTTTTGGCAATAGTACTGTTAATTACACTTGGAATATTTGTTCTGAGATAACTATCCAGCTGCAGAACGTGTATTTTCAATGGCTGTAGTAAAAAAAGGCACAGGTGCAGCTACCAGCATAATATCCAACCACACCTGATATGGGTAAAAAGCAACATAATTTTTGTTTCAAAAGACAGGATGAATTAAAAACGACAGGATTTCTCATAGGAACGTCAAATCTGATTAACACAATTAAATTTTTTGAGCAGGTAACAAGAAGATCAATGAGGACAGTGCATTAATGTAACCTATTTATCTTTAACAAGGCTTTTGTTATTGGAGCCACAATGGTGATTGGTCACAAGCAAAAGTACATGCAAGGGCAAAGTGGCAATTTGTATCCAAAATTGGCTCGGATGTACCAAGGAAAGAATTATGGCAAATGTTTTTGTGACTGGAATGCTGTTTCCAGTGGTTTCTGCAGGATTCAGTATTAATGCTTTCCTTCATATCTATGATTTGAACTAGAATGATTAAGAAATTTGCAGGTGATACAAAGATTGGCTGTCAATTTGATACTGAAGAAGAAAGCTATAGTCTGTAGGGAGGCATCACTTGATTAGTTAGGTAACGGCAAATGGTGTTCAGCGTGGGGCAGTGTAAGGTAGTGCATTTGGGAAGGCTAACAAGGCAAGGGAATGTATAATAAATGAACATTGAGAAACTTGGAGAAACAAGAAAAACTTGGAATATAAAGTGCATATAATTTCCTGAAGGTGGTTGGACAGGTTGATAAGACTGTCAAGAAGGCATATGATTTATTCGCTTTTATTAACAAATACAGAATGTGAGAGCAGTGATGTTGGAAATGTACAACACACTAGTTAGGTTGCAGCTGGAGTCCTGTGAATGATTCTGGTCAGTGCACTGTAGGAAAAATGTGTATGCATTAAAGAGGTTACAGAGGAGATATACAAAGACGGTACCTAAGCAGGAAAATTGTAGTAGTAACAAATAATGATAGTTTGGTTTGTTTTATTTGGACCAGAAAAGACTTAGGGGAGAATTGCGAGATGCCAGGTTAGAATGGATAGAGGTCCCATTCCTCTTGGCTAATGCTGCCAGACTAGGTGCTATGGACTTAAGGTGAAGCGGAGACTTAGAGGTGATTTGAGTGGATTTATTTTCTCCAAGAAAGTAGTAAGGATTTGAACCTCACTATTTGAAAGGGTGCCAGAACAGGAAACCCTTAAATGTGGGCGTGAAGTGCTATGACCTTCAAAGCTACAGACCAAGAGCTGGAAAGTGGGATTAGCCTGGATGGCCCCTCGTCAGCCAGTATGACTAAATTATCTCTTTGTGTCCTGTAAATTTCTATGATTTTAGTATGAATTTCACCCTTTGGGAAGTGCTCTAACTTTCTTGTCTTTTTCACTCTTCCATTCATTGCTCACCACTTCGAAGCAGGCATGTGTTTATGCACAAATATATACTTCTTACTGACTTCATTTATGCATATATTACTTTCACCAGTTTTCACCTCCGTTCTCATTTAAAAAAACCTGTGTGTGATGTTGAAATCAATGACTTGTCTTTCAGTGTAGGATCCATCTTACGTAATATCGATGAGCATGAGATATTCTTCTTAGAAATTACATATATTCCTCTAATGTGGACTATTTTAGTTGTAATTTCTACATAAGGGTTTACATGCAAGACATGCATCAATTTCCTCTGAGACTGATCAACAGTGTTCTCTCTTAAACCTGCATAACATTTAGAAATGTACCACAGAGTGAACCAAGCTGGCCACACAATATATCTTCCTTCAACATCACAGGGATGTGATGGTGTATTGATAGTATCACTGTACTGTAATTTAAGATGGGCAATCTAAGATTAGTCTAATCAGCAATGCCTACGTCCCATGAATGAATATTTAAAAACTGTGCTGAAATGTATTAAAAAATTGTGGAAGTACATACGCAACAAACTAATTTACATGCAGCAAATAAAATGTCAGCGTATCCATTACTGATTACTAACATTTTCTGTTGTTATTTTCTAAAGAAAATATAATTATTTTTCTTCTCTTATCCTCTATTTGAACTCATAGTGAGTAAACATGCAAGTGTAAATTAATTTGAATAGCTGAAACCAAACATTATAGCTTTTTATTTGAGGAGTCTTGTTTGTTTTTCAGCTTGCAAGTAAAATGAACATCCTTCTGAATATCTAACATCTTACTTAATCCAAGAGCCACCTGCATAATATGTTTTTGAAGACTGCTATATTTAGATTCAATAAACATTTTGAAAAATTCTATTTCAGTTTGAAGATTACTCCAGGGAACTGTGTGTTAAAGCTCTTCTGGAACTATTGGACATGTTCTGTGATCGGCTCAGGTCAGTCATGGACAACGCACTTAACATGTACCTTTCCCCAATTCCAGTACCCTCTGTGCTTTCAGCACAATTAACAAAGTACTAAAGAGAGGACAGACAAGAGCTCAGTACAACTGACACCTGGGATTAAGCAGCTAAGCTATGAGGAGAGATCAGGAAACCTGAAAATGTTTGTATTAGAGAAAAGGACATGCAATGGAAATCTGATGCAAGACTCTTTGGGCTAAAGGTAACATGGAACGTAGTATCATATGTGATATGACAACAAACATTTTAAGTTCAAGGCAGAGGCACAAGCTCAGAAGAGGGGATGTGATCAGACAGGTGGATTTAACTGCTTTGCACACAGATTTGTATGTATGGAACATACCGTGCAATGAAAGAGTTGCGGCAGGTAGTTGGAAAATTTTTGTTTTGTAAATTAATCAGTATTTTCAAGGAAAGATCAGGTCTTTTGGCCATTGATCTTCCTTTTATCATTTACAAGTTGTGGTACACTATCTTTTAATCCCAATTCCCAGTCTTTTTTCGTATACCTTAGTATCTTTACCTTTGGGTAGGCATTTACCTCACTTCTAATTGCCAACATTAATTCTGCATTGAAGGTGTTCTGGGGTAATGTTACACATCACCATAAATCCTTATGTGAAAAAATTGGTTTTTCAATTCCACAAATCGTGTCCCTTATTCTGAATTTCTTGAAGTATAGGAAAGAATTGTTCCAACCCTGTCTGCTTAACTTATTTCGATCACCTCAGTGAAATTGCTCTTGAAGCTGTTCATGTTCAGGAAATATAACTCAAATTTATCTCTTCTCTTGTGATAGCTAAGTCACTCCATAATAATTCAACAACAAATTCACAAGACTTTCTCTAAATCAATATTACTGGAAGAGGGCACACAGAACTGATTATAATAGTTAAGTTAGTATGTCCAGTCCTATGTCATTTTAATAGTACTTCCTTGTTTGTATGTTTCACACCTCTTCTGATATAGCTTAGGTCGTATTTGAATTCTGATTGTTTTTTGTGCATGCTAATTTACATAATAGCTTACATGTTGTCTTACCATCTGCCATTCCTGAATCCAACGTATATTACTTTATATTTCATTAAACTAAATTTTGTACATTTTTGCCAGCTGATATTTTATACATGCTTTGCGATTTCCTTTTTTTAAAAACAAAAAACATTAAATACCCTAGCTTCACACTGGATTACAAACTTGGTTTGGTTGAAATGAATGACAGAAGAGAGTCTTATATATTTTGAACTTGCCCGGATGAGTGTCTTCATTGCTTTCCACCCACAAAATTGATGTGCAGACCATTTTATTGGCGTGTGACGCCTGTTTTTCAGTTAAAGTATGGTGGTCCGGCATATAATCATTGCAATGTATGCTGTTTTACATGGTCTTCTGCTTGGGTCCAGCGTTTATATAATTTTCCACAAAAGTCAGTTTACCCAGTAATTTGAAAACAGAAAACGCTGAAAATGCATTGGTCAGTCAGCATCTGTGAAGACAAAATCAAGTTATGCTGCTTTACGTGTCTACCTTCCGGCAGACTGTGTTGAGAGATAGAAGCCAAAAACATCATAGCTTCTGTTTTCTTCTTCAGACCAACCTCTGTATTTCTGGAAATTATCTTTTGTTTCAAATTTCCAGTGTTGCACTTTTTGCATATCAGTTTTCAGCTGACCTGGTTTCACAATTTTGACAGAGCCAGCAATTCACATAATTCCCTACAATGCCTATATTATTGGAATAAAAACAGAAAATGCTGCAGAAACATGACAAGTCTGACAAAATATGTGTCTTATGACTCTTCTTTGAAAGAGGAAGAAGAAAAGTCATAGCTGAGTTTTTCCAGTAATTTCTGTTTTTGTTTCTGATTTCCAGGATTCACAGTTCATTGTTCTTGAAAAGTCATTGAACCTTAAACATTAAGTTTGTTTCTTTCTCCACATATGCTGTTAGCCCTGCTACATTTCTCCAGCACTTTGTTTTTTTTATTTCAGATTTCCAGCAACTGCAGTACTTTGTTTTTATCCTGTATTGTTACTATATTACTTTCAGTGTAGATATGCCAGAATCTGATGTCACTTTCTAACGTTCCAGCTGCCATGGGAAAGCGGAAGAATGCATCAGTCTGTGCCGATCATTATTGAGCACGCTCGCATGGTTGCTGAGGTGTGCTGCTTATTGTACTGAAAAGCTGAAGGAGGGGTCCGATGCTACCTCTGGGGAAGAACAGCTCCAACTGTGCATCAATCAGATTGAGAAGACTGTGAGCAGAAGGAAGAATCGAGCCCTTCTTCATATTGCACGGTTGGAAGAGCAAGGTACATGTGCCTAACTAAATTGTTGACACAGATAAATTATCTGCTTATTTTGCTGTAATTAAAAAAGACTGCTCTCATGATGGCTTAAGAATTAGCTGAAGCAGGCAGTGCAGTACTAACCTAAATAGTCTGGAAGGTAACAGTTTCCAAACCCTAGACTGCTAAATCAGTGGGACTCGGCAGATGCACCAGCTGGGGTTGGTATTTAGTCAGAGTAGCCGTGGGATAGACTCGTAGAAGTCCATCTTCCTTTCCCTACTGATTACTATGCAGTATGCTTGTTGAAAATCATGTGCTTGCTGCTGAAAATAGAATTCTGTTCAGCTTTGATGCCCTCTACAATTGAAGAGGCTGCAGGAATTCACTGTCCATACTTGGACACAATGACTGTTGAAAAATAATCAGAGTATCTTCCATCCATGGAACCATACACTGGGGCAAATGGAAGGATGTTTTGAAATTTGCTGTTTATTTCTGTACTGCAGTATGAGAACCTGCTAAAGCTGGAATAGGCCACTCACTTGCCAACTAGCTAGTGCCTTTAACTGAGCTAATAAAATATTTTTCAAGTTTGTAAAAAGCATCACTGAGTTTAAACTTCCATTGCCTTCCTCTTCATCCGCTTCTGTACTGTTAAGAAGTGTTATTTGAGGGAGCAGTTGTCTTTTTCTACATCGTAATTCTAATTTCGCTCGTTTCTAAGTTTTGCAACATAGAATGGTATCCTATTTGTCATTTAAGTAGCATGTAATATGATCTGTTGAGATTAACAGTTCAATGCAGTTGCTTTCAGTGATTGGATATTGTGATTGATGCACAGCTGATGAACATTAAGATGTCTTTCATGGACAAAAACTGAAACATTTTCATGTATTCTGACCTTTAGTTACATGGACTAATTTGGAACAGGCACTCATCAAGCTTACAGAAAACCACAACAAGATAAGTAATCAGCAACTCAGACTGAGGCTAGAAGAGTGTATGGGATTGGTTAAAAGGTGAGGCTGATCCCCTTTTCTCTAGTGATAACCTACTTGCACCACTTGCAAGTGGCCTGCCTTCATCTGAGTTTGAATCCAGAATTACAAGTTTTGTACATTTCAAACTTGAAGCCGAAAGAGCAACTGAGAGCATTGCTCGCTGGAATGAAATTTCACAATCTCAAGAAGCATGCAACAGAAAAAGTTCACAGAAATTTGCTGGAACATGCTTTTCCTTTTTTAGCAGGCTGTAATGCATACCAGCTATCGCTCAGTGGATAGAGCTTTCACCACTTGAATCATTAAATTGATAGGTCAAATTCAATTCTAGGGACTTCGAGCATGAAGTTTACTTTAAGACAGGACTAAGCGAATGCTGCACTCCCGTCTTGGGAGATGAACCGAAGTCCTATATCTA
Organism: Ginglymostoma cirratum; assembly: GCA_024137785.1. Classification (NCBI taxonomy): domain Eukaryota; kingdom Metazoa; phylum Chordata; class Chondrichthyes; order Orectolobiformes; family Ginglymostomatidae; genus Ginglymostoma; species Ginglymostoma cirratum. The sequence continues at coordinate 686,735 of JAHRHZ010000056.1, read as the reverse complement.
TTCTGCTAAGTGGACATAGAAAATCCTATTCCACTATTTGTAGAAGAGCAGGGGAGTTAGACCCCCCACCCTAGTATTGTTGCGAACATTTATTCCTCAACCAACATTATTAAAACAGACCTACTCAGAGTTATTTAGGGGACCTTATGTGCAAAATTGGATTTTGCATTTCCTTCATTACAGCAATATCCATATTTCAAAAGTGCTTAATTGGTATTAGAATACTTTTGGATTTTCTGTGGTCAAGAAAGACACAATATTAGTGCAAATTAATCTTTAATGAAGCAGTTTCAGCTCTTAAGACCAGGAGAAACAGGGAGAATAATAGGCCATTCATCCCCTCAAGTCTGCTGCATCATTCAATATGATTCTGGCTGATCGTAGACTCCTCACATCCCCTTTCCTATCCTTTCCCCATAACCCTGATTCCCTTACTGATCTCGGCCTTAAATCTAACAAAGACTCTGCCCATGCAGCTCATTGTGACAAGGAATTTCAAAGACTTTTAATCTTCTGAGAGAAGAAATTCCTGCTCTTCTCAGTCTTGAATTGCATTTACCCTGTCAAGCTCTTTAGGAATCCTGTATTTATCAATAAGATGACCTCACTGAACTCCAGTAAATCCAAACCTGTTTAGTCTTTGCTAAGACAATTCCTCCATACCATGGATCAAACTAGCGAACCTTCTGTGAAGTGCTTCTGATGAAGTGATACCTTTAAATAAGGGGGCCAAAACTGCTGACAGTACTCCTGGTGTGGCTCAAGTAGGACTTTTCTACTCTTAGACTCCATCCTTCTTGGAGTAGAAGCCAACATCCCATTGGCCTTCCTGAATACCAATATGAGCAATTCCATGAATGATTTATTTTTAAACATTTGAAATCTGCTTAAAAGTTACAATGTTGTGTAAAGAACTATAGTTTCGAATTCTGTATTAAGCTGTATAATTTGTTTCCAGTATTCCAGTTATAACCGCTCAGTCTGAGCAGAACACGAAGATGGAATTCCCCACTGTTCATACACTAATCATGTTGGAAGGGACTCTGAACCTCACATCTGACACACAGTCACTTGTCGAACAGCTAATCATGGTGAAAAGGATGCAGGTAATTGAAGTCCCATGGAATTGTAAAATTACACTCATATCAAAATAATGCAGATGGCTGCTGACTTACTGATGTATGAGTTTCCAAAATTGTTTGTGTTACTAATCGGTCAAACACATAATGTTTTGTAAATAATGTTTTATGTCATTACTGATAGCTTCGAAAAGAAATTATAGGTGAAGCATCATTATTGAAAGCACATTTAAATACACAAGTTAGAAAATGATTGATAGTTAATTGCTAAGAATATTTGCACCACATTTGGATTTTGTTGTACATACCAGAACGTAATGTTTGGGAAAAGAATAGGCTGTCTGTCTGAATCAAACAGATTTGGTATAGATTTTGGGGTCAGGAGCTGTAACTAGCGTAATCTCCTGAGATATGTGGTCAACAAAGCCCGAGAACAGTCACAAAGAAATAACACTGTGGTAACTTGTGAAGCCTGCAGTTAATAGGATAAAAGCCTGAGTATTGCTGAAAATACATTGTGTTGAAACTTTTCATCTTGCACTGAAGAGGACAATTTGCAAGAATACTAATGTACGGGAAAAACAATGTTTATACTGCACAAGAAGAGATTGCTCATTGCTTGGCAAGTGAACTGTGATTGGTAGAAATGATACTATAGAGAATGCACAAGTTGGGTAGTAATTGACACTTAGTTGCTAAACTTTGTTTAAAATTTAAACCAGACTAAACAAAGCTTGGCAGTTAGCTGTCAGTTACCAAATGACTATTAGGTTAGGAGAATTATGAAAGCAAGTATGAGTGCAGCCAGTCGACATTGAGTGAAATAGCTCCTTGTTTTTATGTTGGGTTTCGTGGAACTGCTTTTCTACTGTAGGAGGTTGTCATGAGTGTAAGCTCCAGCTGCATTAGCAGGGATAGCTTCTTCAGTCCATGAGCCTATGATTCTGCCATTGCTATAAGGGATTCAGTCATAGCAGTCTAAATTCAGGTAGCTGGCAGCATAGATACGTGCTCCCTCAATTCAAAATCACTTGAGTTTACTGTTTTATCCGCAACACATGTTCCCGGCAGGGCTGGCAGCAAAGTCTTACTTAGTTTCATTGGTGAAGTATGCCTGTTCCGACTTTGGAATTGATGCAGGCGTGCACTGAGCAAGTGCAGATATCTTTGCAGTGTCATCTGCATTGAAGTGCTATATATTGGAGAATCTGATTGTGGTTCCAGTGATTTTGATCAGAGAAGGTTATTTTCTAAACATACAATGCTTGCTCTTAGGAAGCATTAACTGTGTCTTTTCTTTTTCTTAGCGAATCCCCTCACCTCTCTTTTTACTGGAGATCTGGAAAGCCTGTTTTGTTGGTCTTATTGAATCCCCAGAAGGAACTGAGGAGTTAAAGTGGACAGCATTCACATTCCTTAAAGTAAAGCTATCATCTTCCATTTCATGACTCAGTCAACTTATATTGACTTTTTATAACACAGTGCAGATTTTAATGACATTGCATTTCCTGTTGTAATTCCAGGTGCTAGGTATAAACTCTGTGTCCTTGTGTTGTAGAGGACCAGGATGTATACTAGCTATAGCATGTGTCATCCACACTAGCTATACATACAGTCTTCTTACACAGCTCCATGTGTGTGTCTAGAAATATAGACAATGTATTCAATTACTTATAACTTTTTCTGACACCTTTATTGGTCAAAAGAGATATCTCAACAAGCTGTAGCCTGCTTACATCCAGCAAAATACTATCTGATATCTGGAAAATATGTTTGTGCGTTCACAAGTTGTGCCCACTATTACCTCCTTGAATGTATAGATTTACCTTGCACAAACGCAGGAAAATATTTAACTATGTAGACTTGAAATGTTTAAGTCGATGAAGGAGCTAGAATATAACGTATATACTATGCCTGTGGTTGAGCAGAATATTTATATTTAAGAGTATGGAGATAACATAGGAATATGGTGTGAGGTTAATGATAGACCGTAGACTGAAAGGACAAAAAATGCCTTGCTTTGTATATTTTCTATTACAGTTTTAATTGAATGTTCTATCACTTGTTGTAAAGGCATGCATTACTTTGGGTTAAACTTGTCCCTAAGGGTGTTTCAGCTTTTAGGAGGAAATGCATTCAGTTATTTTCTGACAAGTTGAACCATTCGGTCAGTCAGTGAGATGAGATAGCCTGCTGTCTGCCTTGGGAATCTTCGAACCTCCATGCACTGGTGTTCTTGGAGAGTGGAGAAACAGTTGGATTGCTCGACAGTGTACCAGGCTAGACTTGATGGCCAAATGGCCCACTTTTGTAGCTTAATGACTCTAATAGGGATTCCTTGATTTGATGTGCATGATAGGAACTGGAGCCAAGTTTATCCAAAATGACATATTTGTTAGTCTTACAATTCAGCAAGGGTATACAACCACTATTGATTTGAGATATTTTGGCCCATTTCATCTCATCATTCCAGAATTCCATTATGTTTTCCCATGGTAGCATCTTATTTTTAAATGCTTCTCATGTTTGGCTTTATCAACTCTTCAAGCCCACTTTTCCCACACCAGTCACCATACCCAGTCAGTTCCATTTCAAACTTAGCTTGTGCAAAGAATAGCAGAGAAAGCAAGTCAATATATAATTTAATCAAGCATCATTTAAGACCTTGGAAGTGAGTTAGATAATTTTTTTTATTGGAAAGCATTCTTTACCTGGAGTTTCAAAGATTTCCAAGAATTTGTTTGGAAGCAATGATGGCAACATAACTAACTTGTACCTATTCTTTGCAGATTCCACAAGCATTGTTGAAGCTTAAGAAATACCCTCTTGGTGATAAAGTAAGTTGTTATTTATTTTGGGTTATTCCTCCAATAACATTTTCACCCTGCTCATTGACAGTAATTTAGCCAATCTCAGGAGCCAGACGAGATTAGTTTATAGGAAAAAAAAACAAACTGAAGGAGGTAAAAAATTTTGCAGTTTTGACATGCATGAAAATAATAGGAGGCAGTATGTTGAGAGTTGATTTAAAGAACAGGGGAAAGATGATGCTGAACAATACATTTTGAATTCTGAATCAGCTGGAGGAAAGTTGAGAGGAGCAGTGAGGGAGTGTGGTGATGGTAAGAGAAAGATTACTTGTTTTCTGGGATGTACTTTCATTCCTTTTGCTTTGGCACGGTACAGCAGATTTGCCTATGTATGTTTAACGCAACAGTACAATATTTCTTTTAACTCAAAAACAGAAGTTCCTGGAAAAGCTCAGCAGATCTGAGGGAGGGTCAACAGGCCCGAAACGTTAACTCTGATTTCTGTTCCAAGGTTCTGCCAGACGCACTGAGCTTTTCCAGGAACTTCTGTTTTTGTTTCAGCTTTACAGCATCCGCAGTCCTTTCAGTTTTTATTTCTTTTAATTCTATTTGTTCGTTCATTTAAAATAAACAACTTAATGCAGATCTGAAAATTGGACACAGCAGAATTCAGCACAAATGTGTTCCACATGTGAACACAATCTTTGTCATTTGGAAAATACATTCTCATCAATACTTCATCAGTTAGATGTTTTGTATTCTTTTACGGGATATGGGCATTGCTAACAAGGCTATTCCCCTCAAAAACAAGTATGCCATTTTGGATACTGTACGGGGGGATGACCAATCAGGGGAAAGCTTCAGTACCCAGGTTGGTGGCACGAGGGCTCAGCGGGAAGGGTAAAGGTAAACAGGACCTTAGTGATAGGAAACTTGATAATTAGTGAGCAGACAGGACATTCTGTGGCCGCAAACGGGAATCCAGGATGGTGTGTTGCTTCCCATGTACCAGGGTCCAGGATGTCTCAGAGCAGCTGCAGAACATTCTCCAGGGGGAAGCTGAGCAGCCAGAAGTCATTGTGCACATTGGCATAAATGACACAGGTAGAAATAGGGATGAGGTCCTGTGGAGTGATTGTAGAGAGCTAGGAACAAAGTTAAAAACCAGGACCTCGACCGTAGTAATCTCTGGATTACTTCCAGTGCCACGTGCTAATGAGGGTAAGAACAGGAGGATATGGCAGATGAATGCGTGGCTAAAGAATTGGTGCAGGGGGCAGGGATTCAGATTCCTGGATCATTGGGACCTTTTCTGGGGCAGAGGTGACCTGTTCAAAAGGGACGGGTTACACCTGAACTGGAGAGGGACCAGTATCCTGGAGGGCAGATTTGCATGTACTGCGAGGGTTTAAACTAGATTGGCAGGGGTGTGGGATCCTCAACAGCTGGGAGGCAAGTGCAAGGCTGGTAGGAGATACAGTAATCAGAAATAGCAAGTTGAAGAGACAGGTCAGGCTGGAACAGGACAGGGAGTAGGGATTGCCTGTTGGATTAAATTCCGTCTATTTCAATGCAAGAGGGCTGACCAGTAAGGCCGATGAACTCGGGGTGTGGATAGGTACATGGAGCTGGGATATTATAGCCATTACAGAAACATAGCTAAGGGAGGGACATGACTGGCAGCTTAATGTGCCAGGGTACAGGTGCTTTAGGCAGGACTCACGTGGAGGAAAGAGGGGAGGGGGAGTCACGTTTTTGATGAAGGGGAGTATCACAGCAGTAGTCACAGAAGAAGTAACTGAAGGATCATCCAGTGAGGTTTTGTGGAGCTAAGAAATAAGAAGGGGATGGTGACGTCATTGGGGTTGTACTACAGAGCCCAAATAGTCAATGGGAATTAGAGGAACAAATATGCAGGGAGGTTGCGGAGACTTTGCAGGAAAAATAGGGCTTTCATAATGGGGCATTGTAACTTTCCTAATATTGACTGGGACTACCATAGTATTAAGGGCTTAGGTGGTGTGGAATTTGTTAAATGTGTTCAGGAAAGTTTAGCCATATATGGAGGGTCCTACTTGGGAAGGGGAAAACTTGACCTATTCTTGTGAAGTAGGGGAGGGCGAGTGACTGAGGTGACAGTGGGGGAGCACTTTGGGACCAGTAACCAATGCTCTATTAATTTTAAAATGGTTATGGAGAAGGACCAAACTAGTCCACAGGATCAAGTTCTAAATTGGAGCAAGGTGAATTTTGATGGAATTAGACAGGAGCTTGCAAGGGTTGATCGGAGTAGTTTGTTTGCAGGCAAAGGGACCTCCAGCAAGTGGGAGGCCTTTAAAAGTGTGATAGTTAGATTTCAAGGTCCATATGTTCCTGTGAGGGTGAAGGGCAAGATTGGCATGAGTAGGGAGATGTTGAGGCTTTGACTAGGAAAAAGGAGGCATGGCTCAGGAGCAGGCAGCTGGGATCAAGGGAATCCCTGGAGCTATATGGGGGATTCAGGAGTGTACTGAAGAAGGAAATCAGGAGGGTGAAAAGGGGCATGAGATAGCTTTGGCTGAGAAGATTAGGAAGAATCCGAAGAGATCCTTCAACTATAAAGAATAACTACAGAGAGAATAGGATCCTTCAAGGACCAAAGTGGACATGTATGTGTGGAACCACAGGAGTTGGGTGAGGCCCTCAATGAATATTTCTCCTCTGTGTTTACTGTGGAGAAAGACATGAAGACTTGGGAGCTTGGGGAAGTTAATGTCAATGTCTTAGGGACAATCCATATCACAATAGAGGTGGTGTTGGAAGTATTAGAATGTACAAAGGTGGATAAATCACCTGGTTCTGATCAGATACATCCAAGAACACTGCAAGAGGCTAGAGAAAAAATTGCGGGGGCCCTGGCTGATATATTTGCGTCATCATTAGCCACGGGTGAGGTTCTGGAAGACTGGAGGGTAGCGAATGTTGTACCCTTACTCAAGAAGGGCTGCAAAGAAAATCTTAGGAATTATAGACCAGTAAGCCGAACACCTGTGGTAGATAAGTTACTCAAGAAGATGCTGAGGGATAAGATATACATGCACTTGGAAAGACAGGATTTGAGTTGGAGTAGTCAGCATGGCTTCGTCTGTGGGAGATCATGCCTCACAAATTTGTAGGAGTTCTTTGATGAAGTGGCCAGGAAGGTGGTTGAAGGCAGGGCAGTAGATGTAGTCTATATGGATTTTAGTAAGACCTTTGATAAGGTTCCACACGGTAGGCTGCTCTGGAAGGTTAGATCGCATGGAATCCAGGGAGAGCAGGCAGATTGGATACACAGTTGGCTTGAGGGTGGGAAGCAGAGAGTAACAGTGGAAGGATGCTTGTCAGACTGGAGGCCTGTGACTCGTGATGTGCCTCAGGGGCCAGTGCTGGGCCCATTGCTATTTGCTATCTACATCAATGATATGGATGAAAATATACAAGGCATGATTAGTAAGTTTGAAGATGACGCTAAAATAGGCGGTATTGTGGACAGTGAGGAAGGTTATCAGAAATTGCAGCAGGATCTTGATCAGCTGGGGAAGTGAGTCCAGAAATGGCAGATGAAGTTTAATATAGATTAGTTTGAGGTGTTGCATTTTAGAAAGTCAAATCAGGGCAGGAGTTGCAAGGTGAATGGTAGGGCCTGAAGGAGTGTTGTGGAACAGAGGGACCTTGGAGTTCAGGTGCATGGTTCTATGAAAATGGAGTCACAGGTAGACAGAGCAGTGAAGAAGGCTTTTGGCACACTGGCCTTCATCAGTCAGGGCACTGAGTATAGAAGTTGGGAAGTTATGTTGCAGTTGTACACGATGTTGGTGAGGCCGCACTTGGAGTATTGTGTTCAGTTTTGGTCACCTTGCTATGGGAAGGATGTATTAGACTGGAAATGTGCAGAAGAAATTTACAAGAATGTTGGCAGAACTCAAGGGACTGAGTTATTGGGAGAGGTTGGACAAGCTAGGACTTTTTTCTTTAGAGCATAGGAGACTATGGGGGGATCTTATCGAACTGTATAAGATCATGAGAGGCATGGATGGGGTGAATGCAATTAGTCTTTCACCCAGAACTGGGGAATCAAGGACTACAGGGCATCCATTTAGGATAGGAGAGGAAAGAATACATGGGAAACTGAGGTGCAACAATTTTTTACACAGAGGGTCGTACGCTTAGGGAATGACTGCCAGTGGAAGTGGTTGAGGCAGGTACATTAACAACATTTAAAAGGTATTTGGATGAATACATAGATAGGAAAGGTTTAGAAGGATATGGGCCAAGTGCAGGGAAATGGGTTTCACGTGGATGGGCATTTTGGTTGGCATGGACCAGTTTGTGCTGAAGCACCTGTCTCTGCACTGTAGGACGCTATGACTCGATTACAACATTTTTGGTCATCCCTAATTGCTGTTGAGCTGAAGGACATGCTGGGTCAATTCACTGCGAGCACCCCATCAGTAATCAACCAGATTAATGATGACAGTTGCCCTCTCTGTTTGACTAAATGAACAAAAGAGTGAAACAATGATTTATATTTCACCACAGTCCAGAGAAACAATTCAGAACAAATTTATTGGTACTGCAGCATCATAACAGAAGCTGTAGCTAGAACCACTGGAGGAATCCAAAATCCTGAACCAGGGAAATCAAACTGGAACAATCTTTAAAAAGATTTTTGTTTTGAATAAACACCAAAAAACCTGAAAACGTGGTCTGCCCCACGTTTCGAATAAGTGATCTGCAAAATCTGAGGCTAATTTAGGGGAACTTTACCAGGCCTTCCTGCATCTTCTGCGCAAGCATTTCTTAACTTCGGAAAAATCCAGGTGGAAACGTCAAAGAAATTTAAGGCTTGCTTTTAATTGCTAATTAGCTGTACCACACCCACTATCTGATGGAAATAGTTTTATTTCTGTGAACTAATGGTTTTGAGTCACTGAACTGTAAATAATTAGCAGAGAAATATTTAAGTTTCATTATAATTATCTTGTTAAGTACTGACTTACTCAAGTCCAGTGTATAACAAGCAAGCCTGGAACTTTTATATTGTGACAAATGCCAAAGTTTCTACAGTTGCCGGACTTCACAATCATTCTCGCAAAAAACTGAAAGTGATGCAGTTTGTTGAATGTAAATCAATGGCTCTTTCTACCCATGGATTCATATTGTTCTCATGTAATTTAACTGAATTACTTTTCATGTCTCCCACCATTCTCTGGCCAATATAGAGCAAATATCCTGAGCAACATCAACCAACTCACATCCTTTGGATCAAGGAATGGAAAACATGGGCACTCATTAACAATTGCTTTGTGACAAATCCCATCTGTAATGGCAGGTTTTGAATGACCATGGCCAGAACGGTCCTCGCTAAACTGGCTCAGGACAAGCCACGGTCATTGTACAGTCAACCTCCACTGCTGGGTTCTCTTTGCAAACCCCTTATGCACTTGCAGAGAGCCACAAACAATGCTGCAAGTTACTGAGGTGTGGCCCCTGTACAGACTAATTGCCTTAAACTCAACAAATGTGTTTGGCTTCAGGGATTTGCATTCACTAAATAAATACAAACCACTCTGATGTTTCCTCAGTAACAGTGTCAAACACTACAGGTTCCTTATTGGCAGATTAAGTTGGTGGAAATCGCATAGAGTCAGGCAGCATCTGTGGAGAGAGAGCAAACTAACGTTTCATGTCTGGATGACACTTCATCAGAGCTGGCAGCAGTTCTGAGGAAGGGTCAGCGGGCCCAAAACGTTAATGCTGATCTTTTCTTCACAGATGCTGCCAGACCTGCTGAGCTTTTCCAGCAACTTCTGTTTTTGTTCCTGATTTACAGCATCCGCAGTTCTTTCGCTTTTTATAAAAGAGGTAATCTGGACAAGAAAAGAAATTGGCACCAATTATATTGCTTGTTACCCTGATGGTTTTTTGTGCTTACTCTGTGTCCAGGACTTTGCTGAAGATGTGAATACTGCTTTTGAATTTTTGCTGAAACTTACTCCTCTTCTGGATAAAGCAGATCAGCGATGCAAGTAAGAAATGTGTCTGATATTTCAAGCTTAGCCAGGACCTTGGGCGTCCTCATATCAGTTGGTGATTTGTCTGTCGTTTTGTTCCCTTATTGAATGTTGGGTGTGTTTATACATTGGGTGGTGGTTCTGTATTTTTTCCAAAGATTTCTCTCTGCAATTAAACTCTTTGCTATTCAAAGACACTTTGCTGCTCCACCCTCAAACAGGTTAATGCACTAATTAAAATTTGATCCTAATTGATTCATAACAATTCTGCACTTTTCTGTTATGCCGGACCAATGGTTAGAGTGCACCTTTCAGTTCAGGTAGACTTGTTCAGAGAAAGTGGTCACTTATACACTCCTCGACTGAGAGAGGTGTAGTAGGCAGATGGCAATGCATGATCAGGAGCATGTCATAAATTTCCAGGTGCACACACCACCTAGGGGAAACAGAATATACACAACAAATCCCATTAAAAGGTTTGTGTCAAACAAGTTCTCGGGCTGGGAGGAGAGGACCCAATCAGTTCCAGGTGTCTGATTTGATGCAGATATGCAATTTGTGCATCCTTGCGATTGCACGGTTTTGAATGAACTAAATAATTGCAACCACTTAACCAATTGGCCTTGTTGACATCTCTGGTCATCTGTTGGAATAGCTGCTGCCAGTATTGTGCATTAAAGCCGAACTTAGACTTATTACTGATGTGCAGGTATTTGATTCCTGGCACTTATTGCCATCTAGTGGTCAAAGTGCAAAGTGCAAAAGGATTGTACTGTATCCTTCTTAGAGTCATAGAGATATACAGCACACAAACAGATCCTTCGGTCCAACCTGTCCACGCTGATCAGGTATTCTATATAAATCTAGCCCCATTTGACAGCATTTGGCCCATATCCCTGTGAACCATTCCTATTGATATACTCATCCAGATGTCTTTTAAATGTCGTAGACATACCAGCCTCCACCACTTCCCGTGGCAGCTCATTCCATGCACACACCACCCTGTGTGTAAAACGTCGCCCCTTAGGTCCCTTTTAAATCTTTCCCTTCTTACCTTAAACCTGTGCTCTCTCGTTTGCAGGTGGAGTTTAATTTGGATGAATGTGAGGTGCTGCATTTTGGAAAGGCAAATCAGGGCAGGACTTATACACTTAATGATAAAGCCCTGGGGAGTGTTGCTGAATAATGAGACCTTGGAGTGAGGGTTCATAGTTCCCTGAAAGTGGAGTTGCAGGTTGATAGGATAATGAAGAAGGCATTTGGTAGACTAGCCTTTATTGGTGAGTGCATTGAGTATAGGAGTTGGGAGGTCATGTTGCAGCTGTACAGGACATTGGTTCAACCACTTTTGGAGAACTTGGATTGGAAATTATAGTGCAAAAGAATGTGCAAATAACTTGCTTTACCAAAATTGATTAATGCGCAGGAGCGAAGATGAGGCTTTTTTTGCTAAAGGTGCTTCAACGTACCAATGAGCAGTGCTGTTTTAATGAGCTCGGGACTAACTGGAAAGCAAACTCACAGATATTTCCAATGGATTGTTCATGATATTTCCCCAAACTGTACTCACCAGTTACATCACATGTGCAAAAGATCAGAATGTGGAAGCTATTTTGTTTGAAGAGGATAGGAATCTATAATTTTAAAAGAAAAATAATAATTGTGGAAGTTTTATAAATTCCAAATCTTGGGACGATTTTATTAAAATATTCAAGGTTCTTAAAAGCATAAATTGAACCTACACAATGCAGTAAAGATTGCCAGAAACTCTGAAATTGGGGTTGGAAGGTTTGAGGTGTAGGGAGAAGCCGTATAGGCTGGGGCTATTTTCACTGGAGTGTCAGAGGCTGAGGGATGACCTTATAAAAGTTTATAAAATCATGAGGGGCATGGATAGGGTGAATAGTCAAGGTATTTTCCCCAGGGTAGGGGAGTCTAAAACTTGAGGGCATGGGTTTAAGGTGAGAGAGGAAAAATTCAAAAGGGATCTAAGGGTCATCTTTTGCATGCAGAGAGTGGTGTATTTATGAAATAAACTTATAGGAAGTGGTAGAGGCTGGTACAATTACAGCATTTAAGAGGCATCTGGATGGGTATATGAATAGGAAGGGTTTTAGAGAAATATAGGCCAAATGTTGGCAAATGCGACTAGATTATTTGAGGATATCTGGTTGGCGTGGACGAGTTGGACTAAAGTGTCTGTTTGTGTGCTGTATATCTCTATGACTCTATGACAGATGTTTTCAAATTTAGGCTATGCAGAAGGTGGTGAAAGAGGGTAGTAGATTTCACCAAAAGGCAGATAGTTAAAGAAATTTAAGGGAGAATTGAAAGGAGTGTCAATTGGGAGCCATTGTTGTGCTTTTGGTCTGAACTGATACATTGTGGACGCTTGTCCAGTCCTGTAGTTTTCCATGTTCACGCACTGTATTGTTATTTTAACAATTTGGATTGGATTTTATGAGGAGTGGCAATCTCCATGGGATTTTTTTTAACGAAAGAAGGAAACTCTGCATTTCTGAGAGGAGATTCCAGTCATGGCTTCCTCAGAAACACAGAGCTGTATTCCCATTCTGACAGTTCTTTTGTGATGCAGAACTGTTAGAGGAAGGCAAACTATACCCATTTTTGTGGCAGTCAGCTGCCATATTCTGAACTTTAAAGGTCTTGGCAGGCACTTTGAGAGTTGCTGTCAAACTGTAAATGCATAAAGTAGTTGTGATATTTGTGGGAGGGTACATTTACAGATGAGTAGGAGGGTATGGTGACTGGTAAGTCAGGTGCCAGGAGGGCAAGGTACCAGGCCAGTCAGATATTGAGCCGGGACCAATGGAAGGAAGGAGCAATCGGGTTTGGTCCAGTGGCAGTGGTCTCTGGCCTGGGCTTTGGCTGGAGGGTGTTGCTGTGGCACGTGAGAGGTAAGTCAGGAGTCTGTTAAGTAGTTACTCTAGAGTTAGATTTAATAGTCTAACTCCTCCTGCAAAACTGTTTTAATTTATTTTTTCAGAAACCTTAGCAGCCTCCAATTTAAATGGAGACTTTCAGGCATAGAAGAATCGTCCGGTGGAAAATTCAATTTCCTGCACGTTTCCTACAGAATCTGCTATATTGGAGATTCTGTAAAATTCCCACGCGCAAATGCCATCTATGTTGGAATAGATGGAAGAGCGGCCAATATTTTTATCATGTCAATTGTGTTAAAAATCATGAGGGAATAAAACCGTACTTTGAGTTTTAAAACAGAAATTCCACTTTGAAAAATGACAAGTATAGTCGGAAAGAACATTGGTTGTTGAGCTCGTGAGTTGTAATCCAGCCAAGTCTGTTAGGAAGGAGTTTTAGCTTTCTGCTAGAAGAAGTGTGCTCTGAAACTAAATCATAATTAACCCCTTGTTCTTTTTTTCTCTTTTATTGTTTTGTCAGATATAGGTATTGCTAACAAGGCCAGCATTTGTTGCCCATCCCTAATTCCCTTGAACTGAGTGTCTTGCCAGGACATTTTGGAGGGCAGATAAGAATCAACCACTTTGGCATTTTGGGCCTGGGGTCATGTGTAAGACAGCCCTGTTAAGGATCGTAAACTTCCTTCCCAAACGGATGTTAGTGAATCAGATGATGGTATCATGGTCATTATTACTAAGACTAGCCTTCTTGACTGTAGTGTCGACGTGGATGGACCAGGATAGATTGTTGGTAACGTTTACTCCTAGGATCATGAAGCCCTCAACCTCCTATTGGCCTATTCTATTTGCCAACTTCTTTTGTCCACTTACTTAACCTATCAATGTCCCAATATGATGTTACGTCTGTTGAACAGAATCTAAAAAGAGAATGCTGCATTAAAAAGCCAGGGTAGATGGTGATACATTTAGGGATAAGTTCGGGAGAGGGGAGTGAAAACAAGAACTGTTTTCTGCATTGAATTAATATACCGTTCTCCTCCCCATCACAGCTGTGACTGCGTCAGTCTCCTGCTTCAGGAATGTGGAAAATTGGGTCTTCTCTCAGAGGGTAATATGAAAAACCTGGTCAATAAAAGGTAGGGCTGATAATATTTGTTGTGCATTTTGAAGAAAAGTAAACACCAGTCTTTTGTCCACTTGTATCATTGCATATATTGCTTGGAGAGTTCATTGTCTGAAAAGCATAGATAATATTACAAGTGAAAGGATTTTACAGTCGCTTGCAAAATCTGTTCTGGTTTAGTATAAGGAAATTGGTAAACTTAGAAATAAAAACAAGACGTGCTATGAATGCATAGAACACAGAACAGCACAGAACATGAACACAGAACAGCACGGAACATGAACGCAGAAACACACAGAATGCTGGAGAATCTCAGCAAGTCTGGTAGCATCGGTGGAAAGGAATACAGTTACCATTTTGAGTCTGGTATGAATCTTCTCAAAATGACCAGAATCAAAGCATTAGCTCTGTTTCTCCCTTTTTGTCTTGTTTCAGACTCTCATCGAGAATATTCTGCTTTTATTTGAGCATGAAACATGTCGTTATGTAAATCTGAATAGAGTTGAGAAAAACAATACATTGATTTTCAAACCGTTCTGCAATGGGTAACATGAAGAAAATGATGGTCTTACAATGCATTAAATAGCAAATTTTGCTGTTAGTATTGTGATTTCGGATTTGTCAGAAGAAATAATATTTACAGCATGAAAAAAAATCTAATCTGGGGAGAAAAGGAGAATGATCAATGATTTTAGTCCCGTGCTATTATTTTAGGGCGGCACTCAGTGCTTTTTCAGATGTTGGATCTTAACTTCCGTCTCTGAACATTGCTGTACACGTGAGACTCCACATAAGATGAATTGACAATATCAAACATCTTGCTGTTATTCAGTTTTCAAAAATGTGCCAGTTTAGGATCTCAAACAATAATCGGAAATTGTTTTCCCACCATGAAGAGATTAAATTTGATTTAATTGTATAATCCAGCCTGGCATGCTTAGGACCCAGTCTGTTTAGATTTTTGAATTTTCTGGATTATACAGTTACATTAGAATGCCTAGCTAGAATATTACCTCTGCAAATATTTACATGACATATAACAGTGATAAAACATTGTAAAGCACTAGGAAAAATTGTTTTGCCTATCCAGATACAACGCTACACATTCCCATTCTCTAAATACTGTACTAAGATGATACTGATGTCATTGAAGATTTGCTCAAAAGATTTCCAGACAATTGGTGTTTCTAAACAATAAAACTGAAGAGATTGCAGTGTATTTGTTAATGAGCATACAGAGTCATACGGCATGGAAACACTTCACCTTCACTCCAGCCAGTCCATGCCCAACATAATCGCAAGGTAAATTTAGTCCCACCTGCCTGCTCCTGGCGCATATCCCTTCAAACCCTTCCTATTCATGTACCTACCTAAATGTCTTTTAAATGTTGTAATTGTACCTGCATCCACCACTTCCTCAGGAAATTCATTCCACACGCGAACCACCCTCTGTGTAAAAAATTTGCCCCATGTGTCTTTTTTTTACATCTCTCTCCTGTCACCGTAAAAATGAGCCCCCCCTAGTCTTATTCCCCATCCTAAGGAAAAGACAACTATCATTAACCCTATCTAAATGCCTCATTATATATAAACTTCTGTAGGGTCACCAGTCAACCTACTACACTCCAGTGGAAAAAGTCCCAGCCTATCCAGCCTTTCTCTATAACTCAAACTTTCCATACCAGAAAACATCCTGGTAAATCTTTTCTGAACCCTCTCCAGCTTAATAATATCCTTCCTATAACTGGGCGACCAGAACTGGACAGTACTCCAGAAGAGGCCTCACCAATGTCCTGTACAACCTCGGCATGACTTCCTAACTCCTGTTCAAGACAAGAGTGCTAAATGCCTTTTAAACCACTGGAATGCTAATCGATAACAGCAGTCAGCCAGTCACACTGAAGTCCTGTGAAATCAAGTTCTTCTGTTTTAATTCCATTCCATTAGAAAGAATGTATGACTCTTATATCAGATATACCTTAGTACAGGAGCTTTCTCCATATTTGGCAGACAAGCCAGCTGTCGTTGCTGTGATAGTTTTTGGTCACCAAACAGAATTCAGTGTGTGTGAATGTGAAAATCAGGAAGTTTGAGAAGCTGTGAATTGGGCCCCAGGCCTTTCTCATGCAGTTAATAATTAGGTCAGACATAGATTGCCTGGGTTACCTGGTCACCGAGACCAGAATTTATTTTCAAAGGATGGCTTATTGTATTAAATCTGTGATTGGAATTTAAATGGATTTCTTTTATGTAGCTTCAAATTGTGTATTTTGATGTCACATTTCAGTGAGTGATCTCATAATCACAGAATTGTTTTGGGGCAGAAGGCCTGTAATAGGTCTTTGTAACTGATCATTGCTGTTGATTAATTTGGACATGGAGAAAATTAATAATGCCCAAAATAACAGTGAAAATTTTAATCACGTGCAGCTCTTTCTGCTTTATGGAAAATGATTTTTGTGCATATATTTCATTCTTTTCACAAAAACTATCCTATGGAATGATATCTGTGAAGTATGAGAGTAAGTGAATAGCATTGCTTTTTACTTGAAGGTTTGAGTTTATTTAAGTTCTCAAAATTGTAGTTTTACAAACACTTGTAATTTACTGACAAGTAGTTTGCAAATTTCTTTAGAATGCTTGCACTCTGTGTCAAAATGTTAACTTGTTCACGTTTACGAACTTTTCTTCAATTTAAAGTTTCCCTTTTGAAGTTTAAACACTTCAAAAATCTCATACAAATCATCAGACTTCTGAGTAAATTACAAGCTTTGGCAATTCTGCACTCATTTCAATGCAAAAAGAGGCCATTCAGGCTATTGTATCTCATAGAGTCATAAGGCATAGAACCAGGCCCTTTGGCCCACCATGTTTACGCCAACTAACAAACACCAAACTATGCTAATTCCATTTACCTGCACTTGGTCCAGACCCTACTATGCCCTGGCATTTTTTATAATTCCTTCCTCCACCACCTTCTGAGGCAGTGTTTTCCATGTTTCTACCACCCTCTGGATGAAAAAACTTTTCCTCTGATCCCCCCTAAATTACTTACTCCTCAGCTTACAACTGATGCCCTTTGCTCTTAGACAGGCCATAGGGAAAAGATTCTTACGATCTACCCTACCTATACCTCTCATACTTTTGTATGCCTCAATCAGGTCCTCCCGTAGCTGCTTCTGCTCCAGGGAAAACAAACTCAGCCTATCCAGTACCTCCACATGACTGAGACTTTCCATTCCAGAGAACATCCTGGTGAATATTCTTCGCATCCTCTCCAATGCAGTCATGTCTTTCCAATAGTTTGGCAACTAAAACTATACACAGTATTCCATCTAAGGCCTAATCAATGTTTTCTAAAATTGTAACAAAACATCATTGCTCCTATATTCTGTGCCATGGCTAATTAACGCAAGCACATCGTACACCTCCTTCATCACCCTACCTATGCTGACACCATCAGGAACCTATGAACTTGTACACCAAGGTCCTTTTGTTCCTCGGGACTCCCTAAGGATTTGCCATTCATTGTGTAAATCCTTCCCTTATTAGATCTCCCAAAATACATCAACTCAGAATTAAATTGTATCTGTCGTTTCACTACCCAATTTACCACCTGATCAGTATCAGACTGTAGCCCTGGACCATCCATCTGCACCAGCTATCCAAGTGAGCTGTTCATCTGGTACTATACTCCTGCATCCTCCCTGTCATTCCGCAAAGTCTTCCTTTTCTTTATGATAGTCAAATGCTTTGAGTGAACCTGCCGCCGTCAGTCTCAGACAGTGCATTCCAGATCTTAACGATTTGTGGTGTGAAAAAAGGATTTTCCCATGTTGCTTTTGCTTCTTTTAACAATTATTTCAAATCTGCACCCTTTTCTTCTCAATCCTTCCGTGAGTGGAACAGTTTATTTCTATCTGCTCTGTCCCGACCCCTCATGAATCTGAATACTTCTATCAAATCTCCTTTGTGCCAGTGTGATTCTTTGATTTCTACTACCATGTCAACAAAATGCAAGTGATTATTACTTTAGTGGCAAATTTGGATTTTTTTAAATCATAAATTTAAGACATTAGATTACAGGGTATATGCAAGAATGTGGAGTTGAGATTAAAGTCATATCAGCCATGATCTATTGAATGACAGAACAGACTTGAAGAGCTGAGTGGCCTACTCTTGTTCTTGAGTGGACATAATGCATACTGTAGTGAAGGCTTATACCCAATATGATAACCTCTGTTTCAGAATGCCTCTGATTACTGAATTTGTATCCTGGAAATTAACTTATACAGACATGATTAAGATTATTTCTGCCATCTGAAACAGTTTCTTAATGCCCTCTTTTTCATCTTCATATTGCAGAACAGCAGATAGGGAGTTGGCTCCACGACTAAAATCTGCTGAAAATGCCAGTATTCAACCCAATCCAGGCCTTATTCTGCGTGCAGAACCCACAGTAACTAATATTTTAAAGGTGAGTTTTCTATGTTCTCTTTTCATTAACCATTTTAATTTTGAGCAGAACTTTTTTATCCTTTGCTCAGTAGTGGCACTGCCCCCTTTATGTTGATTTGATTTGTTATTGTCATGTGTACATGTAAAGTACAATGAAAATTTTTGTTTTGCATGCAGTACAGGCAGACCATATCACACGAAGTGCGTAAGAGTAATAGAATAGAGCAAGGAATACAGTATTATGTCTACAGAGGAGGTATACAAAGAGCAAAGTCAACATTAAATTTGAAATTTGAGAGGTGCTTTCAGAAATTGAATAACGGTGGGAAAGAAGCTGTTCTTGAATCTGTTGTACGTGTGTTTAAGCTTTTGTATCTCCTGCCTGACGAATGGGGCTGGAGTAGGTTATAACCGGGGTCGGAGGGGCCTTTGATTATGTTTGCTTTATATGCAAACATCATGGGTCCAAGACTGTCTCCAGAAATTTAAGTACATAATCTTTACTGGCGCAAGTTTATTACTGACAGTGTCACAGAGCCAAAAGTGTTGTCTCTTAGAGTGTCTCAATATATCATTTACTTTCTCAGTGTGGTGTTACTTCCACCCTAAATTTATGAAGCTTCCTGTTGCAAGTTCCAGGAAATAATGTTTAACTTAACCATTCTCATATTTGTCAGACATGAGTCTGCCTGTGCATTGTTGATGCATGTTCAATGGAAGCTAAATTATCCATAGTATATTTAGTATTGTGATCCAGAGCTTGCTCCATTGCTGTCTTGTTTATTAGTGAATATGTTAAATAATTTATATACACAGATGTTTCTTAATAGTTGAAAATTAAAATGTTACATTCTTGTTACAGATATGTTAAAGCTGTTTTATGTATTGTTATCACTAATTTCATACACGTAGCTACACGTAATAAGTCTTTAAAAACTGCTAATGTTGTAGACAAGACTGAGTCATGTTTAACACTATTTATGTTGATTCAACAAGATGCACTATTTTAAATGTGTCTGTCTGTACTCTTTCAGACCATGGATGCAGACCATTCCAAATCTCCTGAGGGACTTCTGGGAGTGCTTGGCCATATGCTTTCTGGGAAGAGCTTGGATTTGCTGTTGGCAGCTGCTGCTGCTACTGGGAAACTGAAATCTTTTGCGAGGAAATTTGTCAAGTAAGTGTAAGGAGACTTTACAGTGAAAATATTGTCATCACTACTGATGCTAATAATTTCCTTTCTGATGTACTTTATTTACCATATCCATTTAGACTTGGCTAAGCTAAGAAAAACTTCAATGATCAGTTTAATTCCTCAGATGAGCGCTGTTATACTTGACCTTTCTTAAATGGAGGAATGGAGTGCAGGGAGCAAACATGCTTGGTTAGTGCCAGATGCATGATAAATATCTGAACAATTGACCTTTGTCTTTCTTGTTGATTGAAATATTGTGTTGGAATGTAAGAAAAAGGAGCTAGTGTAGGTCATTGGCCCTTTGAGGCTGCCTGCTTCCCATTCACATAGATCATCCACATATTCCTTGATTTCTTGAGTGTCTAAAAATCTGTTGATTTCTGTATTAAATATACTCAGTCACTGGACCTCTGTAGCCCTCTGGTCACAAATTCCAAAATTTCACCGTCCTCTGAATGAAGACATTTCCCTCCATCTCAGTCCTAAATGGCCTACCTCTTATTCTCAACTAGATTATGGCTGATTTTCAATGCAATACACTTGTCCTGTGCTCTCCACATATCCCTTGTTATTTTGAATGTCTAGAAATCGATTGATTTCTGCATTGAGTACACTCAGTCACTGAGCCTCTGCAATCTCCTAAGGTCTTTGATTATGTTGGCTAATTGTGCTTACTAAGTTCTTGCATTGGACATATGTTTCCAGTATCTGTACCTGCAGCATTTTCTGCTTTTGCTTTAGTATTTGGGTCATTGAGAGGTCGAAAGAGGATGATAGGTGTTAGGAACTGGTGTAGGATAAGCTACAGGCAGTCCAGTTTTTGATTCGTTGCAATTTATGATATGTGGAGGATGAGGGTGAGGTGTCAGGAGCATGTAGAAATTGTCAAATTTGGAGGTAGCACATACAGAATGAAGAATATGAGGGCTAAGGAAGTAAACAGACTTGTATTTCTCAGCAACTTGCCATTTAATATATTATGAAAGGTTTGTGCTGCATGTTATAACAATCTGCCATGCATCGGTATATAAAAAATGCAATATCTGATTTACATTATCAGCAACATGAATGATTTGCTAATATTGTTATTGCCTACAGTCTGAGTTTTCAAAGCTGTTAGCCTGTGCAAAATATGAGATCAACAATATCAGGAATCCCATGACAGTCAAATTTTTTCTGGCATTGATTATTTTGTTTCGTGATTATCAGGTTTGCAATATGTAAACACTAGTTTATAGTTTCTCAATTCTATTCTGTTTTATTCAGGTTAAATGAATTTGCCAAGCACATCTGTGGAGAAGGATGTAAGTATAATTACATTTGGTTCTACATTTCTTTAAAGTAAATGCATTAAGGGCCCAGAATACCTTACTGAAAGGAACATATTTTCTGATTTATTTGCACCCATTGTTTCTTAAATACAGTGTTGGGTAAAGATATGGCGCAACGAGTCTTGACCTCGTTCTGATATCCTGTCCAGCTGCTCATTCTTGCTGTGTTAGCATGGACTGTAAATGCTGACTTCATCGTGTAGTTATGGGCTGGTCATTTTAACTGGACTCCATGACATTGGGCACATATTTGTTCTTTCCAGCAAGAGTGATTCAATAATAATTTGATGTTGGCTGTCTTCAGGCCTGTCTTCTCTGGTGGAGATCAGGTTGCAGAAAAGAGTATTTATTTAGGTCACCACAACACAATATGGTACACTGACCCAGTGAGCTATCTAAAAAACCAGTATACTTTCTGTAGTTAGAGAAAGAAATGACATTTGATGAAAGTCCCATGCAAAGGATTCTGATTAATTTTTGTTTGCAATGATTGAATTTTGTCTGTTTAAATTTTAATCTTTTAATCATTAAAATGTGATGTAGATGCACTGCCATGACATTGATCGGCAAAAGAGCTGTACATGTCAGCTACATCTTGGGTTTCCCATGAAATTTGGGTATAAACAAATGGATCTGGATAAGCAAAAGTATGTATTCTTTGAAAAATAATGTTTTTACTTGGTGTGTACAACTTGTCAGATCAAATGCATCATATTTATTTAAGCTCAATGGGAAACAAGTATTAAATTATGGTTTCAGCACTTGAGTGGTACGTGTTAGGCTGACTTTGCTTCTGGTAGAGCCAACATTTTACAGAAAAAAGGTCTGAATCTCGGAAGCCTGCTGGTTTGTTTTACTAAAGTTCTGATTAGGTGTTAATATATAAAACATATACTGTCCTGTGGTTATTTTAATAAAACCCATTGACTGATACGATCAATCTTTCCTTGTCTGCAGCAAAAGCAGCTTCAGTCCGAGCACTGCTATTCGATATTTCCTTCCTCATGCTGTGCCATGTTGCTCAGACTTATGGATCAGATGTAAGTGCAAGAGAACGCCTAAATCTATTAGAATTGCAATTTGTATTGTATGGTAAGCGCAGTATGTTTAGGCACTGTGTTGGTGATAATATAATCACACCTATAACTGTAAATTGCTATCACTAAATGCATTTGCAAATGCCACTGAGAACAATACCCACACCTACATCATCACAAGTGCACTTATTTTAGTCCAAGTCGTTTGCACTTGTTTTTATGTAAGGTGCTGAATGCAATCAATATCTTTCTTTCTTGGCTTTGACACTTCACTGGAGTTTCTTTGCAAGCATGAAATGCATGAGTTGAACATCTCCCTCATCTCAATTTATCTTTCCAGTCTATATTTTTCAATGCAAGGTTGCTGAAACTTCACCAAACTGACAAGAGGTGATAATGATAATAATAATTGGTGCTAATTTTGCATGACTCTTGACAAATATTGTAGGCTAAGTTGTTAATGATTCAAAAAAGTAATAATTTTGTATAGACTCTGATGTGTACTAAAAGCAGTTAACTGTTAGTAGTATTTTTAAGAATCTATTTTTTTCACCTTAATGTAATCTTAATAAAACTGTTAAAGTATTGTTTGTAGTCATGAGGTTCAATAAATCCACCTTGTGTCCTGCAAACCTAGCTCTTGGAACCCAAGCAGCTTGGTCTGCACATAATACTCGCTAGATTCTCCTGTTTTGAATTTTTGACCATCTGGCTGTTCTGAAGAATTCTTATTTTAACTGTTGTTCAATGCTGAATAGATTCAAAATTCTCAGTGGTAGAATGTTTAAAGAGCCTATTGTACTCCTTATAGCCAGTTCACGAGAAAAGAAACCAAAGCCAGTCTCTACTTAGAATAAATGTAATCACAGAATTAAAATATTACAGGTATATATATCCTGACTCCGTTCTCTTCCTGTAGTTACTGTCTTTTTAATCAACCTGTTTGGTTATGTTATGTCACATGTCCATGGCTGTTACATCCTGAGGTGACACTTAAACCTTTGTGGCTCTAAGGTGGTGATCCTATTGCTGTGCCACTAAAAGTAAAAGGTAAAGTCATCATAGTCCTACCAGACCATAGGAATGCTGTGTCATTGGAGAACAATGAGCGGTGGTGGTTTAACCTGAGGGTCTCCATGCCTCGGGCAAGGGGAGGGGTTGAGAAGGGGAATCCTTCATGGTACCCTCAACAGTTGCAGGAATAGGACCCACACTGTTGGCATCACTCTGCATCACAAACCAGTTGTCCAACCAATGGAGCTAACCAACCCCTATGTACCACTAAAACCCCTCCAATAAATATCTTTGTATATTTTTTAATCAGCCTGTTTGGACACACTGTGACACATTTCCAGGACAGGTAGACTTGAATCCAGACCTTTTGATCAAGTGGCAGGAGCGCCACAAGACCCACTTGAATTATATGAAGTAACTACCCAGTTATTGTCCTCCAGGTATATTTGCTTTACTTAATTGATACTATTGTATACTATGTTGTTCCCATTTATTAAATTATACACAGTGGGGCTCGCTGCAGTGCATTCCAATTGGTAAATTCATTTACCAATTTTAAACCAGACCTTCCCAACATTCATTAGCCGCAGCACTTAAGTTTGTAGTACAAATTTGTGCCCAAACAGATCATTGCAGAAGTTGATTTATTATAATACTGCGCACGTTTGGTTTTATGGTTCAGAGGATAAAAGTTTTTGTCCATTTATGTGAATGGTGAATGGAAAGAAAAATTGTCTTTAATTGTTGTGGCTCCTTTCATTGGTTGTAAATCTGCTGCTAAATTGTTGAAGTACAACAATAGTTTGGGAAGATGTGGGTCCAGTCATGGTGTTTTAAAATCATTTGATAGATTTCACCTGACAGCATGATCTTTCATTCTTTACGCAATCGATTAAAATCTTATGAAATTATGTCATTGAGCTTTTTAAAACAATGTTAGTAATTGTCCTGAGAACATGAAATATGCTGTGTAAGCATAAATGTGTTCTTCCTTGCTGTTGTCATTTAAATCAAATTTTGCAGCTAGAACTGGTAGCAGTGTCTGTTTGTTGTAGGTCATTCTGTCCGAGCCCAGCACATCAGGAGAGGTGGTATTCTTTGAAACTTGGATGCTGACCTGCATGCCTGAGGAAGGGAAGATCTTAAATCCAGAGCAAGGATTCCGTGCTGACCCCACAAAAGTGGAGTCACTTGTGGCTCATCTCAACTCCTCCACTGAAATGAAGCTTGTGTAAGTTACTACCTGCTTTTGCTTTTCGCTAATTCTATTTGATGATTATTTTCAGGATGCAGAGTGATAGGAGTTTCCTTCTCCCATGTATTGCCTCAAATGGTTTGTCTGACCTCAGTTGTCCTCTCAGCTTGTTAAATATTTCATACAGTATTTGAGCAGTAACTCTGCTGGACTCACTGCTGCACTACACCCAAGGAACCCTCACCAACTCTCTCCACTCTCAGCTCCACCTGGCGTTCTGCTCCAATTACCCTTGCACCCATCACTACCATCATTTGCCACTTCACTTGACACCCCTCTTGTTTGGTGCCCTGCTTACCATGCATTTTGCTATCTCCCTAGTTGCTCGGCTCCTGACTGCTCACAGCCTCTCTCCCACTTGCCACCTTGATCCTTTGATCACAAACACTGAACACTGATCTTACAAAGTAGCGAGTGAGAAGAAGTCAGAGTTCAGGAGCCAGGCAGACAAGTATTTGAAGTAGGGTATTAAATGAATCGCTACCCCGGATTTGAAGTCATTAAAAAGTTTGTGAAACACTCATTGCTGCTAATCCTAAATGCAGCACCGCTCTGCTGCATCAGTGTCAATGACATGACTGGGTCTGCGACTGCATGGGCAATTAGAGCATCCTCTGCAGTGACAGTGGAAATAACTGCAGGCTTTCTATTCGTCGTTCTAGTCAAAATGGCTAAGTGAACGTTCACCCACGTTATACCTAAATGCTAATGTTTTGCCCACACATTTAACTGTGTATGTCTTGTTGCAGACATCTACATCCTCTTGGTGGCTTACTAGCAGCCATACATTCCATCTCCTTTTTCCAGTCATTCTTATCGTTGTAAACAGTTTGTTAGCCAAAAGCTTATGGCATGCCATTAGTTACAACTTGTCAGCACAAAAATATGTATTCATCACTACTCTGCTTCCTAACTTAACTTCCTTAGCTAACTAATCCTTAATCTGTGCTAATATGTTACCCTGTATGCCATCTATCTTGTGCAGCTACCTTTGATGTAGCATCTTATCGAATGTCTTTAGAAGTCCAAGTACACCACATCAACCAGTTCAGCTCTCTCCACTGTGAATGATACTTCATCAAAAATCTCTGATAGGTTAGTTAAACATGATTTCCCTTTCACAAACCATGTTGGCACTGCGTGATCACAATGTGATTTTCTAAGTATCTTACTATAACTTCCTCATTAATAGATTCTAGCACCTTCCCTATTACAGATTTAGGCTAACTGACTTCTAGTTTCCTGCCTTCTGCCTCTGTATTTTCTTGAACATAGATGATCTTACGGATAGTACAGCAGCCCATGTGTCCGTTGATACATGATATATGCAAGACTCGGGAGTTTACGTTAATGTATCGTTTTTTCAGAAGCTTTAAATCTCTTGCTTTTGTTTCATCTTTCAAAACATACAAAGCTTTTTAAGTGTTAGTTCACAATGACTAAGATATTCGCAAGTTTTTTTCTAATTGTAGCTTATAGAGTCTGGATATTTAGGTTGTGTCTGTTGAATTACACACTGATGCAGTTCTTCTGAACCATCATGGTATTTTAAATGGTATTTAAAAGTGAAAGTTCTTGAATTAAGTAGAAATTTGATCAGTATCCAAAAGAGAGAGATCTGCATTATTCAAGATTATATAGTGCCAAAAACTATAACTTTAGAGTTATAGATTAGCTAGTTTATGGGTGATGAAACTGTGAAATTTTTAGTTTTGAATATGCTTTTACTGTTTGTTTTAATTCACTTTTTTGAATATTCATCCTCTGATGCTTTGTTAAAAAAAGTTTTATTTTTTTCACTATCTGAATTTACTGTTCTTTCTCCAACACTACGTTACCACATTGCCATTTGGAATATTAAAAATGCAGCATATCCATGATTTAACTACATCCATTTTGTGCTTTACTTTCAAGCCAGGTGAAGTGGCATGAGGTATGTTCCTGTACACCAGCAGCTATTCTGGAAGTTCTCAATGCCTGGGAGCATGGACTTTTGACATTTGAAGCAGTACAGGTAGTGCTGTCAGTTTGCTGTCTTGTGCAGGGCTGTGAATTTATCAGATATAATTTGGGGTGCATATCCTCAGTACAGACCCAGGTTCGAGATTCATGCTTCCTCGAATCTACATGGCTGCTCAGTAACCTGGAAGTTCCCATACAAAATGTAGATGTTGCATGTAATTAAATAAATAGGCCATGCACAAGGAAAATAAATTAGAAGGATTGTTTCTCCAGATTATTGCCTTTGGACTGAATTGTGATAAGAAAATGCACTGGCATGTAAAGGCCTAATCGGTAAAGTCACTATCAATTAATTCCTCAAGCCAGATGATTCCATTCCTAGCTTGTGCAAGGTTAGCTCATCTGAGTAGAGTCATAGAGTTGTACAGCATAAAAACAGACGCTTCAGTCCAAGTAGTCCACGCTGACCGTGTTCCAAAACTAAATTAGTCCTACCTGCCTGTGTTTGGCCCATATCCCTCCAAATCTTTCCTATTCACGTACTAATCCAAATGTTTTTGAGATGTTGTAACTGCTGTACCTGCATCCATCACTTCCTATGGCAGTTCATTCTATACATGACGCACTCTCCGTGTAAAAAACAAAGGTTGCCCTTCTTGTGCTTTTTAAATCTTTCTCCTCTCACCTTAAAAATATACCCCCTAGTTTTGAATTCCCCCACCTTAGGGAAAAGACCTTTGCTATTCACCGTATCTGTGCCCCTCATGATTTTATAAACCTGTATAAGGTCACACGCCAACCTCCTATGCTCCAGTGAAAGATTGTTCCAGCCTATCCAGCCTATTTTTGTAACTCAAACCCACCATTCCCCACAACATCCTGGTAAGTCTTTTCTGAACCCTCTCCAGTTTAATAATATCCTTCCTATAACAAGGTGACCAGAACTGCTTACAGTACTCCAAAGAGATCTCACCAACATCCTGTATAACATCAACATGATGTCCCAGTTGTACTGAAAGTTCTAAGCAACAAAGCCAAGCATGCTGAACACCTTCATAACCACCCTGTCTACATATGATGCAAATTTCAAAGAATTATGTATCTGAACCCCTAGGTCTCTCTGTTCCATAACACTACCCAGGGCCTTAGGATTACTTGTATAAGTCCTGCCCTTTTTTGTTTTACCAAAATGCAATACAATTAGCATGACAGTGATCTGGAGAAGGAAATATTATGAGTTTTTCCACTCTTTTTCAGTAATCCTACTGGAAGTGCAAATAGGTAGACTGTAGACAATGAAAATCTTCGATTATGTTGTGATTTTCAGACTGTAGAATATGTGTCTATATGAGAAACATTGAATTAACTGACATATTGGAGGGTGGATACTGCCGGTGGGATTATACCCCAGCAAGCGTTAACACTATGAGAAAGAAAAATGATTACAAAATAGGTGCCCTGGGAAAATTAGAGTAGAACACCTCCTTGTTTAGTCTTGTAGAAAATTGTTGTACACTTTGGAGGAAAACACAAATGCAGGTACAAAACGTGCTGAATTCCAACTAATTTCATACTTTTCTGATGTTGAATCCATAACTCTGCTTCTGTTTCAAAGACCCTGAACCTTCAGTTTTATTTGAGCTCTAAATCAGTTGCTCTTTGGTGTTCTTGTTGATTTTTTCTCTTGAGTCCCTGTTGGTTTTATTCCAAGCATTCTTAATCTCATAGAATCATACAGTACAGAAGGCCCATCAAGTCTAAACTACTAAAAATATACTACTTCTATGACTCTAAGACCAACACTAGTCCTATTTCTCACACTAGGCCTATAGCCTTGAATGTTTTGACACTTCAAGTGGTTGTCCAAGTACCTTTTAACGGTTGTGAGGTTTCCACCTCAACTACTCTCCCAAGCAGCATATTCCAGATCCCACACCACCCTTTTTCCTGAAATCCCCTATAAATCTCCTGCCTTTCACTTTAAAATTATGCCCTCTTTTAATTGACCCTTCAACAAAGGGGAAGAACTGTTTTCTGTTCCCGCTACTGAAGAGGTTGAAGGTTTTGTGTCCAATATAGGTCCATTGTCCTTGTAGCTTTGTTTAAGAGGTAAAGTTGATTCATACATATGTTGAGACATTTGCAATGTTGTGTAAATTAAATTTCAATTAGCGTATGTGCTGTTACTGATAAATTTGCAATAAAGATTGTTTGGTTTTTCTGTTTTAAATCTGAGACAGAAAATCACCAATAACATCAAAGGCAAGATTTGCAGCATGGCAATCTGTGCAGTGGCTTGGTTAGTGGCACATGTTAGGATGTTGGGTCTGGAAGAACGTGAGAAACCGCTACAGATGATCTGCCAGCTTGTAACACCGCTGTATGCAGAAAACACGCTTCAGTTCTACAATGAACGGTAAATTCACTGGGTCTTAGCATTGAGTGTTAGAACCTGTCTCAATATCATGAATTTTATAAGAATGTATTTTCAATAGG
Source organism: Ginglymostoma cirratum (assembly GCA_024137785.1). Taxonomy (NCBI): domain Eukaryota; kingdom Metazoa; phylum Chordata; class Chondrichthyes; order Orectolobiformes; family Ginglymostomatidae; genus Ginglymostoma; species Ginglymostoma cirratum. The sequence continues at coordinate 658,037 of JAHRHZ010000056.1, read as the reverse complement.
CTGTCATCAAGTTCAAGTCAATTAATTATGTTATAAGTATCATTTCGCAATTTAGTAATAATCATCTGAATTCAACTTTGTGTTTCTCCTTAAGAAAAATGCATACTGCAGTCTGATTTTATAAACATACTATTTTGTATTTTGTTTTCATTCTTGAGGAATCACGTTTGGGTCAATTTTTGGCATTAGTTCTGTGATTGGTTGGTAATGCACTAGTTAAATTGGATGCCTTCAAATGTATTTTGACAATATTGAAAGAAGGTAATGAACCTGTGCCTTGTTTTTAAACTGATTTATATCAGTGAATTTTCTTCCCTTCTCCACTGGAGGTACTGTCCATAGTGTGTTGATTCATAAGTATAAGCAGCTCTCGAGTACCTTATGCAAATCGCTACTTTACGTGCAAAAGTCTGGAGAGGCTACACAGTATCATAGTGAAGTCTAATTTTGATGTAAGGATGGTGTTTTAGCAAAAGCATTGGAAAATAAATTGAAAGCCAGTTAATTGTTTTTATCACTTCCCTGTTGCACACTGACTATGACCAGTTGTAACTATCACCTGTCAGGATGGCTTTGCAATACCTGATGACCTCTTATCTGTGTTTTTTCATGGGATGTGGGTGTCACCAGTAAGGCCAGAATTTATTGCCCATCCCTAATTGCCGTTTGAACTGAATGGCTTGCTCAAGCCATTTTGGAAGACACTTAACAGACAACCACATTGTTGTAGGCCTGGAGTCTCATGTAGGCCAACCTTGGTAAGCGCAGCAGATTTCCTTCGTTAAAGGACATTAGTGAATATTATGGGTTTTTTCAACAACCAGCAATGGTCGCCATTAATCTAAGTAATTTAGTCTAACCGGATTTTCACTGATTTAATTTCACCACTGCTATGGTGGGATTTGAACCCATGTCCCCAGAACATCAGCTTGAGTCTCCAGCTTACTAACCCAGTGACAATGCCACAACACCACCACCTCCCTGAAGGGATGAGACCTTCAGAGGCTGTAAGGCTGAGTGTGTAACTATTTGGTTAAACCAGGAATGGTATCTTTACCCATTACAGAATCAGGAGAGGCAGTTATTAGTGTCTGTCTTCTTTTCCAGTTTGGTTATCATGAGCCTGATCTTGGAGCAAATGTGTGCTGATGTCCTGCAACAGACTGCAACTTCCATCAAGTTTCCTTCGGCAAACCTGGATCCTATCCCATACCGGAATCTGTTGCCAGTGAAGAAGCCAATTAAAGAAGTGCTCATTACCAACTTCAATGATATCCTGAATAAAGGCTGGGTCGACAGCCGCTCCATCCACGTGTTTGAGGCATTGCTCCATATGGGAGGAGTGTACTGGTTTTGTAATAACCTGGTTAAGGTAGGTATACTGAGCTGTTTTGTGACTGAAATTGAGGTCAACATGATTGTGATTTGTCTCTTCCATTTGTGCTGAAGGCATTGCTGTAAATCCAGTTTGGTTAATGATGATATCAAGGCTGTCTTTGGGATGAGGCTTTTTGGAAGTAATTTGACAGGTAGCTCACCATTTTATTTCATGTAGTATCAGTAGGAATTGGAAATGATGGCGGCCACATAAAACACCAATGATAGAAAAGGGTGAAACATTAGGACCCTGCCACTAATTTTCAAATCATCTCAGGCTACAGGTGAGGATCCAGGTTAGTGGAGGACTGGTCACATTTTTTCGTTCAGTCATGGAACGTGGGTGTCTTTGGCTGGCCAACATTTATTACCTACCTCTAGTTATCATTATTAAAAAGGGAGACAGGGATAGATCAGGTATTTGGAGGATAGTCGATCCAATCTTTGGTGGTGAGGATGTTATTAAAATTCTGAACAGAATGTATCTACACTTAGACAGACCTGGATTGATCAGAAACAGCATGGATTTATGAAAGAATTATTATGTTTAATAAATATGATTCAATTTTTTGAGGAGGTAATGCTTTTGATGAACTTTAGCAGGATTTTGATCAGGTTTCTCATGACACACTGGTCAAGAAAATAAGAGCCAATGATATCCAAGGCAAAGTGGTACTATGGATCCAGACTGGCTGAGAGGCAGAAAACAGAGAGTTATGCCAGAGGGATGCTTCTGTGATAGGAAGTTTGTTTGCATTGGTATTCCACAGAGCTCAGTGCTGGGGCCTTTGATGTTTCTGCGATGCATTAATTATTCGGATCTAAATGTAAGGGTTATTATCAAGAAGTTCACAGGTGTTAGTAGGATGGTAAATAATGCAGATAACTGTAAACTACAGATAACAAATTGGTCACTTGGGCAGAGCAGCAGCTAGTGGAATTCAACCAGCAAAAATGTGAAGTTATCACTTGGGGAGGGCTAACAATGCAAGTGTTTAAACTATGAATAATAGGACCCTGGAAAATACAGAAGATCAAAGGAATCTTGGTGCATATACCCTTGCCTTTATTAGCTGAGGCATGGAGTATACGAAGAAAGAGGTTATGGTGGAACTACATAAAATACTAGTTGGTGCACAACTGGAGTATTATGTGGAGTTCTGGTCACCACATTATAGAAAGGATGTGAATGCAGTAGAGAGCGTGCAACGGAGATGTCCCAGGATGTTGCCTGGGCTAGAGAGTCTAAGCTATGAAGAAAGATCGGATAGGATGGGATTGTTTTCCTTCGAGCAACAGCGGTCGAGAGGAGACCTAACAGAGGTATGTAAGATTAAAAAAGGCAATGACCAGTAACCAAGTCAGTAACCAAGGGGCATAGATTTAAGGTTGGTGTAGAAGGCTCAGTGGAGAGCTGAAGAGAAATTCTTTCACCCAGAGGGTGGCGGGAGACTGGAACTCACTGCTTGGAATGATAGTTGAGTCAGAAACCCATGAAACAGTTAAGCGGTATTTAGATATTCACTGGTGTTGCCATACCCTCCAGGGCTATGGGCTAAGAGCTAGAATGTGGAATTAGTGTAGTCAGATCTTTGATTGGCATGAGTATGATGTGCCAACTGGCCTCCTTCTGTGCTGTAAACACCTATGAAATACGAATATGGTAGTCATAGGTTGGACCTAGCTGCAAAATTGCATCAGCAACAAGTGTCTGAAGTTCTAGCATAATCAAATTCATTTATTTCCGTAATCAATGAAGTAGTTATGTAATGATTGAAGATTACCATCTTGATTAAAAAAAGCCACTGGTCCTGAAGAAATACCTTGAAAAGATTAGCAGTTTCTCATTTTGATTTTTTTGCCTGTACACAGGGAGACATGCTTATTTAATGCTAAATGATTGATGTGTGAGGTTCTCTAATCAATTGAATAGGTCAGTCTTGATGGAGTTAAAGGTGTTTTCTTGGCCATTCTTTTCATATGTTTACCATTTAAACATATCAACTGATCTCCCCAGCCGTGATTTCTTTTAACATTATTTACTTCAGTAGCACAATAAAATCAGAATTTTGCATGCCTTTTTACATCCATTAATTAGCTACTGGCATCACTGGCAAGGTCAGCAATTATTGACAATCACAAATTGCCTTGAGAGGGTTGAGCCATCCTCGTGACCTACTGCAAACTAAATGTTGTAGGTGTACCCGCAGTGCTGTTTGGAGGAATTTTCAGGATTTTAAAAAAAGTATCGATGAAGGAATGGAAATTTCAAGTGATCATTCATGTTGTGGAAGTGCCAGTGTTGGACTGGGGTGGACAAGGTCAGAAGTCACACAACACCAGGTTCTCGTCCAACAGGATTATTTGAAAACACAAGCTTTCGGAGCCTCAGCCCTTGTACCTGAAGAAGGGCTGAGGCTCTAAAAGCTTGTGTTTTCAAATAATCCTGTTGAACGAGAACTTGGTGTCTTGTGATTTCTGACCTTGATCATTCATGTGTTAGCATTCCATGACCCTGCTTTGTAATACCAATAATCTCTTCATGTACTAACTTGTAATGGGTTAATGAAATAAATTTCAGTCTATTCAATTATGGCTTGCAGTCGACTGCATTCACTACATTTACTCCAACCTATAGCCTATACTTCTGTCTTGCACATGAAAGGAATTAGCTCAGCATCACCAGCAAGTTGTTTGATTCATGTATGTTATTTTCCTTTAGGAGCTATTGAAGGAGACAAGGAGGGAGCACTGTTACAAAGCTGTTGAGCTGCTTCATAGTGTGTTTTGCTTGGACATGCAACAGATCACCTTAAGCCTGTTGGGCCACATCCTGCCTGGACTCCTAACCAACTCCTTGAAGTGGCAGATGCTCATGGACCCACCTGGACGAGCCCTTGCCAAGTAAATCTGTTATTTTCCTTAATGGTTCATGTTACTAGAACAAAACCATTTTATGCTATCAATGCAATTTTTCTCTTTGATGAGAAAACCCATAGAGCCATTATACAAAACTTAAACATCTGTTGTATCACTCCTTGGAAGAAGAAATAATCTACATGTCTATACATTTTTACTAGCTCAGCTTCATAACTGGGATGACTTTTGTTCAGTAAATGAAAATAGCTCTTTCAGAGATTAATGGATATGTCAGCACCAGGCAGAAATAAATTGACAATGTTTTATTTGTCACTTTGTCATCCTTTTTCTCTTAAAAAGTCAGGCTTTTGTCATTGCACAATACCATGGATATTGGTAAATGTTATATATTTTTAATGTGGGTGGTAAGACATTGTACATTGGTTATGTATTTAAGATACTAGAGAATTGGCCACTGAACCTTGGCTAGAATCTGCACATAAACTTTCCTAAATAAATAAAGTTAATTCAGTTTAATTCAAATATTCCCTTGCCTACTGTTTTATTCCGTCTGTGAAACCATACTACCGAGCTTCTGTTAGAGAAGCTTCTGTTGTTATGTTTAATTTTAAATTGCAAAGTGAATTTGTCGATTCTGCTTGGCATATGATGTTAATACACAGTAAGCATCTTTTAAAGCTTTAAGACCATGGAAGAGCAAGCTACATATTGCAAAATTGTTCCTAAATAAAGTTTTTCTATATGCCTAAATCTCATAAAACAGATCATTTATACACTTGCTTTTGCACTAATTCCCAAACCTGAGCAACTGCAGTGCTTCTTAAAATTAGACAATGAACTTCAGTTACCAGAGGATAAAACCAGTGGACAAATGACTATTTTAATGCATTGGAATAGTTTTGAACCATCTTAATGAAAGTTAGACTTCTCTGATAGAGTAATTATCTTTCATCTATTGGTGTCATTCATTTGTTTTTAACATTTGAGTGAAACAAGTAATGTGCCTGAAATGAATGTCCATATGGACAATAGAGTGAAATTGAATTGAATTGAACTTTTTAAAAAAAAGGTTAATCAGTAACTGCTGCACATAGGAAAATGTGACTGGAGAGAATGAGGCCCTGACCTGACTACAGAGTAAAGCAAGTTGACAGTCTCTTGAAGATTTGTCCAGTGGCATTGCAATCCTTTGAACTATCTGTAAACTACTTGAGTCTCATATAAATTTTTAATGAACGGAGATTCTTCCTCGCCATTATTTGAACATTTCAGTTTCAAACTGTGAGAGTAAGGGTGGCCAAAACTTCCTCCAACAGAACAATCAAAATTTTGAAAGGGGAGATGGTATGTGGTGTGACTATCCGTGCATTAGTGGTCCAGAGGCCTAGTCTACAGTTCTGAGGTATTGGGTTCAAAAACAACCATGGATGGAAGGATTTAAATTTAATTAATAAAGTCTAGAATTGAAAGTTAAACTTGGTAATAATGTCCGCAACATTACCATCAATAAGCATCTTGTTCACTAGGAAAAAAAATCTGCCTTTCTTACCTGGTATGACCTAATTGTGACTAAGCAAGTCACTCATTTCAAGGACAAATGCTGGCCTTGTCAGTGTTGCCATGAAAGAAAAGTTAAAGTCGCAGCCACCTTTCAATGAACATCCCATACTATTTTGTAATGATTTTATTTAATTTGTTAATTTGATGTTTATTAGAAGAGGAGGAGTTCCATTGATTTAACCTGTTTTCTGTGTTAAATGCAGGCTATCAGTCTGGTGTGCTCTGAGTGCTCATTCCTCACATAACAAGACTCAGGCCACAGCTAAACAGAGGAAAAGACACCGAGAAGACATTGAGGTGAGAAAGATGTACTTCAGTGTTAAGTTATTTATTTCCTAGTAATTAATACTATATTGCATATTGATGCTGTTAATGCGACAGATTGGTAAAAATATTAATCTCTTTTCGAACTAACTAACATTTTTTTTGTTGAGAGCCCCACTACTGCTGTCTCGGAGCTAGCAAAGGATGTTTGGATTTCTAAATTGTAAGTGCAGACAGAAAGCGTTTATAATTTTGCTGCTGTACATGTGAGGAGTAAAGACTTTTTTCTTTTATCTTTTATACTATAAGTGGAGCATTTGGTGTTGGCCAATGAAGATAAAACACTTCACTTCCAGTAATTGGAATGCAAAGTGACGTGAATCAGCTGCAACATTTTACTTAGAAGTAGCACGGGAAATAAACAAAAGAATACTCGTGGTTTCAGTATTTCATTTATTCCTATTAGTCAAAGTTGCTGACATTTATGATCCACACACTACAGCTTACATATCAATAGCTTGGATTTGCACAGGCTTAAGTTATACATGATGTAACTTACATCAAAGTTGATTTTTCTTGGCAATTCTGTTTATTAATATTAGTGATGATCAATGAACTGAAATACAGCCCTGAGAGTTTTGCCCATAGGCAGCCTTGTCCCGTTTACTGACCACATTCAGAGGATAAAGACAGGGGCACTAGCCTCTGCCAGTGGGTCATGCTTGTGTGAGACTGGAGATGTGCTTCCACAGGCCTAAATGAAATGTGCAGCATTCAAGCTTCCTGGTTTTAGATATGTAAAGATCCCAACTAGGAGAAAATCAGATCCAAATGAAAATTTACAGCTTGATCTGAACTCTGTTGGGTACCTACTTAACTGACGCCTTACAGTTTCATTGCCGTTGACGGTGCGGACAATTAAACAGTCCTTTCCAAGTTTGCCAACGTGAACTTTTCACAAATCTAAGTGCCTGAACTTTCTCAGTTCTAATAACCTCCAGATTTATATCCCAAATCACCTGGGTTTTGAAGTTTCACAAACTAAATCTTTTTACTGAGATAACTGGTTCTCTGATCTATCGTGAGCTCCTTTGAGGAAGGAAACTAAACTTGCTTCTAAACTCAACCCTGGTGTACTCTGAACTGAAATTTTTAAAACAGCATTCTCAATCCTAGATTCTTCTAAACTGAAAACAAAGCTAATAACCTTAAATGTCTACCCTGTCTGTTGTAAACCCAACAGTATAAAGATCTTTCCATTCACATCATAGGGATTTGCACTCCCCTGCTCTCTGACAGATGGATTTAGATCACTGTTCTGAAATGACTCTCTGATATTGTTCTATTTAAAGAGAAAACTCTTTAACATAAGTAAACACCAGCCATATGCCTCTATTTTAAAATCCATACAGCTTTCATCAGAATATATGAAAACCTTTTTAAAGCTGTTAGACTATATTAAAGAAGCTTATGGACACACACACTTTTGATTGGGATTATTGGGTCCCTCTGTAGTTATGAGACCTCGTAACTTTGCATCAGTCTCTGGTTGTAGGGGTTTATTATAAATGATTTTGTGACAGCAGCCTTGTTTCCTTTGTTTGTATATGCTTTACTACATGTCCTTTCCTATCTCTATGTGTGTGTGAGGTATTTTCAATATATCTTCTAATTTATTTTTGTTATGTGTGGGTGATTTATTTAGATATATAGCTCACTTAATTGTTTTGTGCATTGCACATTTGTGGAATGTGGAGGTCTCAACTTGTTGAGAAAGTATGCGGCCTGCACATACTTTCCGGAAGCTGAGCTTCCACACAACCGTTCCCTCTCTCCATTGATGAGAGTTTAAAACCATGAGGATAAACCGAGCCATGGTGGAAGTTGTCTCCAAATTGCTTTCTATTTCCACATACAACTGCTAAAAACAATAGGTGGAGATTGTGGGGGTGCAAGAGGCAAAAGGTCTGTGCCACTCCGTTGTGGTTTGCCCTGTGAACAAAGTTCCAGTGATTTGTTCAGCACTTTTATCTTGTTATGGTGAAGTGAATAAAAGATGTTCATCAGTGCCTCTAACCTGCCCTATTAATGCACCTTCTCAAGGGCACTTAGGGACAGGCAAGACATGCTGACCTTGCTAAAGACAATCCAAGTGTAAAAGATTAATCTTGATTCCTGACTTCAGATCTTTTATGACATTGGAAATGGATAAGTCAGATTACAATAAAATCCATCTTTGGACCTCTCAGATATGATCCGTTTTATTGCCAAATTATTGGAGTATGATGGATTAGGTTGCTGCTGGTACAGACTGGATTGCAAGTGTTCACTCCACTTAGGCAACAGAGAAAAGAGACTTGATATTCTCTAAACTCAAATTAGTCAGAGCTGACAGTAACTGAGGTATCAGGGGTGAATAAGCAGAGTTACAATCAGCCAGTGAATGATAATTTTTTTCACTAACTGAAAAGTACAAACAAAAAGTACAAAATATTTGAATTTGTGTACATCAGAAGCAAAGGCCTTTTAGCCTTGCAATTAAAATTCATTTTTCCTTTGTAAATCTTTATGTATGTTCAAAAAAAACCTCATAGCTAGAATACACTTCTAAAAGAATCCATGATAGTATTTGAAGAAGAACAGGAAGTTCCAGTTTCCAGGCCAATATTTATCCTTAGGTCAATAACACTTCTTTAAAAAATTCTGATCTCATCATCTTACTGTTGTTTTTCAGAACCATTACTATATAGATTGTCTTTGGTGTTTTCTACATTACAACTGTGACTGAATGTAAAACTATTTAATTATGAAGTAATTTGGAATGTACTGAGATCATAAAAGGCTCTATTAAAAAGTGCAGATTTAAGAGTTGCAGAGCAGATTTGCCAGAATTGTTCCAGGGATGGGAGATTTTAATAATAAAACTAGGTTGTAAAGATGAAATTGCTCTACCAAGAGAAAATGAGATTTGATAGAGTTGTACAAGATTGCAACAACTTTAATAAGATGGACATGGGAGAACTGTTTCCATTAGATGATCGTTTAAAGAGTATGCAATGCAAATTTGAGGTATTAGGCAGCAGAAGCAGAGGAAACATGAGAAAGAACTTCTTTATGCCACAAGTGGTAATCATCTGGAACTTGCTGCCCACAAAAGTGATGGAAATAAAAGCAGACAGTGATTTCAAAAGGAAATTGGATGAGCAATTGAAGGGAATAAATCTTCAAGGTCACAGGGATCGTGCATGGTTGTGGGACTGTCTGCAATGTTCCACAAGGAGCTGGCCTGGATTACGTTGACCTAATGGCCTGTTTCTGTGCCGTAAATGGCTATTTCTGTGGATATTTTTCTTTCCAGGGACATAGGAACAGGCATAGGGCATTTGGCCCCTCATGTCTGCTGTGCCATTCAATTAGGTGTAACTGCTTTGTACCTCCACTCTATATTTTTGCCTTTGTTCTGTTTTCCAAAACGAGAACCTATCCTCACAAAATTCTTTTCGTCTTGAAAGTTTCAGTTGTCCTAGAGCCAACTTTTTGATTATGTGAAAACAATTGCAAAAGAATATTTGGAAACAATGGAAAACAGGTTCATTCTGTCTTCAGGCTTGTGAATTACAAAATCTGATATCATTTGCTAACAGACTTGTGGATTACAATGTGTCTGCCATGACTCAACAGTCTGTTTTCCAACCTTCATTTCATGCACACAGTTTCCCATGAGAAGTAACTTTGATTACATTGAAAGTAACTTCAGGGGAAGAAAAGAAAATCAATTATTGGATAATATTGGTATATCCATTTCCGTCTTCCTCCCAACAATTAACCACAATTATGTTTTCTAAGTTTGAAAGTGAAACCAATAAAATGCAAAGTTCCCTTAAAAATATCATGGACTTACAGAATGAATGGAGAAAATCCACACAAAAAAAAAGTGGTTGCTTGCAAATAGAGTGAAGGTTTAAGAGGAATCATAATTTAAATAAAAATAAGAAATGAAAGACTAAGTGGCAAAAATGGTTCATTGGTTAAATGCACTATATGGTGTAGCATTATACCACACAAACTTCAAATCGCAAGCGCTTGTGCACTTGGAAATGGCTGATCTTAGGTGCATGGCTGTTACTGGTGCCCTCAGCGCATTCAAGTACAGTTCTTATACTGATGGCTACTTAGTAATCCCTGATAGCACACACTTTTGGACACAGGCTAAGAGAATGTTTTATGGTGCTGAAAATGTCTTCACCATTTAACAGTTGGCATGCATTGTCTAGGCAGAGGACTGTCTACTTGGACTGTTTCTGCCCACAACAGCTGAGATTGAGATCAGTGAACAGCAAGCCAAAGTAGTTGAAGTAAAAGTGATGGAATGAAAAAGATCTGGATCCAAGTTTGCACTTTAGGCAAAAGAAAATTTTGGTTGTGGATCTTAAATGGAATCTAGAATCGTTAGAATTGTACAGAGAGTAAAAAACGTCATTCAGCTGTTGATGCCAAATAGACTCAGGGCTGAATGGCCAGTTCTGCTGTCCAGAAACTAATTCAAAATTTCCATTCTCCATGTCCACCAACATTTGTCCCTTTCACTTAAGTTTAATTAAGAAAGCAACAGAAAAATCATTTCATTCCACTCAAATTTATATAGAACTCTATACCCCTAAAGAATAAACATGGGACAGGATAGTTTCCAGCTATTGATCTCACATTGACTAGCAGTCCTCTGAAAGGCAGCTCCTAATTGGTCACCTCTATGTCTGCAGTCTAATTGAGAAAGACAGGTAGCTTCCTGAGGCGGGAGGTTCAGTCGGAGGGCCTGCAGCCTTGGAATGGAGGCAGCCTTACAGACAGAAGCAGGAGCTTTTCCTGTAGCAGGGCTCCCATTAGTGTGACCAATCTTGGCATGCCCTTCGAAGTACTGTTTCCCATATTAAAACAAACTGTGCCACATTTGTCAGACCACTACATGTGGAAAGGTTGCCACTGTAGCCTACAAATAACTGCATCTCAGGTGGAGGCTGGAAATGAAAAGTGTGTCTTACCTCTCCCCCCCCCCCCCACACACACACACACACACACACACACACACCACGTGAGCCAGCCATTGGCAAGCCATCCCACGTACCTGCTAGACGTTGACTTTAGCAGAACATGCAGCAGTCCTTCGGTAACTGGGAGGATTCTAGTAGAATCCTCAATCTTCCTGCAATAGATGTGTAAGTAGTGAAATAGGGCTACTTTCCACACCACTAGCCTTTGACTCACCTCCAAGGAGGTCACCTGGGGGGATGACGTATGTTCGATCAATGATTTGCTGTCTTATATCTAATTGGCCTTTCAGTCCCACCTTCACATCTGCTGGATGAGGAAGATTCTACCCTGGCAATTCTGTCACTCCTTCCTGAAACTCTTGTAACAAATAACAGTCTAATTTCCTTTTGATTTGGCTTTCACCATCCTTTCAGGCCCGACATTCCAGATGATCAGAACCTATTTTGTAACAAATAAAATAACTTTTTGCCTATCAGGTTATTTTGCCAAATTTCTGAAACCTGTCCCTCCTCTAGTTATTGACTTTTTTGTCAGGAGAAATAGTTTCCCCCTACTGATTCATTGCAAACCCTTTTTGGTATTGACCTCCATCAAACCTTCCTTAATCTTCCCTTCTTTTGAAATTTTTCAATTAAATCATTCCCCATGCTTAACACCATTCTCATAAATCTCTCTTGCATCCTCCCTGATTTTTTTTAAAAATTCAATTTTACAATAATTTGTTTAAAAGCAGAAGAATGAATTTAATTACTGTTAAAGTGAGGAATCTTTCTGTTCTTGCAACAAGCCCAGGTGTAGAATAATCTTCAACCAATTTCCACCACTGTTCCATCAGCTTAACTTTTGAGGAGCACCTTGCTGCTGCCTTATGTGTTCTCTGGCCCAAAGATGTGCTTTATTAATAATACTAGCCTTGTAGAAACATAAGAAATACAACAAGTCTACATATCCCTTGATTTCTTGACAGACCAATAATCTGTCTATGCCAGCCTTAAGTATATTCATTACTGGAGCATCCACCTCATGTCAGAATTAAATTATTGTCCAGAAACTGGTCCAAAATTTCAATCCTCCGTGCCCACCACTCTTTGTCCATTTTACTTAAGTTTAATTGAGAAAGAAACAAATAAATCATTTCATTATACTCAAATTTGTGTTGGAGGAAAATCATAGGTTTTGTAACCGCATGTGTCACTTAATCACTGTGATATTTTTTTCGTCCAAATGAGAAATGGCCATATGTAAATCAAGTCTAATAGTAGAGGATAGCTGATGCCAATTGACCAATATCCCAGAATACTATTGAGAGTCCAGGAAGGACACTGTAGAGGTGCAAAAAAGATGTAATATTTGCTGTTTAATAACAATTTCTACATTTGCGTTGCTCGTTGGTTAGAAATTATCTTTAATGTGTAATAGAAAGAGCTATTTTAAAATTTCCCAACCTACCTCAAGATCCAAACCAAAATTTATCTTATACTTATTTGGACAGATCGTGGTGAAATTGTAACGCATTGCACTAATTGTGTCTAGTTTACTTACAAAATATATCTATAATTGGTGGGCTGCTGTTTCAACAGGATTACATCAACCTCTTCCCGCTGGATGACAGCCAGCCATCAAAGTTGTTACGACTATTGAGTTCAAATGAAGAGGATCCAAATATTCTGTCCAGTCCTGGTAGGTATTCTTGATGGAAATCACTGCACAGTCCAAAGAGCAGTGGATTTTATTACCAACTTGGTTAGGCACTATTATGTTGTGTTGTAACTTAACCATATCGAAAATGGTGTCATGAATAGAATTCAAAGGCCAATACGTAACATAAGTAATATCATAGAAAATAAAAATTTAACTACAAAGATGAACTACATGTGACACATTCCTGCTCAGGGTATCCCAAAAGTTGAAATAGAACAGTGATTTTACAGCATAAAAGTGTAGTAATGGAGGGAAAGCACTTGTATGTGTGATTCAAGTTTAATCGACTCCACTGTTTGTAATTGTGCCTGTGCATGTCTAATTTATATGTTGTTGATGGCCGTAGTAATAAACTGTTAACCTGAGAGTGCAGAAGGCTCTAGAGAACATTTCCAGCAGTCTGCAGACAGATTGTTTGTTTGTTATTTCTGTTTAGTTGGGTATCTAACATTTGAAGGTTTATCACTGTATATAGGAGTCTCCGAAGCACATATTTATACAATTAACACACCCACTGTTTCTATTTAGGCAATGCTGAGTCCCCACACTGGGTTGAGTATTTGTTTAGGATGGTGGGGGCCAGTTCCAAAGGGTGTGGGAAATGCCAAAGTCGGGGCCTCCAACACCGTGTTGTGTTTTAACTCCACATTCACAGAATGGGTAAAGGTGCAAAGCAGGTCATCAAAAGTGAAAAACAAAGCCAACAGCATACTTTTCTGGTAGTGTCATTAAACAATACCGTCCGTCAGCCCTGCTCCACCATTCACTCCGTCAGCCCTGCTCCACCATTCACTCCGTCAGCCCTGCTCCAC
>JAHRHZ010000056.1:611882-644384 GCA_024137785.1 Ginglymostoma cirratum | reverse complement strand
ACTCCGTCAGCCCTGCTCCACCATTCACTCCGTCAGCCCTGCTCCACTACTCAGTTCTTCAGCTCTCCAAAATCATTCAGTAAAATCATGGCTAATCTGATTGTGGTCCCAATTCCACATTCTGACTCCCCAGACATTTTTTGACTCCCTTTTCTCATCAAGAGTGTGCCTGCCTCTGCCGTAAACAGTATTCAGTCTCTGAGGTAGGGAATTCCACAGGCTAAAGATCCTTTGGGAGAAAACATACTTCACATTTTGTCTTAAATGGAAGACTCCTTATTTTTTAAACTGCATTCTCTAGTTCTAGTTCTTCAGTTAAGAAGAAACACCCTTTCAGCATTCACCCTGTCAAGCCCTCTCAGGATCTTATATGTTTCCATTAGGTCACATCTCATTCTTCCAAACTTCGATGAACAAAAGCCCAACTTGTTCAAACTTCCCTCATAAGTTAGCACACCCTGTTCCCGGGAATCGGTCAACTGCACTTTCTCTGATGTGCTTCTGACACTTTCGTATCCTTTCTTAATTAGGGGGATCAATATAGTACACAGTGTTCCAGATGTAGTTGCACCAACACCCTGTACTACTGAAGCAGAACATTCCCTTGCAATAAATGACAATTGGCCATTTATCTTCTTAAGCACTTAAACAACTATTATAACTGTTACCAGGATGCCCAAATCCTTCTATGTCTCTGAGTTCTGCAATCTCTGACCATTTACATAATATGCTGCTGTTCTATTCTTCCTGCTAAAGTGAATACTTCACATTTTCTAACATGAAACTCGCATCTGCCAGTTTATTGCCTACTCCTTAAGCCATTTACACTCCTTTGTAGACTTCTTATGTACTCTTCACTAATTACTACCCTATCTAAATTTGTTTCATCAGCAAATTTAGCACCCGTGCATTTGGTCCCATCACCCAAGTACTTGAGATAAATTGAAAATAATTGAGGCCCAAGCCCTGATCACTGTGGCACTGCATTCATGTCATTGTGCCTAACCGACAATGATCCATTTTGCTTACTGTCCTGTTCCTAGCTAACCACTCCTCCATCTATCCTAAAAGGCCATGCCATTTCAATCAGAGTGGAAAAGTGCTGTGAGGTTAGCAATGTCCAAAAATGTCAAGGCTGGGATAAAGCCCTGAGAGGTTTAGAAGATACCAAAGCAGAAAAGTTTCTGGAAGCAAAGAGTACGAGGAGCCCATGTCTGGTAGATGTTAGTAAGAAGAAAGCTAATTGCCAAAACTAATTGCAACCGTGTCAATTAAACCAGAACTTTAAAGTGGCGACAAGGTATGCTTCCAGTGAGGTTTGACTGTCTATAAGGTCAAGATATAATAAGATCATTTCAACTAGTTTTTGTATGGTGTAAAATAGATACCTTCTTCCCCCATTTGTGTGTAATAAACTTTGATGTTCTTTTGTTAAAAGTACAATGGCAGCCTCCTGTGAATATGTTCAGTGACTGACCACCACAGCAAACAAATAGTAAAAATAAATCTTACAGCCTATGAAGCCTAATTTCACTTTGGGATGTGCTTTGTCTAGTATTACCATCAGCTGGGATTTTCACATCTGGCAAGAAATAATCATATAAATTGTCCACTTCCTCCCAATATGTCAATTGTATTCAATCCAAATATTTTAGAGTAAAGCAGAAGTTGTTTTTCATTGTTTTAAAAGCCAATGAAAGATTTCATTTTTCTACAGAATTTGAAACAGTGACTAATATGGATATGAGTTGACATTTTACATCCCATGGGTATAGTTATGGTCGAGCTTTGCAGCATATTTTAAAAGATTATGTATTGTTTTTGAAATCCAATATTTCCAATCCAACCTTTTACATTTTACAAAACTAGAAATGATGTTTGCATTTTGATTTTTCACTTCTGTGCTGCCATTTAACTAAATTTTTGTTTAGTTTCTATTAAGTATTTTATCTTTTAGGTGATCGTACAATGAGCAGCTCACTGTCAGCCTCTCAGCTTCACAACATCAACATGAGAGACCCTTTGAACAGGGTGTTGGGTAGGTGATGGATGGCTACTAAAATCAGTCTGGGTCATGTTGTTATGCTGGCACCTGACCATTTAACAGCTGTTGTCATATTCAATATTTTGTCTAAAAGTTAATTGTGTGCGACCTTTTCTTTCCTCAATCTAAGATACATTCTATGAATTATATTTTTCTTGTGCAACCTTTAACATTGAGCAAGGCCCGTGTACGTGAGCAGCTTAGCAGAAACATTCGTTCTTTGTAAAATGCTTTAGGATGTCCAAAATATGTCAGTTTTGTTTAAAGAAAAACAGGTTCATTAGTTATTTCTGTGTAAGCTGATTATTGTGCTATTTTATGTTTTATTAGTTTTGCACATGAAATTTCTAGTGAATTATTTGCTACTGCTCCCTTGTCATATAATTGCTCAACATAGGTTTTGGCTGCTAATTTGAGTTTTCAAATGTGGTTTTCTTGGAAAATAATATCCTGCATTTTTCAATACTGAAGTAGTCTCTCATATGAGTTACCTAAGCAACATAAGGGGAAGGACTTCACTCACAAAAAAAGGAAGTTGAGCAACCATTGAAACAGTAGGAAGAAGCATCTTCCTCTTGCTGTGGAATTGCCTATTTGTGTAAGAGTAATGGCTTTTCCATAAACTCAAACTGCAACAAGCTGGTTCAGTGGTTATTGCTAAATTCCGCATGTCCGTATTCCGTTTGTGACAGCGGCTTACATCTCATTTTCATTCACTGCATGTTTGTTGAGAGAAAGAAAAGTAATAATTTGAGGCATTTTGTGCCAATTTGTGATTTATTGAAGGAAGACCCTCGAGATCTTCCAAAGCACCATAGAAGCAATGAAGTACTTTTGCAGTGTTGTTGTTATCTAGGCTCATGTTACAGCCAATTTTTTACACAGCAATACCCCACAAACCACGATAAGTAAGTTATTCTATGATGTTGGTTGACAAGAAAGTGTTGGTCTCCAGAGTTGGGGAAGTCTCTGAGCATCTTTTTTTCCAGTAGTGCCACAAGATCTTTAATATTTACAAATGCGGAGAAGTGAGAGCTCAGATTAGTACTTGGATTTTATTGAAGCGATATCCCTGTGGCCCCTCAGTAATTAAGAGAGAAATTAAACATGCAGTGATCAAACATGCAGTGATCACTTTCCAATGACCACCGCACAACTTTGAATGAAAATAAAGCTGAGCATAGTCACAGTGCATAACATGGTTAAATACCTGATATAACAAGGTGTAGAGCTGGATGAACACAGCAGGCCAAGCAGCATCAGAGGAGCGGGAAAGCTGACATTTTGGGCCGAGACCCTTCTTCAGAAAAAGGGGAGGGGAAGGGGATTCTGAAATAAATAGGGAGAGAGGGTGAGGCGGATAGAAGATGGATAAAGGAGAAGATAGGTGGAGAGGAGACAGACAGGTCAAAGAGGTGGGGGTGGAGCCAGTAAAGGTCAGTTTAGGTGGGGAGTTAGGGAGGGGATAGGTTAGTCCAGGGAGGACGGACAGGTCAACGGGGCGGGATGAGGCTGGTGGGTAGGAGATGGGGGTGGGGCTTGAGGTGGGAGGAGGGGATAGGTGGGAGGAAGGACAGGTTAGGGAGGCGGGGACAAGCTGGGCTGGTTTTGGGATGTGGTAGTGGAAGGGGAGATTTTGAAGCTTGTGAAGTCCACATTGATACCATTGGGCTGTAGGGTTCTCAAATGAAATATGAGATGCTGTTCCTGCAACCTTTGGGTGGCATCGTTGTGGCACTGCAGGAGGTTAACAACTTCTCTTTCAATTCCTCCCACTTCCTACAGACAAAGGAGGTGGGCATGGGTACCCGCATGAGCCAAGCTATGCCTGCTGTTTGTAGGTTACATGGAATAGTCCCTCTTCTGTACCGACACTGGCCCTAAACCCCACCTCTTCCTCCATTACATCGATGACTGTATCGGCGCCACCTTGTGCTCCCACAAGGAGCTCGAACAGTTCATCCATTTCACCAACACCCTCCACCCCAACCTTAAGTTCACCTGGACCATCTCTGATACCTCTGTCTCCTTCCTGGACCTCTCTGTTTCCATCTCTGGCAATCACCTGGAAACCGATATCCATTTCAAGCTCACCAACTCCCACAGCTACCTAGAATACACCTCCTCCCACCCACCTTCCTGCAAAAATGCCATCCCATATTCCCAATTGCTTCGCCTCCGCCTCATCTACTCCGAGGATGAGGCATTCCACTCCCGAACATCTCAGATGTCCTCATTTTTCAAGGACCACAACCTCCCCCCTTCAGTGGTCGAGAACGCTCTTGACCGTGTCTCCCACATTTCCCGTAACTCATCCCCCACACCCTGTCCCCGCAATAACAACCAAAAAAGAATCCCCCTTGTCCTCACGTACCACCCCACCAAACTCTGGATCCAACGCATTATCCGCCGACACTTCCGCCATCTGCAATCCGACCCCACCACCAAAGACATTTTTCCCTCCCCACCCTTATTTGCTTTCCAGAGGGACCACTGTCCCCTCACCCCGTCCCAGGCCCCAAGAAGACCTTCCATATCAAGCAGATGTTCACCTGCACATCTGCTAATGTGTTATATTGTATCCGCTGTTCCAGGTGTGGCCTCCTTTACATCGGGGAAACCAAGCGGAGGCTTGGTTTGCAGAACACCTACACTCGGTTCTCACTAAACAACTGCACCTCCCAGTCGCGCACCATTTCAACTCCCCCTCCCATTCCTTAGACGACATGTCCATCCTGGGCCTCCTGCAGTGCCACAACGATGCCACCCGAAGGTTGCAGGAACAGCATCTCATATTTCGTTTGGGAACCCTGCAATGGTATCAATGTGGACTTCACAAGCTTCAAAATTTCCATTCCCCCTACCGCATCCCAAAACCAGCCCAGCTTGTCCCCGCCTCCCTAACCTCTCCTTCCTTCCATCCATTCCCTCCTCCCACCTCAAGCCCCACCCCATCTCCTACCCACCAGCCTCATCCCGCCCCCTTGACCTGTCTGTCCTCCCTGGACTGACCTATCCCCTCCCTAACTCCCCACCTACACTCACCTTTACTGGCTCCATCCCCGCCTCTTTGACCTGTCTGTTTCCTCTCCACCTATCTTTTCCTCTATCCATCTTCTATCCGCCTCCCCCTCTCTCCCTATTTATTTCAGAATCCCCTTCCCCTCCCCCATTTCTGAAGAAGGGTCTAGGCCCGAAACGTCAGCTCTCCTACTCCTCTGATGCTGCTTGGTCTGCTGTGTTCATCCAGCTCTACACCTTTTTATCTCAAATTCTCCAGCATCTGCAGTTTCTACTGTCTCTGAGACTTGGTTAAATAGCTCACTGACAGTCAGTGCTCAACTTGCAGATAGAATGACCAAGGCTCAGATAGAGTACTACGGGATGGTTGACATCAGCTAAATGCATCCCAGTACAGACCAGTTCCAGTATTGTGCATGGGTGGAGTGGGTTGGGGGAGAAAGAGAGTTCAAGGAAGATAAACCAAAATAAATGTGCTTACACAATCCTGAAATAACTTGAATTCTGAAAAGGGATTGGTTAGCTGTACTAACTGGATGGCTGGTTTTCGGTGAAGAGTGATACCAACAACGTGGGTTCAATTCCCAAACTGTGTGAGGTCACCATGGAGGATTCTCCTTCTCTACCTCTTCCTGAGGTGTGGTGACCCTCAGTCTGAACCACCTCTCTCTTATGAGAGAGCAGCCCTATGGTCCAGTAGGACTGTGCAGCTTTACCTTTTTTTAATTCTGTAAAACTGAAATCAAACTGATTTGTTATATTTATTTCTCATTTTCATATAAGGATACTGAATACTGTTAGAGATAGTAAGAACTGCAGATGCTGGAAACAGAGATAACACACTGTGGAGCTGGAGGAACACAGCAGGCCAGGCAGCATCAGAGGAGCAGGAAAGCTGACGTTTCGGGTCGGGACCCTTCTTCAGAAAATGAATACAGTTAGATGTGTTTTTCTAATCTTTTTCCTAATAAACATTTAAAGCTCGAAAGGTTAAACTTCTTGCAAGACTGTGATATAAAGTTTATGTTTCTGTGATCATTAACCTTTTAATATAAGTGGAGCAGGATATATAACTTTCGAATTTTGCATCACGAGATAGAAGCCAATATCTTATCAAAATTTTGCATCATGAATGCCTGTTCAAGGCTACCCATCTCTAATTGACCTCCCTTCGAAAGAGGATAAAGTCAAAGATTTTTTTCTCAGTATTTCAAGGCATGTGCAGATAAACATTTAACAACTTGGTGAGCTGACTTAGGATACTAACCCACAAATGTTGTCAATCTCTTTTTCAGCAAACTTATTCCTGTTGATCTCTTCGATTCTGAGTTCAAAGGTGGCTGGGCCGCACACCCAGTTTGTTCAGTGGTTCATGGAAGAATGTGTGGAGTGTTTGGACCAAGGGAGCCGTGGTAGCGTTCTCCAGTTCATGCCATTTACCATGGTGAGTCAAATCTGGACATCAGTTGATGAGTGAGATATGTGATGAAAATATGAAGTAAAATAATAGATACAATGGTCAAAAAACAGGGAAACAACTAGTTAATATTGCAAAGCTTCTTCATTTTGGAATGACAGTAGTTTAGAGAGCAGAAATTGCTGGAGGAACTCAGCAGGTCTGGTAGGATCTGTAGCGAGAAAGCAAAGTTAACATTTCAAGTCAGTGATCCTTCTTCAGAATTAGAGTACTTTGACTATTCAACTGGATTATCAAGTACTCCATCAAAATTGGTCAGACGTTCAACATGCTAAACTGTCTGCCTGCATCTGTCAACCTTGATATCGAAAAATAAATTATTCAGGACAACCAGAATTGTTCAAGCACAGAGTAGATCCGGGGCAGTTGAATATGTAATTCTCTTCCCACCCCTTCCTATCATATGGAAAGATTGAGACAGATCTTTTGAATGTATTAGTATGTCATTGTTTCTTAGACTTAATCAGTGTGAAAAGTTAATTGCATAATATATAGCCTAGTTGTACGCAACACCAAAGTCCCACTCATCCTCATGAATATAATGTAACAATTTGTGCTGTAGATCACAGCATATAAGTCAACTTACTTTATAAGATTTTTTTCATGGTGCCACAAATCATGGTTGTGGCCTATATTTAACATACGAGTCAACCTTCTTTACTGTTAACATATGTTACACACACATTGCAAGTTGAACTCAGTTTTTCAACTGCGAAACATGCTTTCAAGAAGGAGTCAGATCTAGTTCTTAGGGCTAAAGTGATCAAAGGGGATGGGGAGAAAGTGGAAATAGGGTACTGAGTTAAAAGACGGCCGTGATCATATTGAACGGTGGAGCAGGCTCGAAGGACCAAAAGGCCTGCTGCTTTTTACTGTTTTCAGTCTTTACTTGTCTTGTAAGTTGCACAAGTGAACAAACTGTGGAATGGATAGTGAATGCATGTCATTGTTGCCCAAAAAAATGGACTGGAATTGAAGACATACCCACACAAAGCAGATTACACTTGGCAGAAACAAATCCTCTGGCAAAACAAAAGCGAACTTGTAGCTGGTTTCAAGCTTAACATTGTCAAGTTTCAAGTCAAGTCAAGTCATTCAAGTCATTGTTTCAAGTTATAACATTGGCTAACTCAACAAATCACTAAAGAGGGAATTTGGTGTTAGTGAAAAACTGGTACAAGACTGGGGGAAGGACTCCACACTAAAGAAGATCTCCAAAACAAAATATGTCATGGGCAGCTGGTGGCATAGTAGTAACAGCACTGACCTAGTAATTTAAAGGCATTGGTTCATATTTCACCATAGTTAATGGGATTTAAATTCAGTTAGTAAATCTGGAATAGACACAGCAACTTATGACCACAAGAGTCATAATTGTTGTAAAAATCTATCTGATTTACAACCCCCTTCAGAGAAGGAAATCTGTCATCCTTTCCTGGTCTAGCCTTCATGTGACCCCAGAACCATAGCAATGTTGGTGACTCTTAACTGCCCTCTGAAATTACCTAGTTAGCAACTCATTTCAAGGTGGATTGTGAATCACAAGAAAAAACATTTCTAGTGACACCCACATCCTATGAAAAATGAGAACAGGGGACAGCCACTGACCTGATTTTGAGAAGTGTGAATTGGAATGTGTCCTCTAAAGTCATCGCAATGGTCACACCATCACCAGAAGTACAACGTTTATAATACTGACTTGAGTGAACCAAATCAAACCCTGAGTCCAGTGCAGTTCTCAGAGCTACAGCGTATCAATAACCACTTCCTGGAACAAAAGTGTCTAATGTTACAGAAGAAGATGAAGGTTATTCAGAGTTTTAAATAAAACATCTCAATGCCAAAATGACAATTCTTAGTGATATATAATCAGTCAAAGTCTTCAACAGGGTCTCAACTGGATAGAAGGAGAATACTTGCCAAGAGCAGAAAACTGTCATTTTCTTCATTACATATACAGAATGTTGAGCTGTAGCCAAGTTGCAAAATTTCAGAATGCCCATTTTTTGATTCAGCTGACTTAGCAAGTTTTTGATTACATTTTTAAAAACTTTCCATCAATTGATTTTTAAGTCATTTTGTTTGATTTCAAAATGTTCTGCTATTCTCGTTAATAGTGTAGCTGCGTTGTTTTGTTTTACCATTTTTTGATTAGAATCTCAAAATAAATGTTTCCACTTTCTTCCACTCCCAACAATCTTCGGCTGTTTCATCAGTGATCTTCCTGCCATGGTAATGTCAAAAGTGGGGACAATAGCTGATAATTTCATAATGTTTAGCACAATCCATGAGTCCTCAAACCCGGAAGCAGCCCATATCCACCTGCAGCGTGAAGCCAACAATATCCAGGCTAGGCTGGTAAACAGCAAGTAGCATTCACACCACACTGGTGCCAGACAATGACCACCTCCAACAAGAAAGAATCTGACCATCAGATAGCATTACGATTGCTGAACCCTCATTATCAACATCCTGAGGCTTATCATTGACCAGAAACTGATCTGGAACAACCACGTGCATATTGTGGCTGCAAGGTTAGAGGCTAGTAATTCTGCAGTGAGTAACTCACCTTCTGCCTCCTCATTACCAGTTCGTCACCTCCTAGGCACAAGTCAGGAGTCTGATGGAATGCTTTCCACTTGCCTGGATGGGTACAGCTTCAACATCACTCAAGAAGCTTGATGCCATCCAGGACATAGCAGCCCATTTAATTATCACCCGATCCACCACCTTGAACATTCACTCTTCACCATCAACACACAATGGTAATTGTGGGTTATCATCTACAAGATGCACTGCAGTAATTCACAAAGGCTCCATTGACAGCATCTTTCAAACCCACGACCTCAACTATCTAGAGAGACAAGGACAGCAGATACATTGGAACACCACTGCCTGAAAGTTTCCTCTAAGTTGCATATCATTCTGATGAGGAGTTGTATTGCCGTTCCTTCACTGTTGCCAGATCAAAATCCTAGAACTCACTTTCCAACAACACTGTGGGTGCCCCTACACACCGAGAATTGCACTGGTTCAAGAAGACAGTTCACCAGCATGTTCTCCAGGACAATTCAGATGGGCAATAAATGTTGGCCTAGCAAGTGAAGATACATTCCTTTGAATAAATTTATAATATAACCTTCAGTAAGGTGTTGACCTTGACTTGGTTTTGACATGCTTCCCTCCAAGTCAGGGTTCAAGCCCTATTCCAGAAATTTGAGCACTTAATTGAGGTTCAATGCAGTATTGTGTGAGTGCTGCACTGTTGGAGGTGTTGTTTCTTAAATGAGATGCTAAACCAAAGCCCCAGCTGTTCCCTCAATATATCAAATTCTGCATAACAAGAAAAGTAGGATCCCTTGCCTGGTGTCCTGACCAACCAATGTGCTCTGGAAATTATCAGCTAATATTCCCAGTTATGACATTAAGATGGAGGGAAGATCACATACTGTTTAAGAAGTGTTTGCTATGCACAAATTGGGTAGTGCATTTTTTTTTCACATTGTTACAATGATCCATTGCAGGATTTGTTCTACAGCACTTTGGGAGACCTTGAGGTTGTATAAGATGTTTCAATAGTTTAAATTCTCCTATTTAAAGTTGACCATTATTTACTGTATGGGAATCTTGGGTAATCTGTTGCGATATGAGCTTAAAAGGTTTCATTCCTTTACTGTATGCATATGATTATAACACAATCTTTTAATTTTAGTGCAGCATAAAGTAGTGAATATTTATGCAATTAGTCATAGAGTCATACAGCACAGAAACAGACTTCTTTAGAATTCAACTCCATATCAGACAACTTAGAGTCTGAATTTTGGATTTTCAAAAGCTCTCAAACTGCACTATACCTACTGGAACTGTGATTTTCCAAACTCGAGCTGCGCTTAAAAAGGCAATTAGCTAACCCTAGATAACAAGGTGTAGAGCTGGATGAACACAGAAGGCCAAGCAGCATCAGAGGAGCAGGAAGGTTGACGTTTCGGGTCTAGAGCTAATACTGTCAAGTTTGGGTGTTTGCATATTTCAAAATGTTAAATGTATTCTTTTACACTTTGAATGTGCTGTCTCCTTGACGTTAATTTGTCTTCTTTTTTCTGAAACAGGTCTCTGAGTTGGTGAAACTGCCTGCCATGTCCAAGCCAAAAACAGTACTAGCAATAACTGACCTGGGTCTCCCTCTAGGGCGCAGGGTAGCAGCAAAAGCCATTGCTGCTCTCTGAAGAAAGCCGATCATGTCTAACTACTTACAAACAAATAAGTATTCACTGATTAAAAACTGACTGTTCACATGCATTTGAAAACAGTTGAAATTTGTCGGTGTACTTTTGTGGTTAATGTCAACTACTTAAACTTGAGTAGCTACATCATTCACACTTTTAATCCAAGGATTTGCACATGAAGGAATTAGGTCTGGGAGCAAAGAAACTGCATCAGAAATCCAATGTTGCATTTTCCACTCAATAGTTTTTGTTGTAGTTATTCATTCTAAATTTTGGAAATAATTTTCTACTCCCAGCAGGGAGCTGCACTGGCAAAGAATGTAGATTATAAAATGGGCACTACCGTACTGCAGCCAGATCTGCAATCTGCACTCTTTCCGAGAATAGCTTCCCTGCTGGGAACATATGTTTTTTCTGTTTACATATTTGTAATGGCATACCTCAATTCTCTGAATCTTTTGGAGTTTTCCATATTTAAGGAATATTATGCAGCATTGTTGAAATAAATTCACTAGAAATCTTCAGAATCCCACTGGTTATTGTAGTGGGAAGAGTGTGGGCGAGTTGTGATGAATCAAATAGCCCTTTCTTACCATTCACTTTTCTTGAATTTTATAGCACAGTATCACATACTAGAGACATATCCTCATTTCAAAATGAGCTGCATTTCCGTATGGAATGTATGTATACATGCTATTGAAGCTTTTTGTCCTGCACTCTTCAGAATCACAAAGGGTGAAACAAATTACAATGTATGACAAGAGGATGATGATTATTTGCCAATCGGTCAAGATCCTCTTTTCATGCAGTGTAAATTGTTCCCTTTGGAACTTGGTATTCTTATGATTCTGTCCTCTTAGTGCAAAACAAAAACTTGGACAGTATGTCTCTCAATTTTATTCAGCAATGTTAAACTTATGTACTACCAAGTGATTGTACATATTTATGTGTTTATACCTTCAGACAGACAGCTGGAGCTCTCAAAATTCCTAAGATTTGTTGTGGCAAACCTTCTTTTGTAGGTCTGTAACTTCACCAGCAATTTGATCAAGAACATGTCCGATTATTCAGTGGTGTTATGGAGATTATGCGAATAAGGCCTGTGTTGTTTGTTGGTACATTTTCATCAACCTCAGCTTGCAGTAACCAAACAAAGTTGAATTTGCCAAATTTCTGTTGTGGTTAATTGGCCATTGTGTGACCTTGTTCATTGCAGCATTTCTACCAAATCCATTTTAATCAGCTCCAGGACAAAACATACCAATCTAGAAAGGCCACCTTAAAGAAGGAATTTGCAGTCCAATTCAAGCTAGGTGAATACAATTAATCAAATGTAATGCCATTAAGCAGGTATCACGAAAAGGCTGCAGCACAGCATTCAATGCCAGTACAGTCAAAGAAACATATCACAAAGAAGGGGATGTGTTTTAGCTGCCCAGTTTGAAATGATTCAACTCTAATAGATTATTAAGAGTTTTCACCGAATTGATACCTACCATATTTTGCTATTATTTCATGATAGCTGATTTTAATTTATTTTGTCACGTTCCACATTGACTGTTTTATATTAAGTTCTTTTTAAACACATCTGTGTTAATTTAGTGTAACGATTTTATAAAGTGCCATGCCTTTTTTCAAAAATATTTTTTTAAAAATCTGCAGTGGAATGTCCTGTCCTCTATGACCCCTCTGTTTGCCTGATTGATGCTGACTCAACTATGTTCATTGTAGTGCTCTTTGTGGATGCAAACACAATTATTCTCTCTCGATTTTGACATTACAGTTCATTTCAGTTTTCTGGATAACGAAAAACGTTGCAGAAGATCCGACTTTAACCAGTGGAATATATGCATAGCAACTGTGGACTGAATTGAACGCCACAGTTGTGTTCCCCGTGAATGGGTAACACCACCCTCGACATCCAAGCTGGAAAAGACACTTTGACAAGTTGCCAGAAAGCTGTTCATTGATTTGTAATTGTCATCTTTTGGGGAGAAGGGACAATGGGAGCAACTTGGAGACTGGTGATGAAGGTTGAGAATGTAAAATGTTGATCAGTCCTTGTTTTCTATGTTTTTCAACCACAAAAAAAATGTACAACAAAACAGCTTTTTTTCTTGCGGATTTTGTGGCATGTCAGTTGCAAGATTGCATATACGTTAATAACATGGTTATTATAATTGTTCTGTACTGTGTTTGGAAAATTTTTTTATTTAAGATTGTCATTTTATAATGAAATGGTAAAGTGCTTTGTCCTATGTAGCTATTCGGCTGCTTACTGAAATAAAAATATTCCTCACATTTACTTTTGCAGCTATTTTATTGTTTGCCATCACGTCATAGATTAATCTGATTAATAAATAAAGATGTGAAGATTTTTGAATTGAATGGTCCACATCAACAGCTACTGTATTCATTTGTCTAAGTTGTAATATACTTAGCTGAATATTTCCATTTAATGTGTTAGCACCATTACTTTCTGCTGTAATTATAATGCACATTTAGGAACAGAATACGAAAAGGTGAATTCTGTTAATTGGTGCACTCTGTAAGACCACATTTGAGAGTGTGGTAGGAGTAATGAGTAGATTGTTGAAGTAGTAGTTGTGGGCTGGAGGAGTTTTGAAGTGAAATGTGCTTAAGGACACTAATATAGAACAGGGATATGCTGTTTACAATGGGTGGCAAGATAAAACTGAGATGGCAGGACAACAGCTTACAATGTAATAGATGAAATGTGGATATCTTGAAGTAATTTTTACATGTGCACACCAATTTCAACCATGACACAAGCTCCCTGTTGGTTTAAAAGATTCTACATATATTGCAGTGCTGCAGCACCATTTTTGTCATCTCGGACCTTCAATAAACAATGCAGGTAGAAAAAGAAGCACGTTATTTTCTATTTGGAGGTGACAGTATAGTTTGCTGTGCCTGATCTTAATACTCATAAATGTAGTGTCCTTGCCTGATTCTTGTCTTCCATCCTGGATAGTGGGAGTTCCTATTTTGTATATGGAAATTGAACAAAGAATGATATTGTGTCTTAGAGTATAACGTTTACCCCATTAGCTTTGTAGTCATTTCACAGATGTCTTCTAACTTTGAAAGAAAGAAAGAAAAAGATTCTGGAAATCATATGTAGGCCCAACCAGGATAGGAACGGGAGATGCCGTAAAGGACATTAGTGAACCCAGATGAGTTTTTACAACAATTGATTGTTGGTACCGTTACTGAGACTAGATTTCAGTTGCAGATTTTTAAATCCAGTTTAAATTCTACATCTGCCATGGCAGGATTTTGGACTTGTGTTCCCGTAGCATTAGCCTGCATTACTAGTCCAGTGATATTACCACTATCCCTCCATTTACCCTGTAGACAGAGAGAAAAACATAGATAATTTTTTTTTTCTATTCATTTGTGGGATATGGGCATCGCTGGCTGGCCAGCATTTCTTGCCCATCCCTAGTTGCCGTTGCGAAGGTGGTGGTGAGCTGCCTTCATGAATCGCTGCATCCCTCCTGCTGTGGGTTGACACACAATGCCATTAGGGAGGGAATTCCAGGATTTTGACCCAGCAACAGTGAAGGAACGGTGATATATTTCCAAGTCAGTATGGTGAGTGACTTGGAGGTGGTGTTCCCATGTGTCTGATGCCCTGATGTCTGATAATGAATTGTAAAAGGCACTTATGTGTTCATGCACATTTAAAAATTTCATTACCAGCATGTTTTACATACATAAACCAGAAGCTCTTCAAAACGTATAGCTGTAGCTCCAAAATTAGAACAGTTTAGTTACTGATTGTAAACTCATTATTGTTAGCTCAACAAATGAAGCAAATGATTTGCCCACAGCAAGGAGTCCAAATAAATCAATGAGCTAAATGACAGGTTTATTCTTTTTGATGGTTGAATGATGACTTCTAGCCAGGTCCCTGGGAGAGAACTTTTTTTTTTGATTGGTCCCGTGTGATTTTTCATGTCACCCCAAACATGGAAATGGTGTTTTGGGTCAGTGCCTAAAGCAATGCACCACTTCCTCAAGTGGGTGTTACATTGTTGGCATTCTGACATAAAGAGCAAAGATGCTTCTACTGAACTGAGTTAATATTTAGTGTTGCAATCATTTTGTCTTCGATTTGTATGCATCTGTTTGTTTCCAATTCTCACGAAGATCAGTAAGTTAATGAAAACACGATGCTATGAGTTTCGAAAAAAGCACTTTTGAAATTGTACATCATGGCAAACATCAACATCTTCCTCTTAATGAAAAGTAACCCGTTTGAACAACACATTACCTTGTTTTCTGTTCTTAAACCACAGCACCGAGTAAAATGGTAGTTATTAGTCGTTCTAAATTGTATGTGGGTGGGAAATTGTACGGAAACCTTTGCATCATTTTTTTCGTTCCAAATCACCACTTTAATCAAATATAAGAAATTGCACTGAATACCTTTACCTGTTTATTGAAGCTGTTTAAGAGCTTTAAGTCCCTTTAATGGACATGTTTCTATACGTACTTAAACTTTGAAGAATGACTTGAAATTCCAAAGAGGTGCACATCCACCTTAAATACTTGCAACAAGAATTAGTGCCTTGATTCAACTTCACTTTCACAACATTAATCAGCCTAATTGTGATTTATTTATTAAAACTGAAACTCGAACTGTCTTCTGTGTTTTACTTTATCTTCTATTTGCAAAGGTTCTATTCTCAGACTTCAAAAGAATATGCAACTAGGTGTTTCAGTAACTCTTCAAAAACAACTGCTGTCTTCTGACATAATCTGCAGGTCCTATTTATTTCCTTTTATGATCTAGCAAATCAAGATTACAGTGTGGCAGTGTTTATGATTTTTTTTTTTACAAATGTGTTTAACAAAGAAAATAAGCCAAGGGCTGTGGTGCAGGACATCAAGATTGAAGAGAATAAATCAGAAAAGATGGTAAGAGAATTCCCAGCCTTTGATGTGCTATTATTGTTGGAATATTTATATGGTTTGCCCAGTTCAGTTTTTTTGTCAGTGGTTGTCGATAGGTATTGATAATGGGGACTTAGTGACGGCAATGTTGAATGTCACAAGGAGATATTTAGACTTGCTGTTGTTGGAGATGGCCATTCCCTGATACTTGTGTATCGTGAGAGTTACTTCCACTTATCGGTCCAGCCTAAATACTGCCCAGATCTTATTGAATGTGGGCATGGACTGCTCCATTATCTG
Organism: Ginglymostoma cirratum; assembly: GCA_024137785.1. Lineage (NCBI taxonomy): Eukaryota > Metazoa > Chordata > Chondrichthyes > Orectolobiformes > Ginglymostomatidae > Ginglymostoma > Ginglymostoma cirratum. Next base: position 628,393 of record JAHRHZ010000056.1, on the reverse strand, counting down.
TAGACTTATGAGTGGGTCTGTGCACTGCATAATCGTTAACAAACATGCCTATGTTTGACATGATGTGACAGGATTTAAAGTTGATGTTGGTCAAATAGATTTTCTTTTATCATTCTAGGATTTGGGTATGGCCATCATTTGTCTGCCCCTAATTGCATTTAAAAGGCTGATAATAAACTGCTGAAAGGGCAGAAAACCTATATGAGTTGTTTTGTAAGTAAAATTGCAATCAAGAAGCTTTTCGGGGTGAATTTACAGACGTTATGAGCAGAGATATTGTTAGTTTAAGAGTTCTAACTGATTGAAAACACCAGTTGGAAGGCAAGAGATAGCTCGATGATTAATATGATTAAATAAAATAATGATGACTCGAAGTTAGAGGAAAGGATAACGCGTGATAGCTTATTTACCAGCCAGAATATCATCTGGCACAAAATGAAAGCCTCAACTAAACAGGGCTAGTTTGCAAGGTTTCATTTGTTGCAGAAAATTTGCAAGATGTGAAAACGTGAGAGAATTCACAAGATTATGGAAGTGAAGATAATGACTTCAATTTTATCATCCTTCCATTAATGAATATCCCAGTTTTCTTAAATCTGTAAGAGTTGTTATGAAATCACTAATAGTTGATACGCTGCTTCAAGGAGGTACGCGTAAGCTGTTGATTATTGTTGAGATGCTTGCACAATAATTTGGGATTCACTATTTCTCTGCACAATGTCTGTTCTTTTATATCTGTATTTTTCGTATTTGCAGCTCCTAGATTTAGTCATATGTGACAGAAATTCTTTGTATTACTGCCTCTCAAAATTTCCCCATGTGTCAGTGTTGCAGTTTGGAATTCAATGGCCATTTTCCCATTGAAGGATTTTGACATAAGAGTTTTTAACATGTAACCTAAGCAAAATCATCTTTAAGAAATTCTGAGTGAAGGGTGCCATTTGGCAAATGGGAACTATTTGAAATATATGGAACAGGTCGTCATTTTATGCAAATGCCACCGCATAGTTTATTTGTTGGTAATATGAGAACAGCCTGTGCCTTAATGTTACCAGTAAGGACCTGCATTAGCACCTGCACATCACAATTTCAGTATGTCCCAAAGTACTTTACAGACAATGAAATACTGTTGAATCCATGTTGAAATTGTTGCTTCACAGCCCAAGTGTCAGCCTGATGGCATGTTTATTAAATCTTTCTTTCAAGGATGAGGACATGCATTTAGAAGTGAATGATGTAGCCCAGGAAGGTGGGGTACATAGGCAACAGTTCTCTGTTTCACATCTGAATCTCATTATCATTTACCATGATTTTAGGGAATTAAAACTAATCTATAGATCATAGAGAGCATAAAATGCGCTCATGGTTGGAGATGATGAAGGCAACTGATATATTTAACATAAAGCTGATAGCATTAACATTCTAATTACTAACTTTTATTTTACAATTTTAACATTTAAACATAAACACCAGAAGGACAATGCTTCCACCCCACTCCCTGCCCATTTGCTCCTTTATCCCCCTGATCCCCCAGGCTATTTAAATTCAGAGGTGGTGCTTCCTCATACATTGTTGACACATGCATTCCTTTTATGAAATGAAAATGTACATTACATTATTACAAATAAAGATAGATAAATGTTCCCATACCAACCTATTATTCTACTTTACAATATCCAAAGAAGTTCTCACAATCATTTTGGCAGACAGAAACTTTCAGATGAGTCATCAGTCAATAACCGATAGACGTACTGAGCTCAATGGAAGTAGGAATACTGCAGATAGATTTAAATGTAGATCAGATTACATCTGAAATGTCAGTGAGTAGAACTGAACGTAGCACTCTAAATATTGCTATCCCAAATGAGCTGAAGATGTAATTTATGATGTGAAATTGGTCTATTGTCAGAAACCAAAATGAGAACTGCAGCTCAGATTACAGAACAGTTACCACTACAGGTTCCAGATATGAAATTGATATTTGGGACTACAAAATAACAAAGTGTAAAATTCCATCTTGGTGGTGAATGCGCTTCACTTTGAATTATATATTGATGTGTTGTGATAGTTAAACAGCAAGCTATATGATCTAACAACCAGTTCTTTACCCAGACAGTGGTTATATACCTCAAATGGTCAATAATTAATCAATGGTGTTATCTTCCAACTAGTCAATTGTGCACAACAAAGGTGCTGTTAGCAGTTATAAAGAAAATTAGCAGATTGAGGCTTCCTTAGATACATTGCCATATTTCACGTTTCTAATGTTTGGAGTTCTTTCTTTTTAACTGGCATCTTTTCTATTCAATTAGCTTTGATTTGTAGGTACCATTATGCCTTGAGACCTCCTCCTCACCCTGATTTCAATCTGAAAGATAGCAGTCCTCTCCACCATTCCACTGAAAAGAATCAGCCCATCGGGTCTTCGCCAACCCTCCGAAAAGCATCTCACCCAGACCCAGCCCCCCACCCTATCCCTATTACCCCATCACCGTGGCAAATCCACGAGCCTGCCCATATTAGGGACAATTTAGCATGGCCAACCCATCTAACCTGCACATCTTTGGACTGTGGGAGGGAATCCGAGCACCTGCAGGAAACCCACGCAGACGCAGGGAGAACGTGCAAACTCCACGCAGACAGTCACCCTATGTTAGAATTCAGCCTGCGTCCCTGGCACTGAGACAACAGTGCTAACCACTGTACCACTTTGCTGCCCCAAACCTGGCATGGGCCTTCAATTTATGTAATTCAGATTTGGCTAACAACTGAGATGATGGGCAATAATAATCTCCCTGGTTCCCATATGTAAATGGCTGCTCCTTCTTCAGCCACTCCATCATTAACTATCAGAAACTCATGAAAGTTCTGGAACATCAGACAAAGCCGTTGTGATTTGAACTGAATGAATAAATTTGGAATATAAAGCTGGACACTAATGGTGCCATAAAATTACTATCAATTGAAACAAAAACCCATTTGGTTCACTAGTATTTTGATTTCCGCAAGGAAATGTGCCATTCTTACCTGGTTTGGCCTACATGAGATTCCGATCCACAGTAATGCAGTCGACTCTGAACTGCTCTCTGTAATGGCTTCTCAAGCCACTTTGTTCAAAAGTAATTTGGGACTGACAAATTCTGGCCTTGCTGGTAATGCCCAGTCTTGGAATGTAGGAGACAACATAAAAGGAGAAAGGAGAGAGTTTGAATATTGGCATCACTTCCCTCTTCAAAGACAAAATCTCGTATTACAAAATTGAAAACAAATCTTCAGCTGAGTTTGTAGGGGGGGATGAAAGCCAACTAAAGGTGCCCAGAAAAATACCATGAAGTGTGTGACTTTGTCAAAAACAGAAAAGGACACTGCCCGCCTCCCTGCCAGAAGAAACACCGGAATCAATCAACATTCCGAAAGGTTGACAACATTTTTATCTACTGCACTATTCTGGTTGACACAGAGAGTTCAAGACTGTACATACAAAGCATCTATTAAATCGATTTCCTTGAGCAAAGACTGTTGAATTCTGAGGATAGCCATTTCCAAATAGAATGGCATACATCTGAAACAAAAGGTATGATTTGGGGTGGCATGGTGGCACAGTGGCCAGGGACCCAGGTTCAATTCCACCCTCTGGTGACCGTCTGTGTGGAGTTTGCACATTCTCCCTGTGTCTGTGTTGGTTTCCTCCGGATGCTCCGGTTTGCTCCCACAGTCCAAAGATGTGCAGGGTAGGTGGATTGGCCATGTTAAATTGTTCATAGTGTTCAGAGAGGTGTAGATTTGGTGGATTATAGGGGGGGATGGGTTTGGGTGAGTGCTCTGAGGGTCAGTGTGGACTTGTTGGGCCAAAGGGCCTGTTTCCACACTTTAGGGACTCTATAATGATTTGTCTAATTAATTAAACTTTGTTCATGTACATCATCTAGCTAATTTCTGCATAAGAGCACCCCTCAGACAAAGTGTCAGGATGCAAGTAAAAGCATTCAAGCTGGTACTGCACAGCCACACAGCGGTGAAAACAAAGTAGACCAACTTGAAAGGGGAATTCCACCTAAAGCATTAACTCAAACCTCTGTTGGATGCTGACTGATTTGATGTACTCGTTTGGTTTTCATGGTAGATAATTAAATTGTGCCTAAGAACAGTAAGGTAGGATACGATGTTATTGAATGGTGACCACGCTAACTGACATAATATCAATGGAGATCAGGGAATGCAAGTTTTGCTGCAAAGAGAAAGACAATTCTGCATTCTTTTGACTTTACAGACTTGATTTGATCGATCAGTTAACCGGGTAGCAACTGCTGAGTGATATGGTTAGTCTGCTGAAACTTTGAAATGTCTGGTCTGCAAAAAATGCTAATTTTCCAAGTCTAGGTGACAGTAAGATCTTTCAAGATTACTTTGCTATACATCAACTAAACCAATTAAGTTCACTTCATTTGTATTAAGGTCAAAAATAACATTTTATTGAATGCTAGTTAGTTCTAGACAGTTATATTAACAGTGTTATAATGCAGATTCACACTTGCCGTGTCTTGCATTTTTCTCCCTCAAGAGAAGGGTAAGTGCCAGGACAGTTAATCTCTGGAATGTGTCCTCCTTTCCCTCCTGAGAGCCATTTCAAAAGGATCAGTGACATAAAACCTTCAACCTCCATCACCAGTTGGAGAAAGTGCATGACATGCAAGAAAGAAAGAGATTATCACATTTCCATAGCATCCTTTTTTATTTTGTAGAAGCTTCTCAAATAAAATGAATTATTTCGAAGTGCAGCAATCGTCTTCTGCACAGCAAGATCACTCAAACAGGTGGCTATTTAGTCCCCTTTGTTTATGTTATTTAAGGGAGCCTTGTGGGCCAGGAGAAGCTCACTAACCATCTAATCTTGAATCTATCCTCTGAATGATAGTTTAACACAAGATGTGGGGTAGTTACTAGAACCCAATTTCGGGAACCTAGTGACTGACCACTCAGGTAGGTGTTAAGGTGCCTAAGGTTTTAGAGTAGATTTGTAGCTTGGGTTGTGGATGTTGTGGTTGGTTGGTTCGCCGAACTAGTTCATTGTTCTGCAGACGTTTCATTACCCTGCTGGGTAGCATCATCAGTGCAGCCTCCATTGAAGCGCTGTTGTGTTTTCCCGCCTGTAATTCAAACTCTGGTGTCCGTTGAGCTGGATTACCTCACTTCCGGTTTCCCCTCACAATTGAGTGTTTATGGGGTCCAGCTCTGTGTTTATTGATGGTTTTCTTAGTGGAGTATCAGGCTTCGAGGAATTCCAGTGCTTGCCTCCACTAAGAAAGCCATCAATAAACATATAGAGCTAGACCCCATATACACTCCATTGCGAAGGAAAAGCAGAAGGGAGGTAATCCAGCTGACACGAGAGTTTAAGATGCCAGCTGATGGTAATTCTGCACAAATCAGACTCTAGAGTGTAATCTGGCTTGAAAGACTATAACTTCTGTTTTTGCAGTTTGGCTACCATTTGTGGTCAGTGACTGAACATAACGAACAATTCATTACACACCAGGAAACAAAAGGCTATAATATATATATTCAGCAAATAGAAATATTCAACAATTTTCCCGAAACGTCAAGTTTTCCTGCTCCTATGATGCTGCTTGACCTGCTGTGTTCATCCAGCCCCATGCTTGTTATAACGAAATAGGTAATTAGCTTCACAAATACTTCATCTATATTTCTTTCAGTTTAAGTAAAACTTGTAATAGTTTTACCTTGAATCAGAAGTAATTTATTGCATTAATTCTGCAATTCTTTTGCATTACAGTAATTGACAAACTTGTGTAGCCAATAGTGAGAAAGTTAAAAACCTTGTGCTAGACCACAACTGAAATAGTTTTGCACAAGATGTGCTAATAATATTGTACTTATTAAGAAAGTAACATTATCTGTCATGCATAAGTCCATTGCTACTTGTCAAGTTTGAAACAAGTGCCAACACTACTGCACTGTCTCTGATCACAAATCTCTCAAATTTCTAAAGGCCACATTGCTTCCTTGAAGACTACTAGCATATAGAACAGAATGTCCTCTGATGCAGTCTCTGTGCTGTCGAAGTAAATCCTAATTCAATGTATTCATTTTGTAGTATTGCTTTGTTGGTTACTTGGTTGCATTGTCCCCACTTGTAAAAGCCAATGTTCAGATTTGTTGATGTAATTTTTAAAGTTAGGAAAAACAGGTGGTAGATATTGTCTTTAATCATTCATAACTAAATGAATAACCATTTGGAGGTGTCTCATCCGGAGTTGTAACAAATGAGGGGCTGTCACCCACAAAGTGGTCGTAACAATCTCACTAGCTGGCTTGGAGTCTTTTAAGCACACTTACAGGAGCACTTAAGCAAAACAAAGAGTTCTTTTGCAAGATAAACCAGTCTTGCTGTATGAGGCCTTTGCACACAAGTTTACTAGAGTAAATGCATTGCAATACAATCTGAATGAGATGCCATAATTGAAATTGACAGATCTTTTGGCAGGTCAGATGCCAACGGATCTTCTGTGCCCTAATACCTGAACTGTAATTGTGTCCCAAAAGCTGAACCTCAAGGGCAGTGAAAGGCATGAGTCAAATCTCTGACCTGATGCTGTAGCATATCTGGTGCAGAAGAGACAATGTGACACTTTGCCAACAGTATCCTTGACCCTGTCTTTCATTGCTGCCACACCAAGTGGATTGCCACTGATCTATTTCATGGATGACTAGGATTTTGGAGAATCATATGATGGATTTAGAAAAACATTGCGACTTCTCTTATTTTCACCCAATTTGTAAATTGCAACAGAATCCCCCTTTGTCTCCCTCCCCATTTTGTGGAGTTTTTCAATGTGGTTTAGTTTTTAGTGGGAGGGGGTTCTCTGGATGAAATGTAGGAACCAGCATAAATGACATGGGTTGATTTAGAACGCAACGGTTCCACAATCCTTTATATGTGTCATCTTTTCTGCGATTTTAATACCAAGTGCAGTGATTCAGCAAATTACTGCAGCTGTTGTATTGTGTAACTTCACTGACATCTGCTTAGTGCCAAAGTTCCAAAAGAACATTTGCAATCAATTCACTACCCTTTTTAATACACTATTTCAACAATTCCATCTTAATTTTTCTGAAGCGTCTATTGCGTTGAGCTTGAGATTTTGTTATTCAAAATCAAAAAACACTATGAAATTATAGTTGTTGTTATGGCTTCACTGAAAACTGCTCACTGCCCCTAGTGTATGCAATGTTTACTCAGACTTTATACCAGCTGTGTACTATCTGAAGGGCATTTATCAGCCTTGGCCATCACAGAAACAAAGAAAACTAGGAGCGGGTGTAGGCTATTCAGCCCTTTGAGCGTATTCCTCCATTCAATATGATCATGGTTGATCATCCAACACAGTACCCTGTTCCTGCTTTCTCCCCCATACCTCAGAGAGGCCAACATTCCATTTGCCTTCAATATTATATTAAATGCTAACTTTTTGTGGTTTATGCATGAGGACTCCCGATTCCCTCTGTGCTGTAGCTTTCTGCAGTTTTTCCCCATTTCAACAACATACAGCACCTCTATTCTCCCTGGCATTCTCTCACATTATGTTCCAACTACCAAGTTTTTGCCCATTCTGGTGCAGCCATAATGGGCTGAATGGCCTACTTCTGTGTGCGATGAGTTGATGAGTCTACCATTTGAACAACATGCCAAACAGAATCCTAAATGGCATCCAGTCTTTCTTTCTGAGAGTGTTTCAGAGATTTGACAATTAATTGAATGCGGTTCTTAGCTTATTGCAAGACATGACAACTTGGTCTAGGAATGGAGGGGATGAGGAAGAGTCCAGGTTACCGTTACAACCAGCCGTGGCATTTAGTTCAAACCAAAAGCACCAACGCGCCAGTTACCAACATTCAGTGTTTGCGCTGAGATAAACACTTTATCTTAATGGAAGGTGTGAAAATGTCAGCATTAAAACTGCCTCAATTACACAACCCTGGTGTTCACCTTCAATGAAAAGACACTTCCTTTATAGAGTCATAACAGTTTTTCTGGAGGATTCTAGTGATGCAAGTGTACATTGGAATTTGAACAAGTGTTACCACACCATGACTAATCTTCAACTAGTCATTTCTTCCGAAAGAAAATGACTTGTACACCTACCTACGAGTTTTAGCACCCCCAGCGAAACAGTAACTAACATGTGGTCCCTGAAACACCACTGGACTTTCATACTTTTGGAGCAAGCATCAGAAATGATTGACAAGGTTCAGTTACACTTTGCCAGCAGTTGAACGTTTAGAGTTGCGCATGCATTAGGAACCGAACTTTTGTGCGCAGATTTTATCGAAGTTTAATATTGCTCAGCATTACTAATGCGTAGAGAATATTGAGGAAGAAATATCCCATGCACTTTTTTTATATTATTCAAATATGCAGTAATGTGTAGGCCAATCTGGGCTACGATAGCAAATTTTCCCTCCTGAAAGATATTAATAAACCATGAAAATATTTGGAATAATCTAGTAATGAAGACATACAGCATGGAAACAGACCCTTCAGTCCAACCAGTCCATGCCGACCATAACCCCAAAATAAACTAGACCCATCTATCTGTGCTTGGCCCATATGCCTCCAAACACTTTTTTATTTATGTGCTTACCTAGATATCTTTTAAATGTTGTAATTGTACTAACATCCATCACTTCCTCTAGAAGTCTATTCCACACACGAACCAGTCTCTGTGTGAGAAAAGTGCCCCTTTTACATCTTTCTCCTCTCACCTTGAAAATATGCCCCCCTAGTCTTGAAGCCCCCCATTCTGGGGAAAAGACACCTGCCATTCACCTTATCTAAACTCCTCGTGATTTTAAACCTTTACAAAGTCACCCCTCAACCTCCTATGCTCCAGTGAATAAAGTCCCAGCCTGGACAGCCTTCCTTTATAACCCAAAGCCTCCATTCCCAGCAACAGCCTGGTAAATCTCTTCTGACCTCTCTCCAGTTTAATGCTATACTTCTTATAAAAGGGCGACCAGAACTGGACACGGTACTCCAGAAGAGACCTCTCCAATGTCCTGTACAACCTCGACATAACAACATTAAGTCATTTCATGAGCACCATTGGTTAGAGTAGTATATTATTCAAGATCTCATAGAGAGTTATAAAATTCTAATAGGACTGGACAGGGTAGCTGCAGGGAGGATGTTTGCGATGGTGGGTGTGTCCAGAACCAGGGATCACAGTACGAGGATTCAGGGTGAAGAATTTAGGAAGGAGATGAAGAGACATTTCTTCACCCAAAGTGTGGTGAGCCGGTGGAATTCATTACCACATGAAGTAGTCGATGCCAAAACATTGAATGTATTCAAGAGGCAATTAGACATAGCACTCAGGGTGAATGGGATCAAAGGTTGTGGGGAGAAAGCAGGATTAGGCTATTGAGTTGGACGATCAGCAATGATCGTGATGAATTGTGGAGCAGGCTGCTATCTTTCTATGTTTCTATATTAAGATTCACCAAATCAATTTAAATTCCCTCAATTGCCACAATGGAAAAGTAAGAAGGTTGCTGCTAATCACACAAATGTCAAAACAGTGTGTATATGTGAATGCTCTGTGATTATGTCGTGATTCAGAGCAGTTGACATAAACTGGGAAAAATTGGAGTCTTAGAATCCCAACAGTGTGGGAACAGGCCATTTGGTCAATCGAACCCACACAGTGGCTTCAAAGAGCACCCACCACCCCATCCCTGTATCCCTGCATTTCCCATGGCCAATCCACCTGACATGCACATCTTTGAACCATGGAAGGAAGCCAGTGCACCCACATGGGCACAGGGAGAATGTGCAAACTCCACACAGTCACCGAAGGCTGGAATCGAACCCATGTCCCTGACACTGTGATGGAGCAGCGCTAACCATTGATTGGCTATGCTGCCTGTGTCATTTGGGCACTATATGTTAGAATGTGACTTCTGGCATTGTGATAGTGTGTCTATTAAATGATCTAGGTTCCGTCCCAACTGTTCCATCAACATATTGATCAAAAATATTTACATCTCAGCGTACCTGGTCTGTGCAAAAGGAATGCCATTTTACTTTTTAGGGGCTTTTGCAAATAAACCAATGTGGATGACAGAGATAGTAGGAACTGCCGATGCTGGAAAATCTGAGATAACAAGGTGTAGAGCTGGATGAACACAGCAGGCCAAGCAGCATCAGAGTAGCAGGAAAGCTGACGTTTCGGGTCGAGACCCTTCTTCAGAAATGCAGAAGACAGCCCAGTTCCTGCTTCTCGCATTGCCAGATGGATATTCACCTGATTAACAGCGAAGATGATGGTGGAGAGACAAAGGAATAGAGATTTGCTGCAGACAATTTATAGTCAGGGCTCTCGGGCACAGTGGTAGTGTCTTAACATCTGATACAGAGTACTTAGATTCAAATCTCACCCACACCAGAGGTGCAAAATGTCCCTGAACAGGTTGATGAAGCAGGGAAAGGAAAAATCTGCAGTAATCTTAGCAATGTAATGTGGAAGCTATAAAGTCGAATCAGGAAAAGCTGGTGTAAATCAGATGATTCAGGTCAATGTTAAAGTTATTTCCAGCTGCATTAAATGGAGTAAATTAGTCTAAAATCTCTATTGATTAAAAGTTAGTGAGTGGTGCAGCTAATTTAGAGAAAAGATTTATCCTTTTTTTAAGAAAGCGCATCTTATTGAACTGATTAGTTGAGAATGACAAATAAGAATCATCAGCAGCCATGATAAAGCAGTGTTGGTTTTGTAAAATAATTAGTTTGAACTGTCCAGAAATGAAAATATACAAAAGCGTCATGTCAACACTGAAAATTCAGCATCGTGTATTGCTAGTCAGGTTTTATCTAACGGGTTATTATAACACATTCTTTTTAACACACCCATGCAATGAGTTCGGATTTGAAAATAGTCTCCTATCTTTAAGGTTCTGTTTTTATGCAGTCATAAGAGCGATGCACAATTGAGAACCTTTGCTTGAAGGAAGGTGAAGTGCTAAAATGCCCACTGATGTGGTTAGAAACTGTTAGATGAATGGCATCTCACAAGCTTTATCTTGTCCCAGCTCTTTGCTCTATAATGGGTAAAACTGACTGTAAGTGAACATTTTGCTTAGAGTCTGACATGAGCTATACAGCTAATGGAACATAAATGTAGAATTACAGTAAAATTGATATGACAGTTCGTGGTTGCAGTGAACATCTTCACACAAAGGACACAATTTGTTCTGACTGAACAAATATTGAATTTAGAGAGCTTTGAAGTTATCCTTTCAGAATTCAAACTTCTGTTGTGTTTTGCTTTTGTATCCTTTCATACATTAGATTCTTATTTGCTTTACCATCGTCAGTAGTTTGTCATGTAATCGATTAGATTTCACCACATTTAAGTTAATGACTGCCTATAGTAAATTAAAAATTGAGCAAAAGTAAATCGGGGGTAGATGTCACTGAATACGGTTTTAAAATGGAAACTAAATGCAGATTACACTTCCTGTGGGTGCAGAATAAAACTATGTGTATGAATTCTATAAGGTAGCTTCTTTGAAAGATGCACACCTTAAAAATCACACAGCCCAGCCCAGTGTTAACATGATCAGAAACTCAATACAACACACACTGTGAGAACAGTACATCTGTTCAAGATATCTTCCCTAACATTACTCAATTGGATCTTCAGGCAGACTAATGCATTTCCAATCATTTGTTTAGGGATGGCACTGACATGATTATGGTCTGCCAATGTTGAAATTGAAGGCGAAATACACATTGGGAGAAATATATATTTGTGTTTGCAGTGTTGCTTTGTGTGAAGGGATTTGTACTGAGTGATCACTACTTGGAATGGACTCTCAAATTGGAGAGGCAAAATAAATACTATTTAATCAGGAACTAATTGGATGGTGCAGTGGAAGGGACTTAAGGTTCATTCTAGGAAGAGGAATCAAGAGGAACCAAATGATTTTCCTTATCAATAATACTCTTATGGTCCTATTATTGCAAGGACTGCCACTGTACACAGTTCAAAACACCTGTGCACATTGTTTTGCCCAATTTTCCCAACTAAGTTTCAAAGTCAGCAATTTCCAGCCATTAATTATAAAGCATAGGTTGATGATCAAGACCCAGATGTTATTGCTGGAATTATGGCACAGATTAGAGACTTCATCAATGAAACCATTCAATTAAGTTACACTTCAAAGGGAACTGTCTCCGAATCTGGAAGATTCGTCCGTTTAATTTAACTTTTCTTTACATACCATCAGATGTACCAAACATAGATACAACGATACCCTGAAAACCGATCTCAGACCTTGTAAGGTGGATCCTAACACATGGGAATATAAATTCTCAACATTTGAAGTAAACAAAATCAGGACCCTACAGGACAAGAGAACAGGCTGCAAAGCCAGTACCTCCTCTTAGCCTTATACGTAATATTTACAATCTGATCACCAAATCAAGATTTGATTTAACAGGATGTATGAGATGACACCAACTTAAATAGTGGACAATTAGTCTCCTTGTTGAATATTCATCGAACAAAGGGTTGGGAGAAGCCACCATCAAGGATTGTTAAAACTGGTTGTAGGTGTACCCGCCCAATAAGTCGAGCTGATCACTTAAAAATCATTTCATTTGTGTGTTAACTGAAAAAGCAATGGGATTATTTCAGTTAAAATGATTGCAAGTTTGTAAAAAGTTTCTTTGATTTACAATTATTATAATCACACTTTTCATTCAAACTTTCCTTGGGGCTCCGTGCCAAAGACGTCTCTGGAGGTGAACCTGTCGGTCTACTTTAAACATCACAGGTAAGATGTGAAGAATGCATTGGTGAGAAGACAGAAGTAATTTACTAGAATGGTACCAGAAATGAGAAACTTAAGGGAGTTTTCACATCATTTTAAATCTATGCCCTCTCATTCTTATTTCTTTTATGAGCAGAGAAAGCTTCACCTTGTCTACTCTGGCTAGCCCGCTCACGATTGTGTAAACCTTAATCAGTTCACCTCTCAGTCAAAGTGGCAGTGATAATAAAGAATTCATTTAAAATTATAGATTGGGCTTTGCTGACTTGCGCACATTGCAAGATCAAAGTATACCCAAGGATTTTCTGTATTGTAGGAATCAGATGACAGAAGGACACCCAAATCTCCACATTGAGGATGCTTGTGTTCAAGACATAGAGTGAGATAAGCATCAAATTGAACACTGGCTAATGAGAGGCAGAAATGACATCTTCACTCATGTGCAATCATGACAATCAGTGGGCACAGCACTTGACAACAGACGCCAACACCGACATATAAGCCCCTCTTATGGGGCAACTGCGACAACAAGGTGTGGAGCTGGATGAACACAGCAGGCAAAGCAACATCAGAAGAGCAGGAAGGCTGACATTTTGGGTCTAGACCCTTCTTCAGAAATGGGGGAGGGGAAGGGGATTCTGAAATAAATAGGGAGAAAGGGGGAGGTGGATAGAAGATGGATAGAGGAGAAGATAGGTGGAGAGGAGACAGACAGGTCAAAGAGGAGGGTGAAGGTGAGTGTAGGTGGGGAGTTGGGGAGGCGATAGGTCAGTCCAGGAAGGATGGACAAGTCAACGGTGCGGGATGAGGCTGGTGGGTAGGAGATGGGGGTGCGGCTTGAGGTGGGAGGAGGGGATAGGTGAGAGGAAGGACAGGTTAGGGAGACGGGGACAAGCTGGGCTGGCTTTGGGATGCGGTCGGGGGAGGGGAGATTTTGAAGCTTGTGAAGTCCACATTGACGCCATTGGGCTGCAGGGTTCCCAAGTGAAATATGAGATGCTGTTCCTGCAACCTTCGGGTGGCATCGTTGTGGCACTGCAGAAGGCCCAGGATGGACATGTTGTCTAAGGGGTGGGAGGGGGAGTTGAAATGGTTCGCAACTGGGAGGTGAAGTTGTTTAGTGCGAACTGAGCATAGGTGTTCCACAAAGTGGTCCCCAAGCCAATTGCTCCAATGGGGCAATTGTGGCAGAAACTGCATCTAATGCATTGGTATCTTCAGCCATCAGTAACACTGCAATCTGTGAAGCTATCCCCTCCCTAATGGATTTGATTTGCTGCATGTCCTTCATCATAAAAAGATGAATGGGTGTCAACCTTGAGACTTAGAATAATACACAGGACTGAGCCGCTGCTTGCAATAAAGAAAATAACAAATAGTTACAGGTTCTGAACTATAGATCACCTAAAGCTGGCTCTATGTTAAAACCAGTCTCATTCTGTGTGGGAGTTATTGCTGACGTTCCACATAGCCTCCCGCCCTGAAACATTAACCCTCTGTCCTTCCCTGTTTGAATAACTGACAAACTTTACAACTCTTACAACTTCAGACCAATTCTCAAAAGACAAGAAGATCTTTTTCATTCTCACACCATATTCTAATAAATAACAGTCAGACTGAACAGTTGCCTGAGTAGAAGTCTGACACTTTGGCAGAACGTGAAACTATCTCACCTCTATCAGAATGATTACTAATGTCTTCTTATGCAAGATTTTCCATTTTCACGTCCTTTGACCTTATTTTCAAGTCAAGGAATGTACGGGAATAGACCAGTTAAACACGTAATGCTTAATTTGCTTCCTCATGTGTGCTTATGACAATGGTGTCCACCATTATGCACCAGACCAGGTGTTCTATAAGTGTCTATTTGTAAATGTATTTATTCAAAGCCCATTAGTAGTTTAATGGAGAAAAAGATGTTTATAAATATATGCATAGAATGAGTTAGTCTCCTAAACTGTGTTAGTAGATAAAAGCAGTTAGTGTGCTAAGAACTCAAAATCAGATCATTAAAGAAAATTCTTTAGGTATGTTGAAGGTAAAATGCTGTATTTGACAGCAATGCTGGACTTGAGTAATTCAACACGGTATGTCTGAATGGCTTGATTTTTATCAACGTCATATAGTGTGAGTGAGTGGAGATGTTTGGAGTTACTTGGAATTTCAGTAGACAGGTGTGAACGAAGAGTTGACCTGTTGCAACACTATACAGTAAAGGTGAATGACTGGAGTGGATCAAAGCAAATATTTACTTTATTCTTTCATGGGATCATTGGCATTTGTTGCCATCCTGAATTGCCCTGGCACTGAGTAGCCTGCTAATGCCATTTCAGAGGGCAGTCTAGAGTCAATCATGTAGGTCAGACCAGGTAAGGACAGCAGATTTACTTCTCCAGAGGCCATTAATGAACAAAATGGGTTTTTACAACAATTGATGATAGCTGTCGAAGCATTCATTATTGAGGCCAAATTTAATTTAAATTTCATCAACTGCCTTAGGTTGGCTTTGAACCCATGTCTGCAGAGCTTTAGCCTAAGCCTTTAGATTACTCATTGGGTTACATTATCACTATGCCAACATCTGCACTAGCAGGCATTTCTGTATTTAACATTCAATACAATGGCTTCAGATTACAACCTCTGTCCCGGTCCTTTCAGATGGCACCTATCACTGATGATTCTAGTTTTCCAGTTTACACCTCCTAGATTCATCTTTGGTTTCTTTATTTTCCCCATTTACATTCTTTTGCCTTGTACCTGTTAACCCTTCTGTCTTTTAATCTCTCCTGCCATCCACTCTATAGCAGATCAGCCATGATCTCATTGAATGGCAACTCGATGGGCGGACTGGCCCACTTTTACTTATTGTCTTATCAACTTAGAACTGATTTCACAGTTGTTCAGCACTGAGACAGCAGCACTGAGCCCTGCCGAGTCTTCACTATCCCCCCAGACCTCCCCCTGACTGAGGACGAACGGTCAGTCCTCAGGAAAGGGCTCACCTTTGTCCCCCTCCACCCACATATCAACGAATACCGCTCACGCTTGGATATTGAGCAGTTTTTCCGCCACCTCCACCTCCACGCTTACTTCTCCAACCGCGAATCTAACCCTCCCTCTACTGACCCCTTCTCCCGCCTCCAACACAAGCCCTCCTCCTGGACACCACCCCAAGGCCTCCTACCCTCCCTTGACCTCTTCATCTCCAACTGCCGTCGAGACATCAATCGCCTCAACCTCTCTACCCCTCTCAAACACTCCAACCTCTCCCCCGCAGAACGTGCAGCCCTCCACTCCCTCCGCTCCAATCCCAACCTCACCATAAAACCCGCGGACAAGGCCAGGCGCCAACTCTCTGACACCTCCTCCTACCGCCCCCTGGATCATGACCCCACCCCCGAGCACCAAACCATCATCTCCCAAACCATCCACAACCTCATCACCTCAGGTGACCTCCCACCCACCGCCTCCAACCTCATCGTTCCCCAACCCCGCACCGCCCGCTTCTATCTCCTCCCAAAATCCACAAACCTGAATGCCCTGGTCGACCCATTGTCTCCACCTGCTCCTGCCCCACCGAACTCATCTCCACCTACCTAGACTCCATTTTCACCCCCTTGGTCCAGGAACTCCCTACCTACGTCCGTGACACCACC
>JAHRHZ010000056.1:574873-596276 GCA_024137785.1 Ginglymostoma cirratum | reverse complement strand
CACCTTGTTATCTCAGATTCTCCAGCATCGGCAGTTCCTCCTATCTCTGAATCAGTTTTAACTCCACTTAGTTACAAATCATTTGCAAATTTGGAAATATTACATTTGATCCTATTTCTAAATCATTAATATATATTGTGTACAACTAGGATCCAAGCATTGATCCTTGAGGTAGCTCACAACTGCCAACCTGAGAATGACCAATTTATTCCTACTCTCTGTTTTCTGCCTTTAGCCAATCCTAAATCCATGCCAGTACATTACCTCCTATCCCACGTGTTTTAATTTTGCTAGCCAGCCTCCTGCAGGAGAGCTAATACAAAGCCTTCTGAAAATCCAAAACTCGTATATCCATTGCTTCTCCTTTCTATTAGCCACCTCCTTCAACACTCTGGGATGTAAACCATCAGGTCCCAACTTTCACACATGTTAACTTCTGCTGTACAACCTTCTTGCTAATACTATTTCCTTTAGCTTTTCATTTTCCCTAGTCACTTGGGTCTCTAATTTTGGAATGTTTCTTATGTCTTCCTTAGTGAAAATGGGCAAAAATAATCATTTAGCTTCTCTGCCATTTTTCTATTCCCCATTGTAAATTCTCCTGACACTTCTTTTCATAGACCCATGTTTGTCTTTGCCAAATGCTTCCTTTTTACATACCCGCATAAGATTTTACAGTCCAGTTTTACATTTTTTGCTAAACTACTTTCACATTCTACTCTTCTCAATGTTATCAGTTTCTTGGTCCTTTGTTGCATTCCACATGCTTCCCAATCCTCACATTTTTGGGCCCTTCACATGCCTTTTCTTTTAATATTATGTGAGACTTGCCTTCCTTTGTCAGCCATGATTTTCTGACCCTTTAGGAGTTTTTGCACCTTAATGGAATTTACATTTTCTGTAAGCCATGTAATAGTTCTTAAACAACTATTGCCAATGTACACACATTACTTTTAATTCATTTTTCTAGCCCAGCTCTGCCAACTTTTGCCTTATGCTTTCAAAATACCATTGTGTCAGATTCTTGCTTTATGATATAGGTACTCAGGCATTGTATTTTTAAGACAATTACATGACATCACAGCATGTGATGTTTCAGAATAAAGATATCCTCAGTCACTCTCTCTCCTAATCTCTGTCCTAAAAGGCCAATCTCTAATCTTAAAGCAGTGCTCCCTCATTTTGGACTTGCCCACAAGAGGAATCATCCTTTCCCACCCACACTGTCATGACCATTCAGGATCTTATACGCTTCAATTGAGTCACTCCTACACACTTCTAAACTCCGGTGGAAACAAGCCCAGCCTGTCCAACTCATCCTCATGTGACAACACCCTGATTCCAAATATTAATCTAGTAAGCATCCTCTGAACTCTTTCCCACACTTTACAGACTTCCTTAAATTTAGAGATCAGTGATCAAGATGTGTTCTCCCCAATGTCCTGTATAACTGAAATATAAAATTCTTATTTTTATGTTCAATTCATCTCATAACAAAGGATAGCATAAGACCATAAGATATAGGAGCAGAATTAAGTCATTCAGTTCATTGAGTTGGCTCTGCCATTCAGTCATGCTGATAGGCTCCTCAACTCCATTCTCCTGCCTTCTCCTTGTAACTCTTGATCCCCTCACTAATCCAGAATATTATATATCTCTGTCTTAAATACAATCAATAGCTTGGCCTCCACAGCCTTCTGTGGCAATCAATCGCACAGATTAACCACCTGAAAAAATTCCTCCTCCTTTCATTTCTATAGGTTGTCCCTTCACTTCCTTTAGCCTTCTCGATTATATGCTGTACCTACATAATAATGTTTTGTGAGTCATACAGTAGAACACTTAAATTCCTTTGCACCACAGAATTCCACTGCCATTCTCCACTTAAATTATACTCTGCATTTTACTGTATATGAACACATGAATTGGAACCACTAGTAGGCCATTCAGCCCTCAAACCTGCTCTGCTATTCAGCAAGATCGTAGTTAACCTTAAATCCACATTGTCACCTACCCTTTCACGTCCGTGCTTAGCAAGAATCTATCCACCCCTGCTTTTAAAATGTTCAAGGACTCTATTTCCAGCAGTTTTTGAGGAAGAAAACTCCAAAGTCTCATGACCCTCTGAGAGAGAAAAAAAATCACCTAATCTCTGTTTTAAATGGGTAACCTCTGACAGTGACCCTTAGTTTTAGATTCTTCAATAACTGAAAACATCCGTTCCACGTCTACCCTGTCAAGCCCCTTCAAGATCATATAAATTTCAATCGAGTCAGCTTTGTTCCCTTCTAAATTCTAACAGATACAAGCCTTGACTGTCTACCATTCCCTGATAAGACAATCCTCTAATTCTAGCTGTTAGTCTGCTAAACTTTCCCTGATCAGCCTGCAGTTACATCCTTCCTGACATATGGTGACCATTACCATGCACCATACTCTAGATGTGGTCTCACCAATGTCCTATATACCTGAAGCATATCTCCCAGCTTTTCTATTTCATTCCTCTCACATTGAATGATAATATTCTGTGAGCCTTCCTAAATCCTGGCTTTACCTGCGCACTAGCAATTTGTAATTTGTGCTCTAGCCCACTCAAATCCCTCTACATCTCAGAACTCAGCAATCATCTGCCAATGTGATCGACTTCCCATTTTGCACATTAAGCTTCATCTGACAAATCTTTTCCCATTCACTCAACATAGCATATCTGTCTGCAACTTCCTTAATTCATTCAATGCATCATTAAAATAACTCATTAAAACAGTTTTTATCAATTTGTTTCACAAATTCCCGGTCTTTGTTTGCATGAAGCACACTAACAAAAGCAATTTTCACATGAAATTTTCCTAGCCATCTACTCCTTTTACGTTCTTGTATTTATGTAACCTTTCCCCAATGACATGACAATGATATAGTTCAAATTTAACAGTGAACCTGAGTACTGAGGGATAGCTTATGGTTGGAAATGTTTGTCTTCAACTAAGGCACTGTTGTATGATTAATGAGTTAAGTTTTCTTTGTTTCTAATCGTGGGATTTCTGGGGGCCCATCTTCAAACCTGATGCCTCTCACGAAAACTTAAATTCATGTTGCCTTTCATTTGTGAATATCAAGAATTGCAAACGTTTGAATATTTTCTGCTTCACCCAACAAAGAAAGAAAAACTTGCATTATATCACATCTTTCATGACCACTAGATGTCTCAGAATGCTTTACAGCCAGGGAAGTGTTGGCATGTAGAAAACGCTGCAGAGAATTTGGGTTTAGCAAGCTTCTATAAACACAATGAGACAATACCTGGTTAATCTGTTTATTGTGATACTGATTGATCAATAATTCTTTTTGATCAGGACACTGAGGTTAAAATTCTCTTGCTCTTCTTCAAAATAGTGCAGTTGGATCTTTCACATGAAATGATGATATCTATAACAGTGCAGTACTCCCTTAATAATGCACTAGACGTCTGCAATCACTTTTGAACTCAGGCCCTGGAGTGGACCTTGGACCCAGAACCTTATTATTCAAAGGTGAGGACACTATCAACTGACACATAGCTTTGCTTTATTTGAATATGGGATGTGGGTGTCATTGGTTGGGCCCAGCATTTCTTGCCCATCCCTAATTGCCCTTGAGAAGGTGGTAGTGGGCTGCCTTCTTGAGACACAGCTTATTTTTATTCATTCATGGGGGTGAGGGCATCGCTGACTAGGCCAGCATTTATTGCCCATCGCTAATTGCCCAGAGGGCAGATCAGTGTCACCCACGTTGCAGTGGGTCTGGAGCCACATGTAGGCCAGACCAGGTAAGGATGGCAGTTTCCTTCCCTAAAGGGCATTAATGAACAAGATGGGTTTTTTCAGCAATCGGCAATGGTCATCATTAGACTCTTAATTCCAGATATTTATTGCGCCATCTGCCATGGTGGGATTTAAACCCACATCCCCAGGACATTACCTGGGTCTCTGGATTAACAGTCCAGCAAAAACACCACCAGGACATTGCTGGTAGGAAAGAACTTCAAGGATTTTAATCCAGTGATAATGAAGGAAGGATGATACATTTCCAAATCAGGATAAACAGTGACTTGGAGGAGTACTTACAGCGGTGGTGTTCCCATGAATCCACTGCGCGGGGTGGTAGAGGTCACAGGTTTGGAAGGCACTGTCGGAAGAATCTTGGGGAGTCACTGCAGTGCATTGTGAAGGTAGTGCTCACTCTTTAGAAAGGGATGAGTGTTGAATCTGCACCCATTCAGGCAAGTGGACAGTATTCCGTCATACTCCTGACTTGTGCCTTGAAGGTGGTGGATGGGCTCTAGGGAGGCAGGAGGTGAACTATTCGCTGTCGGATCCCTCACTTAACCATAGATCATAGAATCCCTACAGTGTGGAAACAGGTCCTGCTGCCCAATATGTCCACACCGACCCTCAGAGCATCCCACCCAGAACCATCCACCTAATCTACACATCCCTGAACACTACGGGCAATTTAGCATGGCCAATCCACCCAGCCTGCACATCTTTGGACTGCGGGAAGAAACCGGAGAAAACCCACGCAGACACGGGGAGAATGTGCAAACTCCACACAGACAGTCGCCCAGGGGTGAAATTGAACCCAGGTCCCCAGTGCTGTGCGGCAGCAGTGCTAAGCACTGAGCGACCGTGCTGCCCCAAAGTGAAAGTTCTGACCCCCCCAACCATTGCAATCAGCAGTGAACTGAAAGAGATTTAAACAGAGCTTCAAGTTGAGTCCAGGTTCCTATATGACGGGGGCACCCAGATTTGAACTGGGGAACCTCTTGATCTGCACTCAAGTGCTCTACCACTAAGCTATATGCCCAGCACTAACTTTTGACTTGTTATTGTAGCCACAGCATATATGCTGGTCTCGTTCAGTTTTTGGTCAATGGTAAACCCTGGATGCTAATAATAGGAGATTTGGTGATGAACGTCTGTGGTCGAGAAGTAGGTTGTCTCTTGTTGAAGTGGTCATTGCCTGCCAGTTGCATGGCAGACAGGCAAACCAAGTATCCGCGTTGAAAACAGACCTTTTCAAACTCCTGCTCCCAGAAATTTCAACAGAAAAAACTGGGAAATAAGAAATGTAAGTACAAATTTCACTGTAATTAAACAAGGAACTGTGGAGCTCGAAACCTGAAACAAAAACAGAATTTGCTGCAGAAACTCATCTGCGAAGGTGCTACCAAACCTTCTGAGTTCCACCAGCAATTCCTGTTGTTGTTACAAAAGGATGTGTTTGCGAGACATTTGAACTCCTCTTGCACTGTAAAACAAACATGACCATTCTCTACTTGTGTACCTGGAGATTGAATGCTATTTGACCATAGGAGACATCATAACAGACGACAGATCGCAACTCATATCTTCCAGCTCAGTGTCAAGTCATGTGTTAGCCACTGAGCCATAAATACAGTGATTTTATTTTCATTGTAATCAAGTGTAAAGGTAAGAAAGGCGAAGTTGCCATAATCCTACTGGTCGATAGAGCTGCTGTCTCATTGGAGAGAGGCGACTGCTGGTAGTTTAACCTGAGGGTTACCAAACCTCAGGCGAGGGGGAAGTTGAAAGAAGAGTCCTTCATGATAACCTCAGCCGATGATGGGAATTGAACCCATGCTGTTGCTGTTCCTCTGTCAACTGAATTAAGCAACCCATAAAAATGCAATATGGAATATCTGTTATCAATGATGTGACGCATGGAGTATTCTTCAGAAATTCCTACTTGGCGACATCACTTAGGTTATGAACTGGAAATCATTCCAACCTCTTGGAGGAAATATTATGCATGACAAAGTGTGGAGCTGGAGGAACATAGCAGGACATGTAACATCAGAGGAACAGGAAAGCTGATATTTCGGTAAAGGGTCCTTCTTCAGAAATTCGGGAATTATTCGGAAATTCTTCCGAAGAAGGGTCCTGACCCGAAATGTCGGCTTTCTTGTTCCTCTTACGCTGCCTGACCTGCTGTGTTGCTCCCACTGCACACTTAGTTTTCTCTGACTCTAGCATCTGCAGTTCTTGCTATCTCAATATGATGCATAATGTTGTTTTTAAAGTTAGTTTTGCTTCCTATTTCCTCTGACCTTACGTTGGCAGCACTATCTCTGTTCCTGAAATGGTTTCTGCTAAGTTATCAGTTATTGTAGTGTATGATTGATGAAGGTTTATTGCACGATATCTCACTGTCTATTTCCAGGAAATTTTGTGGCCAATAAATATGATGATGTGGTTTGCACATTATAACTGAATTGATTGTACAGTGAACCTTCTAATGTTAACATAATCTTGTTCTGGTGAAAATTGAAAACTCTTTCATTTTATTTTTCTCGGGGTGTAGCATTTGAAAGGTTAACAAAAACCATGACAAACCTTTATTTTAAAATGGGCTTGTTTTAATTTGCTCCCCCTATTTTTCCCTCCATGGTTTTCCCCTGATGGTACCGGAAACAATTCAATTTTACCTGCAATTAAAGCAAAATCCCGCAGATGTTGGAAACCTGAAATTAAAACAGGAACTGCTGGAAATACTCAGCAGATCAAGTAGCACTGGGGGAAGAGAGAACTAGGGTTAATGCTACAGGTGAAATATTGTCAGATTTTGCCAGTGTGTGCTCAGAATATCCCCGGAAACCATATGGAGCACTGATCATACCAGCTATGGGAATCAGGAGTGGAACCATGGCTGATCATTACCTTTCTAACTATCGGCTCTGATACCTATAATTTCATTATTCAGGACAAAATACACAAACCAGGAGTTGAACATGGTGTGTGTGTCAGTGCAGCTGTACACTGCTTTTACCAACTAAGTCACTGGGAAGATTTTAGTTCAAAATAACAACTTGTTTAACTGTAGGATGGCCAACCAGAGTTACCTAGGTTGGTGGTGGTGTGTTACAGGTCACTCAGGGAGTACAAGTTGCCATGGCAACACATGTTTTCACATGCATGCTGTTGTGTGGATCTTTGGATAGAGATGATAGAGGCTCCAACGTTCTTTCCTTCACATAACTGACAAAGAATCTCTCTCATTTTTATCACCTGCCATTAATGAGTGTTGGAAATATTGCGTATTGATATTCAACCAGTTTCATTGTGTTATGAAAGCACCTTCCTTGTCCACCTACTCCTGTGGCAGATCTCAAACTTGGGGATTCAGGCTCAATAGCTGGAAAGCTACCTACTGCGCCACAAGCACTTGTACCAGTATCCCGGTATTCTGAATGGAACACATTTTACTGTCAATGATGTGGATGATGACTAACCATGCAACCAGTCAAGCACTGCCAGTCAAGAACTGTATTTCACGTTGCACATGATGGGAGCAGAATGAAAAGGTAAAGCCTCTGAGAGCACAGAGGTGACATTCATTGTAATTACAAGGTCACATTCCTTAAAATGTTGCTACTTTAAATTGTCATCTGTTTGATTGACAGACACTGTAACTGCAGATACATCGACAAATATTCACCCTCCACCACGAAAGCTGTGGTATGTACCTTCTACCAGATTGACTGCATCAACTCACCAAAGCTGTTTAGACAGCACCTTCCAAATCCATCTGGAAGGCCAAGGTCAGCAGATACATGGAAACATCGTTTTTAAACTAAGTTAGGCTGTGAGAGTTAAATAAGGGACATGCAAAGATCGGACTTCAATTAATGAATCTTGAACTCTATGAACCTTATACATCCTATCGGATAGTATGAACAGAAATCTGAACTAGTGCTATCAGAACACTTGAGTGAGGCCGTGGGAGCCGTTTAGAGTCAGGGAGGTGACAGATTCTGATAAGGGATGGGGGCAAAAATTATGCCGAACTAAATGATCCTTAACTGTGTTAAGAAGAAGGCACTGATAACGTTAGCCTATGACCTAGAATAGAGATCTGGTTTTTTTCCTGGGATTTCTTTATGAAGCAAAATTGGAATTTCAATAGCGAGATGCCCTTATGACAAAAAATCTGGATAAAGTTACTGCTTTTACCTGTATTCCTCAGAGTTATTCGGGTTAACCCTCCTGTGTATGTTTGAGTAAATGATCAAAACTCTATCTTCAAGGCTCCCGTGGTAGTTTTTGGAAGAAATCACAACATCACCACCTACAAGTTCCACTTCAAGCTGTTGAACCATCCTGACTGGCAAATATATTGCTGTTTGTTTAGTGTTACTGGGCTAAAATCTTAGAACTCCCTCCCGAACAGAATTGTAAGTGTGCCTGCACCAAATGATTGCAGTGGTTGAAGAAGGCAGCTCACCACCACCTTCTCAAGGACAACTAGGAACTGACAAGACATGCTGGCTTTGCCAACCAAACTCACTTCCCATGAGTGAATAAAAACAAAAAAATTGCAAGCTAGAGATGCCGTGAGCATCCATGTAGTCACAAAGGATGTGAGCACTAAGAGAGTGAGGGAGTAGCTCAGAGACAGAAATTGCTGTCATATGTGAGTGCCTGTCCCTGCACCAAAGTGGCCTATTAGCAGCTTAGGTGCAATGCAAGGTGTTGGTGTGCTGCAAGGTGCAGCATTGAAGTGAGTCACTGTGTTCTAAGTGAGTCAGAGATTTGCCATGATGATGCAGAGAGCTCTTGTGTGTCTAATCCCAAGCTCCATGGATGGCTGGTCACTACCCAGGGAGTGTGTCCTGAGAAGTTAGGGATTGCTGGCCAAGATACAGACCCAGAGGACCAAACGCTGAGCTGGATCTTCCAAGTACTGACTCTGACATTCAAGTCAGGAACTGCATCAAATGAGGCAAGTTTAGGTAATAATGAGATGTTAATGCTCACTAAAAAGCCTCTTACCATTCACTAGTGACATTCTCATCCTGTTGGTCAAATCTTCGGGGTAAAATTGGACCTTTCTTTCAAAACTGAGTGTTTGATTTTTCCAACTGACTCATCGCTCAGGGCCTGGGAAAATTAAATCCATCTGTATTTTTAAAGTAAACAGCATCGTGGTTCTGGCCTTCAGCTGTACTTATACTGATGTTTCAAATTCAATCATGACAAAAGAGTAAGAATTAGTATTTTTCAATTTAAAGAAAATATTCCTTTTTTCTCCTTTCAAAGTGTCATTCCCCACTTGGAGTAGCCCACTGGCAAACAAGCCTCACTATTCTTGAAGAAGGGTCCAGATCTGAAACGTCAGCCTTCCTGCTCCTCTGATGCTGCCTGGCCTGCTGTGTTCATCCAGCTCTACACCTTGTTATATCACTATTCTTGGAGTTATTAAATATTTGATCGAAATAAACAAATATTATCCCAATTTACCTGTCTGTTTAGACTCAGGTGAACAGAAAACACATGGGTTCTACCTCCTTCCTTGCAATAAACAAAATTGGCGAGATGTACCAAGCTTTGAAACCTACATGGTTTCCAACAGGTAGTTTCCCTGGGTCGTATGTTCCAGGTAACAGGAGGAATGCTTACTCCCCCACAACTCCCACACAGCGAGGAAGTGACATGTACCTTCCCCAGCCGAGAATCGAGATTTGCTACTTGGAGCATTTGAGATCACAACCCTCTGGATTATGCTTTCGTGGCAATATTTGCAATAACCACTCTTGGACATAATTTTTACAAATTCTGAGGAAGTTGCTTCAATAGGAATTATCCTCAGACTAAAATTTGTCTATGATAAGTCAGACTGATCTCTCTATATTGTCATTGTGCTCAGGAAATGTTTGCCCTTATCCTATTAAAATTTTTATAGACAGGTATTAGTATACAGAGAAACTGTCCTTAACAGTCCCTATCAGAGACTGTCATTTTGGAACGTGAGTAAAATCTAGAATGATTGAACTACACCACAGAACCCACAACTCTTTAAAGCACTGAAGCTTTCAAAAATAGGTTTAACAATTGATGTGGAGGTGCCGGTGTTGGACTGGGGAGAACAAGGTCAAATGTCACACGACACCAGGTTATAGTCCAACAGGTTTATTTGAAATCACAAGCTTTCAGAATCTGACACCTGACGCCTGTGGGCAGTGCTCTGAAAGCCAGATTGCTGACCAGTTATCCTAAATAAATCTCATCCCATTTGCCAGCATTTGGCCCATATCACTCTAAACCCTTCCTATCCATCACACATTCCATTTGTTTTCCTTATGTGTTAAGTATCTATGCTTCCTTTTTTCCAGTTTGTTTATCAGTGCTGGCTCATTGTTTTGTAAAACAATCATCTTGCTGCCATCTACCTATTTCAGTTGTCCATGCTCCTACAATTTTTTAAAACTGCGATAACAATGTTCAGACTTTTTTCATTTCCACCTTTCTTCGAGTGTGCACTATCCCATTGTGAATTATTATTAATGTAGCATTCAACTGGTAATGCCCTGTTTTTACAATTACTTCTAAAAGTATCACTTGAGAGTTTCTGTCTCTAAGGTACTGTTTCCTATTTATCTCATCTTCGTAGCTTTTCAAGATAAAGAACAACATTTACCTGCCTTCCCTGTGAGAAGCATTTGAGAACTCGTCATAGAAATTCTTTGTTATGAAACACAAATACTTTATAGTGACTGATTCACTTTACAATCATGTTCAAAATTCTGCAGT
The DNA here is from genome assembly GCA_024137785.1 of Ginglymostoma cirratum. Taxonomy (NCBI): domain Eukaryota; kingdom Metazoa; phylum Chordata; class Chondrichthyes; order Orectolobiformes; family Ginglymostomatidae; genus Ginglymostoma; species Ginglymostoma cirratum. Next base: position 585,693 of record JAHRHZ010000056.1, on the reverse strand, counting down.
TGTTTCTTTGTTCCTTCACTTGGTTGAGCTTGAGGACATTGAAACGCAATGTTACTGAAAGGACAACATTCCCCCACAGTCACACAGTCCCCATTCTGCACATTCCCGAAGCGGGCTGACAGGAATACAGACTTGTTCTCGTGTCACCTCTCAAAGCGGTTATACTTCCTGATGTAGTGCAAGCAGTCTCTGCGAATTACAGTGGTCTGCTGCATTCTTCATCTTTGTCACAACACCTTTTGGGATTTGGACACATTCCCAGTGAATGAACACTTCTTGTCAATGTAGATTCCAACAACGCCTCTTGTGCAGCCCAGGCCTGCATTACGGTAGTAGCAGGGGGGGCTTCTCTTTGCTGCCTTCACGAGTGCTTGCTTTTTGGTCTGGAAGATGGTGGGCTGCTTTTGGTAAGCCTATCCGTCTGGTTGTTCTGGAATTCCCTCCCTAACAGCATTGTGGGTCTACACACAGCACATGGGTTGCAACAGTTCAAGAAGGCAGCTCACTACCACCTTTTCAAGAGCAACTAGGGATGGGCAAGAAATGCTGGCCCAGCCTGCAACACCCAGATCCCACAAATAAATATGAAAAGAGATTCACGGAAGAAGCATAATTAATACAAGTGTCATGTTCCTGACATCTCCCAGTAATGGAAATTTCAAAACACGATGCTCCATTGTAAAATTTTTCAATTATTTTATTCACCCAAATAATATCTTCCACGATTTTCGTAGTTATATTTTGGAGAGAGAGTGGAGCCAGCGGCTTCTCAAAAAACATGAGAGAGCAAGGACAGCAGATTCATAAAGAGAAGACCAGACTTATATGAGAAGGGCAGTGCTGACAGGAAATAAAAACTAGTGGCAGTGAGCTCCTTCAACCTGTTTCTACTTGTCAGAGCTGAAGTGTGATATCACAGGAAAAAAGGTAGATGATTGGTGGCTATTTCTTCCTTATCTTTTTGATTGGCCAAGTTTTCTGAATCAGGGGACACTATTGCAGCTGTACAGTCAATTAAGATATTCATTTCTGAAATACTTAACATGTAAATTAATTAATTAAGGGTACAGTAAAGATGACTGGGCAGGTGCTGTATTGCTGCTGTGGTATGTGGGTGCTGCTGGATGCCAGTGTGATCCAGTGTGACCACACCTTCAGCAAACGTTGGCTGCTCAAGGAACCTTAACTCAGAGTTGTTGAGCTGGAATCTGAGCTGCAGGCACTGCAGCACATAAGGGAGGGGGAGAATGACTTAAACACTGTGTTTCAAGAGATAGTCACATCCCTTAGATTAATTATGTCAAATTTGGTCCGTGGCCAGGAACAAAAGGGTATGACTGTGTGTGAGGCAGGTACAGGAATCTAAAATATAGCTTTGGAGTAGCCTCAGACAGTGCCCTTGTCCAGCAGGAGGTAGGAACAGAAGTAGACCTTGTGGTCCCAGGAGGCTGTTCCACCATTCAGTACAGTCATGGTTGACCTTTAGACTTAACTCCCCATATCCCCAGATTCCCTGTTGTAGCAAATATCTTAAAAATATTCAATGATAAAGTATTCACATTCCTCTTGGAATTCCTCTTGGACATTCAAAGACCATGGCCCTCTGAGAGAAGAAATTGTTCCCTATCCCAGTACTAAATAATCAATCCCTTATCCTGTGACTGTGACTCCCTTCCTGCATCTTGCAGATTCCCTAGCCAAGAGGAAATAGCCTCTCAATGTCTAACCTGTCAAATCCCTTCAGAGCTTTCTAGCATTTTGATAAGACCACCCTTCACTCCTCCAGACTCCACAACATAGAAGCCAGTTTCCAAAGAAGCTGAACACTTTTTCTTCTGATATTTTTTGCTTGGCTTGATAGGATCATAGCTTTCTGAAATTGGGTAGTTTGTTTGAGCAGATGAAAATTGATAAAGATGTTTTAATTCTATGTCTGAAAATGCAGTGAGTATTGCCATCAAGTACAAGAGTTAGAGGGAGCAGAAAGATTTCAATTCTCATCGGTGTTTTCAGCCAGGAAAAAAAATTTCTTGATTTTCATTTTTGACATCTGATGTCAGATTAATTCAGCAGGAAGTACAAACCAAAAGATGCAAACTCAATGGCATGTCTTTGCTTTTTTTTTGCCATTTCAGTAGGTCTAACAAAACAAAATAGACACATTTATTGTAAGGAATCAGGAGACAAATTACTCATTGCTAACTATTCACATGTTTGGTGGATCAAGCCTTCATAGATTTATTGGAGAGGATTCTGACAGATAGTATTTATGATTATTTGGAAAAGCATAGTTTGATTAAAAATAGTCAGCATGGCTTTGTGAGGGGAAGGTCATGCCTCACAAGCCGTATTGAATTCTTTGAGGATGTGACAAAACACACTGACGAAGGCAGAACAGTGGATGTGGTGTATATGGATTTTAGCAAGGCATTTGATAAGGTTTCCCATGGTAGGCTCATTCAGAAAGTAAGGAGGCATGGGATTCAGGGAAATTTGGCTGCCTGGATACAGAATTGGTTGTCCAATAGAAGACGGAGGGTGGTAGTAGATGGAAAGTATTCAGCCTAGAGCTCGGTGACCAATGGTGTTCTGCAGGGATCTGTTCTGGGACCTCTGCTCTTTGTGATCTTTATAAGTGACTTGGATGAGGAAGTGGAAGGATGGGTTAGTAAGTTTGCCAATGACACGAAGGTTGGTGAAGTTGTGGATAGTATGGAGGGCTGTTGTAGGTTGCACTGGGACATTGACAGGATGCAGAGCTAGGCAAAGAAGTGGCAGATGGAATTCAACCCGGAAAAGTGTGAAGTGATTCATTTTGGAAGGTTGAATCTGAATGCAGGAAACAGGATTAATGGCAGGATTCATGGAAGTGTGGCGGAGCAGATGGATCTTGGGGTCCACGTCCATAAATCCCTCAAAGTTGCCACCAAAGAGGAAAGATTGAGGGAGCTAGGGCTTTTCTCATTGGACTGAAGAAGGAGGAGAGGTGACTTGATAGAGGTGTATGAGATGATGAGAGGCATAAATAGAGTGGATAGTCAGAGACTTGTTCCCAGGGCGGAAATGATTATCATGAGGGGGCATAACTTTAAGGTGATTGGAGGAAGGTATAGGGTAGATGTCAGAGGAAGGTTCTTTTTGCAGAGAGCGGTGGGTGCGTGGAATGCCCTGCCAGGAATGGTAGTAAAGTCAGATACATTAGGGACATTTAAGTGACTCTTGGAAAGGCACATGGAGGATAGTAAAATGTAGAGTATGCAGGGTAGATTGATCTTAATAGGATAATAGGTCAGCACAACATCATGGGCCAAGGGGCCTGTACTGTTCTGTACTGTTCTATGTTCTAAAATTCTGTTTATCAAATGTTTGAAAAGGTAGAATTAATTTATTAAGATATAAAGAAATATGTGTGAAGGCCATCATTCAAAATACGTTAGAATGGAGCCATGTTATATAAACAAAACTGTCAGAGAAGCTGAGTGTGGCTGTAGTAATTACATCGAAAGAAAGCTGTGGTGCAGGAAGAGCATGGAGGTGGAATTAATCCATGCGGTCAAAGGTGGCAACTCACTACCATCTTCTCAAGGCCAATTAGGGATGGCCAATAATCCTGACCTAACCAGTGATGCCCATATTCCATGATCAAATTTTAAAAACCACCGAAGACAACAGGAAGTTGATAGAACGAAAACAGGAGAATGCAGGAAGGTGTCAAGAGGCTGGTTAGATGGGCTGAACAGTGGCATGGAGTTCATGGAGTGGCATGAGTTCTCACATTCTGGAGAAACGTGAGCTAATGGATTTGGGGATGGCTAAAAAGGCAAGGCATGAATGATAAAATACTGGGATGAGGGACAGAGGGACTCTCATCATGTTAATGTGCGGCCAGAGAGCTAGATAATGGGGTCATAGAGGCACCCAGTGCACTTGCCTTTACTAACTGATTCAGAGATGTTGGAACTGTGTAAAACACTGGCTAGAGCAGAATGGGAATGCTTCATGTACTTTAGGTCATTGGACTGTAGCAAAGATGTGCTTAAGCTAGAAGGATGATGTCAGAACTGGAAAATCTTGTTATAAGGACAAATTGGATAGGATAGTGTTTGTTTCAAAAAGGCAACACTGAGCAAAGACCTAATTGAAGGGCATAAAATCATGAGGGTTCGAGATAGAGAGGCCAGGAAGTTCTGATTCCCCCTGGTTGATGTATTGATAACCAGGACGAAAAGCTTTGAGGTAAAACGGAGATTTAGAGAGGAATCTAGGGGCAATTATTTCTATCTAAAGCTGGACGGGATCTGAAACTCTCTGACTGAAAGGCAGAAACCCTCATAACATTTATAATGAGCTTGAAGTGCTGTAAACCTACAAATCTGGAGAGCAACCGTGCAAATGTGGGATGAAGCTAGTTGTTGGCTAACACAGACACTATGGATAGAATGGCCTCCTTCATGATGTATACTTCTAAGATGAACCAAACAAAAAGCAGTGAGTAAAGTGGGCTATGGTGAGATTTGTGGTAGAATCAGAGAAGTCCAGTGAGGCCCATCTCAACATTAAGACCATCTCCGAGGCTTTTCACAAGTGGTGTGGTGAGTTTTTCCATCAGCAGAGGTCAGTGCTAACCAAGTTGTTCTGTCCTTTCGGGGTTGTTTTCCTCCTGAAATGAGAGAGAGGTAGGTATTAAGGGGGCAAAACTGGGTAGTAGAGCTGTTACTTTCCATGCAGCTGGAGAGATGCCCTGGGTCAGTGACTAGGCAGTGCAGAGGGCATGCAGGGTTAGTGGTGTTGGCAGTTGGGCAGTGTTACAGATATTGAGGGAAGATGTTGCAGGCAATAAATTGGTAGAGGTGAGGTGCAGTAGCAGAGGTAAAGTGTGAGGTATTGGCAAGAATATGGTAGAATGGAGAAAGTCATGGACCTTCTTCCAAAAGCACTGGGCATGCTTCCAGACATCTGAGACTGCTTTAGCTCAGGTGCCAATCTCCGAACAAGTTGCAACAGTGTGGTGTTGTGGCATCCACAGCTGATCCTGGAGGAGAAGGGAGCACTGCTTTTCCACCGCCCCAACCAGCAGGACCTCCCAATCATTGCCCACACAATGGGCACTAATTTACCCCTGTCTACCAAGCTCAGAGCAAATATCAGGCACTGTGCAGGGCAGCTGCAGACTGGTAGTCTTGTCCAGATGTACAATGGGCTGTTAAAGATGGTGCAGATGCAAGGGATACTGGGGAATTCTGGGATATCCATAGAGTGGCAAGTTGTCTGTGACTGGCATGTGGCCAGATGAAGCCAGAATCAGATGTGAGGTATCCCACAAGGATATGGTAGGTAATTATGCGAAACATTTGGCAAGATAGAATAAGTGAACTCAACAGGCTTCACAGTGAGAAGCCCTCCAAAAAATATGACATAACTTGGACCTAGCTGAAAAACCATAAGCTTCATCCGAACATTTCAATGCACAGAAATCTGTTGAGTGCAGCAGATAAAGTGAAATTCAAATTTGGTGAAGTTCATCGGTTCAATTAAAGGACAAGATGGACAAAGTTAAATTGTTGGAGGTGGCAATTAGGATATTTTATTAGCAGTGATACAAGTCGTCACCAGTTTAGTTCCCTCAAAATGAAAAAAATGAAACCCAAATGAGCAAAGATGAAGACTAAAAATACCCATTGGACTTTTATCATTTATAATGTGTCATCGATGTCATGATCATAGTAATTAGTATGAAAAAATAAACCTCAGGAACCCTAGCTCAGTATTCATAGAATTATAGAATTGTCATGGTACAGAACAGGCCATTCAATCTGTCATGCCTGTGCTGTGGTGAGGTAGTAATACTGTTGCTGGACCAGTAACCCACAGGCCCAGCCTAATGTTTAGAAGTCACAGGTTCAAATCCCACCATAGTAGCTGGCGGAGTTTAACTCCATGGATAAATAAATCTAGAATTGAAAGCTAGGTTCAGTCATGGTGACCATTAATTGTCAATTGTTATAAAAACCCATCGGGTTTAATAGTGTACTTTAGGGAAGGAAGTCTGTCATCCTTCCACATTTGGACTACATGTGACTCCAGACCCATAACAATGTGGCTGATTCTTAACTGCCCCCTGCAATGGTGTAGGAAGCCACTTGGTTTAATGTCAATTTGGGGTGGACAATGAATGCTCACCTTGCCAGCCATATCTGTATCCCATGAAGGAATAAAAACATGTCCAACTGCTCACCCATTCCTCACAGACTTGTGGTTCATTTCTTTTCAGGTGCTTAGCCAATTCTCTTTTGAAAGCTACAATTGAATCTACCTCAGCCATACTTGCAGGAAATGCATTCCAGATCCTGTCCAGTTGCTGCGTGTAAAATTTGTCCTCACTTTGCTGGTGATTCCTGTTCATTCTGCAGCCCACTTCATAATGTGCTGCCTAACCGAGGTAGAGTTTATCAATGTGCAGCAATACACTCTTCAATGTAAAAACATTATATAAGTCTGTTCTGTGATTGTTGGGGCCTTAAGTATTAAGAGTGGCCTGAACTGCAGTCATTCATGTTAAATAACCTTATCTCCTACCTGACCAATAAGAGCTCATTGATCTCAATAAATGATCTAAATAGCTGCTAGATAAGTGTTCATCATCATTTGGTCTTTTCAAAAGTGTTTTCAATTCTTGAGGAACCAACACCCATATTGCAAGATAGCACTAATTCTGGCAACAATTGGACAATCCGGATAAATTAAGGAGCAAGTATCTGTTGAAATGTCTTATAATCCCTCACTGCTGTGACCATTTAATAATGTTGGGTGCCTGAGCTGTCAGCGTATTATAATGGTGTGACTGAGAGCCTTAAGTCGTTGTGCTAACACCCATCCTTCTCGTTGGTATTAGTCTATGTTACTCATATCACGTAGCCACGTGATGTCTTCAGCACAGGTTAGGCTCAATCATGAAAAATGGTAAATATCTATTGCATGGTACCCCTTAGATATTTACATTACCTCTGCAATACATGATTGTCTCTTATGAGACATCAGCTTCAACTTAAAGGTACACATTACAGTTAGACATCAAACAAAACTGAATAACTCCTTCCTGGAGCAGTCCTTTATAAAGATGTTCAAATCAACCTGTCCAGAGATATTGCAGCACTCCTCTGGAGCAAGTGGGATTTAAACTTGGCTCTCTTAGCTTAGAGCTAGGGACACTACTACTGTGCCACAAGAGCCCATCATACAAAAGCCTCTGAAAGTAACTACTAAAACAATTGTATAAATAAAACAAAGAATTATGGATGTTGAAGATTTGAAACAAAAACAGAAATTGCCAGAGAAACTCAACAGGTCTGGTAGCATTTGTAGAGAGAAAGCAGAGTTAATGTTCGTGACTCTTTCTCTTTGAAGAAACAGATTTCAGCTTTTGTACTGGAACAATTACTCCGTAGAGTGGAGTTTATCTTATGTTATCAATTAGCCCTTTCAGGTTAGTAAGCAGAGAATGACCAATGCAACCCAGTGTATATTTGTGAAAATGAAACTTAGAAAGCAAAGACAAATAGAATGACATCTGGTTCTGATTTGGGGAAAGACCATTATTGATGAAGTGTTTTTCTTGTCTTTTTTTTTAGAACACATGATGCAAATTGTGTCAAAAGTGTCACTGGACCATACACATGTGATGCTGTCGTAATGGAATGATGTGTTGCTTGATTAAATGTGATTCGCCATGGAGACACTACTCTTTTGGAGTCGGTGACTCAGTGTTAAAACCACCCTGAAAATCACATTTCCAAGACTTCCCACTGGGATCACATTTTAATCATATTCCTGAGCAAGTTTAATTGCTCAACAGAATTAATTGTCCTGCTGTCAAAGGACATGATCTATTTTGGTTGCCTGCTGCTAGTTTGAAGGGGATTTTTTAAAATTGAAAAAAGACCAAAATTCAGCTTGATCTTAATGATATGTGTGAAATTATTTTCATAAGGTAATTACACATAACTGAAGTTTGAAGACTAAGCAGTCTTTATACAAAATAATTAAATGCTGAATTAGATTAATTATTTATTTTAAATTGGTAGTCATGCAGACACCTCAAAGGTTGAACAGTACACTATAGAATTAAGACAGAAACTTTAACTCACCCACACTTGTATCTTGCTTCTGCATCCATCCATTGAATATTGCTGGTTTGGTGAGACGAAGCTACAGGCCCACAAATGATGCTGAAATCCAATTTATTCTCATTAAGAATGAACATGTAATGTCCAGGACCTGGCTGAGACAGATCTTTCTGCAGCTCCATGTTGGCAAGACTGAAACTGTCCTTTTTGGTTTTCACCAGATATTTTTGCAGTTTAGCATCTGCCTCCTCAGTTCCTCACCCAGGTAGATCCTAAAGTTCCAGCAAAGCCAGAATTGTTGACATCACCTTTAAAGGACGGTTCCTACCTCACTCCATGTGACAGTTTAAACACTCTTGCAGGTTTCTGTTGTCAATTTCCCGGGCTCCCAGCTGTGTTTTCCTCCTTGCTGTCCTAAATTTAAATCCACAGATTCCAACTTATCCAGAGTTCCACATGTTACTTTCTACTTCCCACTTACCATTTAGTCACAGCCCTACTGAATTGATTTCAGAATCCTTCAGCCACCTTGATGCATCCTATTTTCGTAATCATTTGCCACCACTTGCATCCTCTGCATTCCTGACTCCACTATTACATTTTCTCCCTTCAGCTCCCTTGACAGCAACAGAGCCTTATGACATGACAACCCTATGTTATCTTCTTCCCAAATCTTCATCATTCTCCCATCTTCTCAAACCTCCTTGAAACAAAGTGGGCACCTCACCTGACAAAGGAGCAGTGCTCCGAAAGCTTGTGGTTTTAAATAAACCTGTTGGACTATAACCTAGAGTCGTGTGACACTTTGTCCACCCCAGTCCAACAGTGGTAACTCCACTCCTTGAAACACATACGTTTGATTGCATCTTTGCTTACCAATCTGAAATCTTCACTCTGCCCCAGTTCCAAATGACCAAATCTTTATGAGGTCCCTTGATGCATTCTTCACTGTGCTACCACTGAAATGCTACATGGTCAGAGATGCTGTCCCTCAGATCAAATGTTAAACAAGGGTCCAGTCCACCCTACAAATGGGCCCAAAGATCCCATAGCATAACTTGAAGAAAAAAGACCCGATAGCATAACTTGAAGAAAAGCAAGGGAAGTCTTCTCACTGTCATAGTCAATGCAATCACAAAGATAATAGGTATTAGGAGTGCTGTTTTGAGTTACCTTGAAATAGGCTTAAATATGCAGCTGTGATTCTGGTATTACAATAGTAATTCCACTTTAGAAGTTGCAATAACAGTATACAACATTCTCATTTGGATTTTAAAATGCAGATAAAATTCAAGTGCAGTACAATTCTGTGAAGGTATTTCTTTTTAAAAGAGTCAGGAAGATATTTGGAACAGTGAACTGAAGACATTATTACTAAGAAGGTGTGTGACTTAAGTGCCTAATAGGACATCTATAGTGTTAATTAATGATATTTTGATAGGATAGCATTTATTATCCATTTTTAATTGTGCATAGGCCAGTTAAGAGGCAATGACATTATTCTTGGTCTAGAGGCACATGTAGGCCAGATCTGGTAAGGACAGCAGGTTCCTTTCCTTAAGGACATTATGAACCAGATATGAACCAATTGTAATAACTCAGGAAGCCCAACTGGAAAGGAACAGAACAACATTTATTGTTGAACACTCCAAATAGAGTCACCACTGGAGCATACATAAGTTGATGCCAGCCTGGGACAGACAGGTCTGCAGACCCATCGCCGAGTCTGCTTTATAAAGTGCTCTGGTGATGAGATCCAGTTGAGCCGGACATTAGTTGTTACCAAGGGAGCTCATACTCAAAGGGGTCCACAAGGAGATTAATTAGTTATCTGCATTGGCCTTCTAGGGGTTATCACAACAACAATCAACTGTGGTCAGATGATCACCATTAGACTCAATTCCTGATTTTATTTACCAAATTCAGATTCTATCATCTGTTATGGTGGGATTTGAAGTCAGGTGCCTACAGTACTACCTGAGTCTCTGGATTAATAGCTATTGATGGAGTGTTCGATGTGGTATTAATTGCTAACTTCTATGACAAAGTGCTTGATTAACTGAATAACACACTTTTGTGGCATCCTCAAGTCATAAAATGTGCTGTACAAATATTAGCATTTGTTCTCAAATATATCTTAAGACTTGAAAATACTGTTAATTTTTACTACACAATCATTCTACAGCCTATTTCACTTTGCCCTCGATTCAAGCTTCATTTTCCCTCATTGTTGTTTCTCTGTAGAGATGGGAGATCTGCAAGGTTTAACTCTGGAACTCAGACTAGCAGCACTATGAAGCTGGCTTTGATTTTCTGCCACAGTTGGTGGGTGGCGAGAGAAATGACATTTCATCTTACTTATCCCTCAACTTACTAAGCATCTTTGCAAATGATGGTCCCCAGTTCTCTTGCAGGATGTTAGCAGTTGCTGAAAAATATATTTTTAATCAGTAAGGGAATCAAGAGGTATAGAGAAGAGACAAGAAAGTGGATTTGAAGGTTATCAGAACAGCCATGAACTCATCGAACAGCAGAGCAGACATAACAAGCATGGGGCTGGATGAACACAGCAGGTCAAGCAGCATCATAGGAGCAGGAAAACTTGACGTTTCGGGCCTAAACCCTTCATCAGAAAAATTTCTGATTTTTCTGATGAAGAATTTTTCTGATGAAGGGTTTAGGCCCGAAACGTCAAGT
>JAHRHZ010000056.1:501420-564873 GCA_024137785.1 Ginglymostoma cirratum | reverse complement strand
CTCCCTATTTATTTCAGAACCCTCTTCCCCTCCCCCATTTCTGATGAAGGGTTTAGGCCCGAAACGTCAAGTTTTCCTGTTCCTATGATGCTGCTTGACCTGCTGTGTTCATCCAGCCCCATGCTTGTTATCTTGCATTGCAGCCTAGTATTTTGTGACCAGAGCTTTCCTCTCCACTCACCAGAACTGCCTGGAGCAGGACTCGCTGCCTACAAAGCATCAATTAACTCAATTTAGCTAAATTCTTGGTACCAAAGTTTCATAGAATCCCAGTGTGGAAAAAGGCCTTTCAGTCCAACAAGTCAACACTGACTCTCAGAGCTTCCCCCTGTAACCCACCTAATTTACACATCCCTAATCACTATAGGCAATTTAGCATGGCCAATTCACCTACCCTGCACATCTTTGGACTGTGGGAGGAAACCAGGGCAAACCCACACAGACACAGGGAGAATGTGAAAACTCCACACAGACTGTCACCCAAGGGTGGAATTGAACCCAGGTCCCTAGCTGTGTGAGGCAGCAGTGCTAACCACTGAGTCACCATGGCACCTCAGTTTTGCCTATTCACATCTTAAGCTCCAGCTTCTGTAATCATTTGTGATTTGGATCCACAGGATTATGTAATTGACAGCATGGTTTCTGCTCCATCAGAGTTTATAATATTACACTACCATAGTTACACTATTATTACACTATTACCATAAGTTTTTATTGTTCTGTAGATAAATGCAATACATGGGTGAAACTGACATATAGAGACCACAATGGTCTTGGTTTCTCTCAGTGATCTGTAAACACAGTCTCTGAGCAGAAGTGGGATGATACAACTGCCCCCAGTTTCCTAAGATGCAAGGAGAAGGAAATCACCCTGCGTTACTTTGCCAACCGCTGCCCATTATTGTGTGTCACCACTGACTGCTACCAGCATCAGCTGGGCTGTGATATTTCAAGAAATTGGACACTGTACAAGCCTGCACTGTAATGGCCATGTGGATGTACAATTGGCAGGGCCAGGGACAGAGATCAAGGATCTAGCTGCTGCTCCTTGCCTGGGCACCGAGCCTTGATCCCAACTCAAACAGTACTGGACTGTCTAGTTATTGGATCCTGATGCACCACCCTGTCCTGTGCCCCACTAGTGGGTTGCCAGCACTCATGATCCGTGCTCCCATGAGTGGTTTGCCTCAAGATGATTCCTGGAAACCTTGAGCCATTACTATTACAGCACTTACTACAGAGAAGGTGCAATGTTTGTACAAACCATGCAAGAGGGATTTTTAGGACACTGCTGTGAAGGTACCTGTGCGTGAACGGGATCTTGACACTGAAAATGGAGGATATTATATTCCAATACTCCCAGTTACTTTAATGGAGGTACCGTTCAGCAAACAGCAGAACTAATACCATAAGAGTCAGGAACTGGAGTAGGCCATTAGGTCCCTCAACCCTGCTCTGCCATATCCACTTTCCTGCCTTTTCCCTGTAACCCTTGATTCCCCTATAATCAAGAACCCATCTATCTCAGCCTCAGGTATACACAAGAACTCTGCTCCAACAGCTTTCTGTGACAAAGAGTTCAAAGATTCACAATCCTCTGAGAGAAGAAATTCCTTCTCATATCAGTCTTAAATTGGTGCTCCTTTATTCTGAGAGTATGCCCTCTGATCCTAGACTCTCCCATGGGGAGAAACATCAGCATTTAACCTGTCAAGTCCCTTAAGAATCTTATATGTCTCAATGAATCACCTCAGTTGACTTTTATCAAATTCACTCTCTTTTCTTAAGACACAACCTACGGTTTACTCATACATTCTCACTAGCTCTTTGGCTGAAAACTTGAAACATTTTCCAAGCAGGCAGTGTTGTGTGAGTGACTTGGGGAGGCAGTGGCTGGGTGATATTGTTGCAGGACTAGTACATGGTGGAATTTGAATACAATAAAAAAAAATCTGTGAATAATAATCTAATAATGACCATGAATCCATTGTTGATTGGTGGAAAAACCCATCTGGTTCACTAATGTCCTTTATGGAGGGTAAATGCTGTCCTTGCCTGGTCTGGCCTACATGTGACTCCAGACCCACAGCAATATGATTGACAACTCTCTGGGCAATGAGGGATGGACAATAAACACTGGCCTGGCCTGCAACGCCCTCATTCAGCGAATGAATAAATTAAAAACTGGGCCATAAATGTACCAAAAAGACAAGGACATGAAAATTTCCTCTTTCCACTCACTATCCACTCAAAATCAAGATTCCTTATTACACTGTTTGCTGAGCCCTCCCTAATGGGTAGAACTGGGGAATATTGCCAAAATCCCCTCCACGTTGTAAAACGACTGCAGAGGACCTATGACCTACTGCAGCTGACTGTATATCTGCTTCACTTACATTCAATATTACTGCTGCAGCAGCGAGATTCACAGAACCCCTTATCACTGGGACGTTACGCCACAGGGGGTCTTTTATTGAGAGTGGGGTGGAGGGTAACAGTTTAACTGCGAGGATTCTCACTGATGCTGTCCTTAGCGACCCACTTCCTATCAGCTACTGCTAGGTAACCCAAGCAGCTGGAACCCGAGGTATTACAAACTAGAGTGGAAAATGCTGGAGAAACTCAGCACGGTCTGAAAGCATCTGTGGAGTGTTAACAGAGTTAACTGGTTCAGTGACCTTCACAGCTCTTTGCTCTCCTTGCTGTCAGCAGCTTCCAGCATCTTTTACAATAAAGCTGAACTGAGATCAATTAGTGCAAAGCCAACCGACACCAAATTAAATCTTGGCTACTGTATGGCTGTGACGTAAACTCACTCCAAACGGATCACGAGTCTCTGTCTGCCATCCAGCAGCAACTTTGGCCAGATTGTAGTTCAAACGAAACTGAATCGAGAATCGTTGCTCTGATGAATGTCAAGTCTGGTATTTTGGAGCAGTTTTGACTCAAGGCTAATCATTTGAAGTTCAGCTCCGAAACACGCTGTAAATTGGGGAGCGCTGTCCAGGATCGGGGTCAGTCATGAGGGACTGCACATTCTGGATAAGTCTGTCCAAATATTTACGACCCAAGTCGATATAGATCACAAGCATTTCGCAAGTTGTTCCTTTTGTTGCTTCTAATGCTGACCCCTTCCCAAAATGATTTCATCCTGGCTAAATTGTATCCCTTACTGATGTAGCTACATGTCTGATTGATACATTGTAACAATCTAGGACCGAGAGGCTGAAAATGACCGGAACCCAAAAAGCGTGAAATCGCCGCGCTGTTTTACTCACGTGGGTATCCAGCAGAGTTTGAACGTTCGTCCAGATCTGAAGCACAAAGTTCTTGTTTCTCTGCAGTCCCTCTCGGAACTCCGGCGGTGTCTGCTCCCCCGAAATCTCTAAAGGCCAGGTCGGTGCAGCCGAGACAGTACCAGCTGTTAGCACGGAGTGCAGCATCCAGAGAGCTGGGGGGTTAGGGAGGACAGAAAGGCCATGGTTAGAAATCTAACGGGGCCACTTGGAGCAGACATCGTTCAGCAATAAAGCCTGGTGCTGAGTCTAACCCTCTCTCTCTTTCCTGCCTGATAATCTCTCTCCTTGCAAATCTCTTTCTTTAACTTTACAATCCCTCTGCCACATTCCTCCAGTTTTGGCTCGAATTGGATACCACTATTCCCGTCTCCTCTTCACGTCATCACAAGGCAGGCCAATGAAGAAGCAGGTAATATAACTTTAACGAAGTTTTCTCTATCTTTGAACTAAGTAAAGCGAATTATTAATGAACCAGCCCTTCTCTGGTCGATTAAATACTTACCAAGAACAGCATGCATGTTGAAAGGGACCTGCTGTGCTGTGGTAGATTAACTTGTGGGAGTGGAGGAGGTTCGTCCCAATGATGATAAATACATAACACCAGCACTTTATATAGAGCATTTAGGTACATCCTGATTACTCAGCTATTTCTCAATCCTGTTTATTTCCAATTTTAAGAAAATGAACTGGAAATGAAAGCTGGGATGGAATATAAATTCAAGGTAAACCTTATAAGTGATAAAACCATAGAAGAGAAGAAAGTCCCAATTCCAAATAGGATATTTTTAAAAAAATCATGGAATATGCCCACATAAAATTCATTTGGGTCCTTGGAAAACAGAATGGTGAGCAAACATGAGGAAACTATAACAAAAACAGAAATTGCTGGAGAAACTCAACAGGACTGGCAGCATCAGTGGAGAGAAAGCAGGTTCTGAAGAAAGGTCACTGGACCTGACACATTAACTCTGCCCTCTCAGATGGACATAGTAGCGTAAGACGTAGGGGCAGAACTTGGTCATTCAGCCCATCAAGTCCACTCCCATTCACTGAGATCATGACTGATCTGATAATTCTCAACTTCATGTTCCTGCTTTTTTCCTCTAAGCCTTGATTCTCTTTCTGATTAAAAATGCCTATCTCAATCCTGAACATACTTAACAACCTCTCCTCAACATTCCCCTTGGTGAGGAATTCTACAGATTCAGTCCCCGCTGAGAGAAGAAATTCCTCCTCATCTCAGTGTTAAATATGTGACCCCTTACTTTGAGATGATGCTGTCGGGTCCTTGACTTTCCCAAGGGGGGAAACAACTTCGCCACATCTACCCTGTCAAGCCTCCTAAGAATTTTTTAATGTTTCAGTAAGTTCACCTCTCATTCTTCTAAACTCCAATGAGTACAAGCTCTCCTCATAAGATAATCATTTTATACCCAAGATCAACCTAGTGAACCTTCTCTGGACTGCCACCATTGTCAATATATACTCTCTTTGACAGAAGACCAAATTGTACAGTATTCCAGCTGTGGTCTGATTGGTGCCTTGTATAGGAGTTTTATATAATTTTAGTAAGACCTCCGCTTTTTCATACTCCACTCTCTTTGAAATAAAGACATAAAAGGACAGAAATGATCCCATGGTGCTATTTGGAAGAAGACAGGAGAAGATTCCTCCAGTGTCTTGGCTGATATTGATTCCTTCCCCAACATTCATCAAGAAAAGTGCCAAACTTTCCTTTCCTCACAGCACTTAGGATAACTGGATATCCTGACATGAGAAATTGGAATTATTTGGATAAACAAAGGGCAAGAAATTAAAAGAAGATTTTAAAAAGCAGAACATGACAATAAATACACATAATAAAGGGAACATCAATGGGAAATTCAATGAGACTGCAAAAGAGTTAGTAAAGTTGATGTATCAAGGTGTGTAATGTAAATAGATATGGTATCTGTTTTAAAACCATAAATAAAATATTAATTTAAAGGCAGAGATAAAGGAAGGAAAACATGTGATCAAGGTTTGGTGGAGATACCGACATGAATTCTTTACTTCCAGTTTAGAAAAGTGTGTTAAGATCATCATCAAAAGAAGAAATGGGAATATTTATTCAGGCAGGTATTGGTAAAGGAATGAAATTTGGTATTGGAAATAGCAGGCAAAGTGGATGATTTTAACAAGGTAGGGGATAAATACTTGAATGAAAAATGAAAATTGCAAAGGATAGGTGGACAGGTCCATCAGAGAATCATCACAAGTGTGATGAGTTGAATGATTTCCTGTAAGGGCTTATGTATAAAGAGCTCTTGTGGTACAACAGTAGTGTCCCTACCTCTGATGCAGTGGGCCTAGGTTCAAGTCCCATCTTCCCCTAATGTGTCACAACAAGTTGATTAAAGAGAGATTTAGGACTGGCTGTGATCAGCATGTGATACAGCCATGTTTGCTAAGCATACATATAGAAACCAAACCTTTTCCCCATACATGGTATCACTCAGGGCAGCATTTTGCTGAAGAGGAGAAGGAGTGAATGGCTAGATCCTCAGGGCACTCAGAATGTTATTGTTACAATGTAGGGAGAAGCCATTTTTCATAAGATAATGTTCTGAGACTGAACAACATGAAGTAATGGAGGAGGAATCATATAATTGTTGTAGCACAGAAGGAGAGACCATTCAACCTATCACAACTGTGATGGCTCTTGACAAGACCAATTTAGCCACCCTCAATCCACTGCCCTATCCCTGTAACCCTGCAAATCTTTCCCATCAGGCAATGATCCAATTCCCTTTTGAATGGCATTATTGAGCCAGTCTCCATCACACTCTGAGACAGTGCATCCCAGATGGTAGTCACTCATTGTGTGAAAGGCTTTTTCTTGAGGTATGTTTGACTTTGTCAAATACTGTGGAGAGCTTTATTAGGACATATAGGCATTAAGCATCATAGTGAGAAATGAAGATATTAACTAAAATGCTCTGGATATATTGAGAAGCGCAGAATCCAGATTGCAAGGACTTTGTCATGGACATGGAACTCTGAGGATGGGGAGATTTAAAGGTGCTGGAGGGGGAAGAGTTGTTTGGACTAGGGATAGTTGTTGGACAAGATGGGTGACTTGAAAGTGGAAATTTAAAAAGGAGATAATGAGAATACTGTTAAGAGGGAGAGAGAAGGTCCCTGAAGAAATGGACCAAATAACAATTACAGTTAGTATGGGGGTCATGAGGATGGGTTGGATGTTGTGGACTTGAATAGGTTGAGGATCAAGGGAACAGGATATTGATCTTGAGGAAGCTAAGTTAGGGAAAGTGTGTGGTAATTGGTTAGAAACTGCAGAGTATCAGGGCATGATTGACTGGGAGATAAGGGTAGAAGAAGAAGGAGCTGACACTGCTCAGCATGGACTATCTAATCATTTAGTCAAAAAAAAATCCAGAATGTTCTTGCATTTTCTGAGATCGTGTTAAAGGTGGAAGCAGGGGAGCAATTAGGCAAATCAAATATCGTGATGGACAAAGGGTCCATGGAGTTGAAAGAGTTCAAGAGTAACTTAGCAAGAGAGCTGGTGAGAGGGCTTCATTCCGTGAACTGATGATGAGGTGTAGAAGGTTTAATGGAAATGGGCAGAAGAAAGACAGAAGTGATGAGTGATACTATCCTTGTTGGTGATCAAGTCCTGGAATGGTGATGATTTCAGACATGATGAGATTGAAAAGATGGTTATTGCTGAGAGTAGACTGTAAATGTGAAGGAAGTGATTGTGAGCAGAAAGGAGAATTGAAGGTGAAGTGTCAAGGAGAGCTTGAGCAGAGAACGAAGGCACCAGGGTGAGGAGATTGTAATCAAGAGAGAATTAAGAAAGAGAGAGGACAGGAGGTTCAATCAGCATGGAGCTTTGGAAGGCGGTATCATGAAGGATTTGGAATTCCTTGCCACAGAGAGCTGTGGGGGCAGACTCCATGTGTATATTTAAGGCTGAGATGAATAGATTCTTGGATCAGTAGGGAAATCAAGAATTAGAGGCAAAATGCAGGAAAGTGGACATGAGGAATGTCAGATCAGCCATGATCCAATTGAATGGCACAGCAGGCTAAAGGGGCCGAACAGCCTTCTCCTATTTCTATTTCTTATGGTCTTATGACTTGTACAGGAAGATGTAAGATGGCATATTGGCAGAGCATTAAAGGAAAGAGAACAAGATGAGAGTTATGCCAACCCTGTAGGAGTTTGAATGGGGCAAGTAACACAATTTGTCACATTAGTGAATCAAAATATTGGGAATAGTCATCATAGAGAAGATTAGGTAAAAGAGAGCCAAATGGGAAAATAAACTGGGCTTTAATAAATATATATGTATTCTAAAAAAGTCAGAAGAGAAGCTGGAAGTCCACATTTTCTAATCTGTTATTTCTGATCTACAATGGATGTTTCTGTTGAAATAGAAAAAATTAGATCATTTTAATCTCAACATAGTTTTCACCCAACAAAAACAGAAGTTGCTGGAAAAGCTCAGCAGGTCTGGCAGCATCTGTGAAGAAAAAATCAGAATTAACATTTTGGGTTCAGTGACCCTCCCTCAGAACTTTCTAGGAAAGTTTTCACCAATTGCAGATTAACAAACATCTGAGAAGTTTCTAATGAATGCTTTTGATCATTTTCCATGAAAGCTTGTTAAATGAAAAGATATAATGTTTGGAGTTGCTTGGCTTTCAATTAAACATTCGTTCCCAATTTGTTTGATGAATTGACTGTGGGAAGGTTTTCTGAGCTTGTTCTTAGCTTGTTCCAATGGTCCTTATGATTGATTTTATTTTGAGTGACCATGATCGATATCAAGACACAGTTTCTTACCCTTTTTGAAGATGTTAACAAATA
This sequence comes from Ginglymostoma cirratum, assembly GCA_024137785.1. Lineage (NCBI taxonomy): Eukaryota > Metazoa > Chordata > Chondrichthyes > Orectolobiformes > Ginglymostomatidae > Ginglymostoma > Ginglymostoma cirratum. The sequence continues at coordinate 556,696 of JAHRHZ010000056.1, read as the reverse complement.
ACTGAATTGTAAAACCTATTTCTAATTCACCCAGGCAGTACAAATTTCGTCAGGAATTATATTTTAAGATTTTACAAGTTTTTCATTTGGGCAAGGTTAGTGAATTAGTTCCTTCACTGATAAACTCCCTAGACAGGAAATTTTATATGAGCCTGAGTGGCTTTATGGATGCAGCCGGGAAATTGAATCCATTCAATGGGAGAAAACCTGACTGTGCTTTACGTTAGAAATGATGACTGTCATTGATTTTTTTTTAAATGTCCATATTAGTCCATGTGAATATTTAGTCCACTGATGAAATGTACATGAATGGGATCTAAAATAAGATATCATTGAGATCACAAAAGTTACCTTTCTAACAAAAAAGTATACTGATGTTATTTATCATCTTAACTTACTCTGTTAGTAAGTTCCCTCTTGCTAATAAGGGACTAACTGCTCTGTAGATACAATTCTTTATGAGTTATATGTTCTCAGTTAACTCAGTACAAATTGTTAAACGATCTTGTGGCCTTGCTGGTCCATGTGTCTTAGGTCCATCCTGGATTTACTTGTATAATATTTATGGAGGTCTGTTAAAGGTAATCACTCCTTTACGAGATAACAGTTTTGCATTTTCAGAATAAAGATGTTATCTTCAGTGTTTTTATTGCTAACTTGTTAAATTAAAAGTAGATGGTCTGAATGGAAGGATGTGGTTTAGATGTGATTCTCCAAAGTTAGAGCTGTTAACACCAGGGAAATAGTTTGAGTAACTTCTGTGATCGGCAAGAGTGACACATATGGTAACACAGATAATGATAGGTGTGATAGGTGTTATAGGTGCCACGACTGCTGACAAGCTAAGGATCAGACAGTTTCAAGGTCCGTTTCTGGTCTATGCTGAGATGACTGAACTTAACTGTGTGCCCTGAGTTAGTGAGGAGCCCATATTGTTCTGAATTGGTGTAAACTGTGTGTGTGTGTGAGAGAGAGAGAGAGAGGGATGCACGTGTGTGTGGGTGTGTTGGGCGTGCATGTGTGTGTGTGTGTGCGTGTGCATGCATGTGGAGGTGTGAGTGTGTATCTGTGTATGTGTGGGGCTGTGACTGTATAGATGTGTATGTGTGGGGGTGTGAGTATGTATCTGTGTATGTGTGGAGGTGTGAGTGTGTATTTGTGTATGCGTGGGGGTGTGTGTATAGATGTGTACATGTGGATGTTAGGTGAGGAAAAGAGCACTTAGCTTTGATTCCTGGTCAAATAAAGGATTAATAGCTTTAGATTTATAAGTGAAGACTGGTCACTTGGATATAGAACTGAAAAAATAGTGAGACTTGTGGGATCATAGCCCCACACTGAGTTGTTGTCTGTGGGAGTGGAGAAGGAAAAACAGATATTAATTAGTCAAGTGTGGAGTTGGAGGAACACAGCAGGCCAGGCAGCATCAGAGGAGCAGAAGGGTCTAGACTCGAAACATCAGCTTTCCTTCTCCTCTGATGCTGCCTGGCCTGCTGCGTTCATCCAGCTCTACACCTTGTTATCTTAATATTCAGTAGGTTATGCAGCATCTGTGGTCTGAGTGAAATAGAGGTAGTGTTAATTGTTAAAATCAATTGCTTTTAATTAGAACGCCAGCTAGAGATGTAACAGGTCTTAAGCAAATATAGAGGCAGGAAAAGTGTAGAGGGCAGGGAAGTGGGGTGCAAGGCAGGAGAGGTTAGACTGGAAGGGATGATGGTATAAGGCAAAAAGGGATGGTAATGAAACAAATAAAGAAGCAAAAGATATTTGTTTTTACAAGAAGTGTAAATGGAAGTAGAATTATCACCAACAGTTGGTGTCCATAAAGGATGGTCCAGAATTTATGGTTCAAAATCATCAAACAAAATGTTGAATTAGAAGGACAGTAAAATGCCATTCAGCTCCGGTCTGTTCTGTTTTACAATTGGATCGTGGCTGATCTGCATCTCAACTCCACTTATCTAATGGCTCTTTATTCATCACCTCCTCACTACATTTCTTTTCACATCATCATTTAAAATTAACAACTCTCTTGAAATGTAGTTGTGGGGACAAACACACTATACAACAATCTTACAGTATTGAGTGAAGGATGGACATCAGGCTAAGCCCCTTTTCCCCAAACATTGCTTTTTTTAAAAAACTCATTCACAAGACGTGGGCATTGCCAGCCAGAAGGCAGTATTTATTGCCCAGCTGAGAGTCAACCACGCTGTTGTAGGTCTGGAGTCACACCTGGTAAATTGGAACGGATAAAGATGGTAAATTTCCTTCTCTGAAGGATATTAGGAAACCAGATGGGTTTTCCCCCAATAACTGACAATGATAATCATTAGACTGAGTTCAATTTACAGTGAATTCACGTTCCACCTTGATGGGGTTCACACCCTGATACCCAAAACATTACCTAGGTTGCTGGTCTAATAGTTTGATTATAAAATCACTAGGCCATCACCTCTGTCATGTACAAAGCACTTATAAAGTAGTTTGACATAAAAAGCAGCTGTATAAATGAGAAGCTCACGACATTATCGATAATTGGAGGAGTTTTGAATTAGTAGCTTTGGAAAGATGAGCATAAAACTTTAATTTGCTACATTCTCTTTGCATGATTACTAATAGATAGAAGGAGAAGGAGCAATTAAGAATGATAAAAACTGACATTCTCTGAGCTGTTTTGGGGATTTACAATGATGTGGTAGGAAGCCACAGTCACAACACCAACTTGATTGCTTCTCCTTTTGCGATGTCAAACGAAAAGAGAAAAATAGCAATCTTTGCAAAGTGGGTGAGAGAACTGTGTGAAGAACAGTGCTCAAGAGCAACTAGAGCCTCTGATGACACAAATGACCTTTTCATCTGAAACTTAACAATTATTTTAGAAAGCTTGGAATTTTCTGTTGGGCTTGTTAGGATTTACTTTCTTTTTCACACATGTTGTGATAAGCTGTCTCAAAGTATGGGTTTTGCACAAAGATAGGGAATGCCCTTGTCCAGATGCCAATTTATAGCTGGGTGGTCATTGATGATCATGAAGAATATTGAGCAAAAACACATGTGCCTATCGATGGGATCAAAAAAACACACAGCTGGGGAAACTGGGGACAGGATAATTGATCAAGAATATACTAGATTAATTGGCAAAGTCAGACTGTGAGCAGAGACAAAAATTTGGGCGGCTCTGACAATGGAGATCTTTCTGCTGTTGAATTATCAAGGACAATTAACATTCTTGATCCATACAAGGGGAAAGCAGACTTAGTAAACAGTGCTGTATTAAAAATATTAGATATGAGGCACAAAGAGAAGTTTGCCAATTCCCACCATATTTTAAGGACAGATCAGAGATGCAAATCAGAATTAATTGTCAACTACATTCTATCTAAGTTTGTCTTTTGTTTGGCAGTTGCGAGGAGGAGGGGAAAGAGCAGCTGGAGATACTGTAAAACAGAAATACTAAACAATGTGTCTGTCATTTCAGGCTGAGTATACACCATCAGAAAATCAGATTGTCATAACACTTATAATGCCATAACAGTTGAAAACAGCCATCCTAATTCCAAGTGATGCCATAGTGGGTTACTGATGCATAACCATTACATGGAAGGGAGCATCCCACAGATCTCCACAGAAGTTGCCATTTTAACCATATGTCTTAGGGAGACAATTCTGGTCTTGTCTTCAGGTCCAGAGACCCAGGCTACAGCTTTGAGGCAAAGAAATCAAATCCCAAAAAAGCAGTTGGTATTCAAGTAATTTAACCGATAAATAAAAGTCTGGAATTGAAAGCTAATCTTAGTAATGGTGCCATGGAATAATCATCCGTTGTTGTAAAAAACTATCTGGTTCACGCACGCCCTTCGGGGAAGGAAATCTACTATCTTGACCCAGTCTGGCCATCAAGTAACTCCAGACCTCAATAATTAACTGCCCTCTTATATAGGCCTTCCAACTAACCTAGTTGTGCCAAACTAGCTTCTTGGAGATGACTAATTTTTCCACCAATGCCCACATCCCATAAAATAATTTTTAAAAACATGGCAGTGACATCGATTGCAAGGAAAGAGGGGCCAGAAAAGAAGGAGGGAAAGGGTACTACAAGGTGCTGTCTTTTTCCAAGATAGAACATCAGCCTCCTGGTCACCCATTCTCAGGATCTACTCTCATCCGCCATATGATGAACTAGAAAGTGATAGAAACAAAGATAGACAAAATAAATCCACAAGAGATTTGCTGTACCTTCTAGAGTAGACCGGCTCACAGTTTAATGCCTTATCTGAGGTTGGCTCCTCCAAAAGTGCTGCACTCCCTCAGTATTTCATTATAGAATGTCAACCTAGACTTCATGCTCAAGCCTCTGGAGGGTGGGATCCCATGACCTTTTGACCTGTGAAAGACCTACCAACCAACCCATGCTGCACAAGAGCAAAGTTTGAAAAATAAGTCATCTTTCATAGAAACAGAAATTTATATTTTTAAGTCAAGATCCCTAAATTCAATATCATTTCCAGTGGTTCATTAGCACTCACTAATTCATAATCTAAATGTGTCTCAGCATTCAACCTGATTAAGATATACATTGAAGTCCTGGTAATGTGCCCACATTTTAGTCAACAGCAGGTACTGTGCAGTAACGTCACTGCCACTCTCCAATGTCAATCCACCAAGTTGCATATATACTGTTTTTCACCACACTTACTTGTGAACGCAAAGTATGCAAGTGTGTTCTAATTAAGCTTTAATTGCTATTTCCAATACCCTATGATACAAGTGCATAAACCCTCTAGATCTGATCATTATGCCCAGGATGTGTGGTTGGAATTCTAGTTTGACTAGTTTCCCAGGTAACACAAAGTTGCCCTTGTCCCAGAAGACCATTGGAATGCCCTCACAACAGAGAAAGATGACTGCTGATGGTTTAACCTGCTGATGCCATACACCTCAGGTGAAGTTGAAAAGCTGGGACCTTCATGATAATCTCAACTAGCGTGGGAATTGAACTTGTGTTGTTGCCATCAATCTGCATTACAAACTAGGTCCAGCCAAGAGAGCTAACCAATCCATAATGATAAAACAAAACTGGCATCATTACTGTGAAAACCAAATAGATGTGGATGCATTTGGGTTGGAATGGTTTGGGGTTAAACCAATACAAACACAAGATCCTAGGACATCGGAGCAGGACACTGCCATTCGGGCTTTCAATGGAGGCAATGGCCTACTGGTATTATCGCTGGACTGTTAATCTAGAGACTCAGGTAATGTTCTGGGGTGATGGATTTGAATCCTGCCACAGCAGATGGTAAAATTTGAATTCAATAAAACAAATTTGGAATTAAGTGTCTAACGATGACCATGAAATTATTGTCGATTGTTGGAAAAACCCATCTGGTTCACTAATACCCTTTAAGGAAGGAAACTGCCACCCTTGCTTGGTCTGGCCTACATATAACTCCGAACCCATAACAATGTGGTTGACTCTTAACTGCATTTTGGGCAATTAGGGATGGGCAATAAATGCTGACCTAGCCAGCGATGCCCTCAGGGTTGATCCAGTATCTTAAATTGAACTGCCACACTATCCCCATTACCCCTCAATTCCTTCAGAATCCAAAAATCCATTGGTCTCAGTCTTGAGTAAGGTCAATGACAAAAAGTCCACAGATCTCTAGGGAAGTGAATTCCAAAAGATTCGCAACTCTCTGAGTGGAGACTTTTCTTCACACCTCAGTCCTAGAGGGCTGGTTTGCTCTGTTGACTGGCCAATTGATTGAAATATGAAGTCATCCCAGCAGCTTGGGTTTAATTTCTGTACTGGTTGAAATCACTATGAAGGCTTCACCTGAGATGTGGTGACCTTCAGGCTAAACTTACCATCTCTCTTTCTAATGAGAGAGCAGCCAGCAGTTCTCTGGGGACTTTAGCAACCTTCACTTCATTCAAAGGCTTAACCTGAGACCACAGTCCCTAGTTCTTCAGCCAGGGAAAATAGCCTGCAGTAGTTGTTTAATTAAGTAAAAGTAAGATATTTTTAAAAGAATGAGAAGGAATCCCAAGTCGAATTGAGGTTGCAGTTGTCATATTTAAAAATAAACATGATTTCTGATGAAGGGTCTAGGCCCGAAACGTCAAGCTTTCCTGCTCCTATGATGCTGCTTGGCCTGCTGTGTTCATCCAGCCCCACACCTTGTTATCTCTCATTAACTTTAAGCTGTTCCTTATATGGAATCAAAGTGTTTTGTGGTCAAAATGAAAGTCAGATGATATTTCCCTCACCCATAATAACAAAAATGAAAAAAAAACTACAAATTTGAGTTGGTAGTGGGGGGAGGTGGAATTTTGTTTCACTTGTGAATCTGTTCTGTGTGGTAGTATGGGATGTACAGGCTGTTATAAATTCTATTAGTCACAGACAGCCTTTCTCGATATTATGCAATTGAGGTTTTCCTGAGGAAAGAATGCCCTGACACAATGATCTTGGTTGAATGCTCTGATGCTTGTGACAGAATCACTTCACCTACAGGATGACGTGAGCAAGAAGCCCAGTGCTTGCCTGATGGGTGAACTGGCATTACTCCATACACTGGAATTTGGGAAGTTCACCCTTTGGTGAAGATAATGGGACAAGGGGAGGAGGGGTGAAGTCAGTGAAAGGTAGCTCCTTCTCTGAATGGGAGGTGCACTTCGCCTCTGGTTCAGAATGCACAACAGAAGCCAACATGTGGGCCCTGCTATAGAGTCATGAATCCCTACAGTGTGGAAGCAGGCTATCTGGCCCATCAAGTCTACACCACACCTCCAAAGAACAGCCCATCCATACCCACACCCCTGCCCTATCCCTGTAACCCTGTATTTTCCATTGCTAACCCACCTGTCCTGCACATCCCTAGACACTATGGGCAATTTAGCACAGCCAATCCACCTAACCTGCACATCTGTGGACTGTGGGTGGAAACCTGCATAGTCACGGGGAGAATGTGCAAACTCCACACAGACAGTCCCTGACGGTGGAATCACACTCAGGTCCCTGGCGCTGTGAAGCAGCAGTGCTAACCACTGAGCTACCATGTCATCTTGACTCATACAGCAAAGCCCTTCAGCCCCATCGAGCCTGCTATCTTCTGGAAAATGCCATAAAATTCACAAAGGGTTTTAGATGGAGGGAATCAAGAGAAAGTGTTTTCAGTGGCTGTCTGGACGATAATGAAAGGACAGAAATCTAAACAGATTGAGAAAAAAGCTGGAAGCATGGCAATCTTTTTTTAATGTGACAAATGGCTGGGATTTGGAGTGTCCAACTAGGAAGTTAGTGGATATGGCTTCAATAGTAGCCTTCAGAAGAGAATTGGGTAAATATGAAAAGATGAGAAAGCTGCAGGGATTTGGGTAAAGGGGAGGAGAATGGGACTGCTCTTCAAAGATGGGTTGAATTTGGCAGATGCAACGTTCTGGGTCCGGTCAGCAGTGATGGGGGCTGATTCAGTGTGTTTCTTCCTCGGCAATGTGGCCACAGGGAATGGTTTGGCAGCTGCAGAGTGTGGAGGCATCCCAGAGCCACTTCCGATATCAAGAAGCTGTGGATAGAACAAAAAAAATGTAATTTTTCCTAACTTTGTATGAAATATTTCTTTTTCTAATTTATGTAATTAAAATGGCATTGGCTTATGGCGACTTATGCACATTTTAGTGTATTTTCATAAATACATGTAACAATAAATCACTATTTTATAGAATCCCTACAGTGTGGAACCATGCCCTTTGGCCCAACAAGTCCACACTAACCCTCAGAGCATCTCATCCAGACCCATCCGTCTACAACACACCTAACCTACACATCCCTGAACACAATGGGCAATTTAGCATGGCCAATCCACCCAGCCTGCACATCTTTGGACTGTGGGAGGAAACTGGAGCACCCAAAGGAAACCCATGCAGACACGGGGAGAATATGCAAACTCCACATAGACAGTTGCCTGAGGGTGGAATCAAACCCTGGCCCCTGGTGCTGTGAGGCAGCAGCGCTAACCACTGAACTACCCCATTATTTGTGCTGTGGAACTCTATTCCTCTTGTCATTGGCTGTCCTTTTATTTGAGACTTACTCAGAGTTGTGGCTTTCTGAAGACACTGAACAAACTTAATCTCAACTTGCAGCGCTTTGGGAACATAGGACAGCATGTCCCACAAGGAGGGCACCCAACTGCAAGATCTGCTTCCTCTCCCTTCCTTCACCACTATTGTTCTGCCTCATGGCTGATGCAGTTGGACTGAAAGTTTATGATGCAGCTGGAAGGACAAGCTATTGCCATTTTAACTCAGCAAGTTAAGAGGAAGAAAGGTACACCGTGCAATCTGTAAAAAAAAGCCATGCCTGGCAACATTGAGGAGAGGTGGCTAAGCAGGGGAATGCTCATAACACTGAACCAAGGATCTGTCAAAAACACCTCAGAAAATACTGGCTTCTCTAGGGGTGCTAAGGTAAGACACCTATTTCTACCTCTTGTAACAGTGGAGACACTAACTACCCCTTTAATGTTGAGGATACCCTGCTTCATTGTCCTTCACTCTCCTTCAAACAGTAAGAAAATGAGAAAGACGAGCAGGAGTAGACCATTCAAGCCTCTCAAACCCACTCTGCCATGCAATAAGATCACGTTAGCTCAGCGTAGCCCTCAACACCCTGAGACTTCAAACATCTATCTCCTCTTTAAATACTTGCAGTGATCTAACCTCCACAACCCTCGGCGATGGAGAAGTCCCAACATTTACTACCCTCTAGGTGAAGAACACATCAGTTTTAAATGAGTTTCCCCCTCTTCTGTAATTATGTCCCTGGTTTGAGATTCCCCCACGAGTGGAAGCATCTTCTCAACGTTTACCCTGTCAAACCCCCTCCGAATCCTGAAAGTTTCAGTAAAGTCGGCTCAAGATTCTGAAGGTGTAACAAGGTGCTAACTAATGTCTTGTTGTGTCACATCTACATCTTCCCTCACTGGTACCTTCTACTTTAAGAGAGTTGACCTTCAAGGATTTGATGTGCTGTGTGTGCACAATGTTGTGACTCTGCCTGCCAGTTCATTCTCTGTGGGTTTGCAAGTTGGACACACGGCTATCAGTTGGTTTGCTGTAATGTCCATTTGTAATAAAGTAACAGGTGATTTAAAGACATATATGCTGCATGAAGATAATAAAAGAGCGATTCATTATTTTACAGGCAATGAATCTGATAAAACATTCACTAAAACTTCAATGTTGGGGATTGAACAAATTACAAATGGTTATTCGGCCGAGGCTGCAGGTCAGTCAGGACATTGTCATAGAGCTCAATGACAGATCTTCAAATGGCTGGAGGATTTCCTAATGCAAATTTCACACAACCACGTACACTGATTACCTTGCCTCCCAGACACAAAAGTGGACTTACTGGCCTTGGGGCTTCTCAAACTGAGGGGTTTTGCCCAGATGGTCCACCCAGGTCCATTGCAACTGTTGATGGTGACTACCATGTCACATGAGCCCCTATCTCTTTACATTGTGAACAAGCTATTAAATTGGAATACCAGGATATTCTAGACTATAGTTCTTAAAGTCCCTACACGAAGAGAAGCCCATATTTTTGATCAATTCCAGTCCTCTGTCTTACTGCTTCCCTCGAGAGTGCAGAGAGAGGCCATTTGACTCTCCAAAAAGCATCCCACCCAGATCCATCTTTATTTCCCATGGCTAACCCTCCTACAGATCTCTACACACTATAAGCAATTTACCATGGCCAATCCACCTAAACTGCACATCTCTGGACTATGGGAGAAACCCACACAGACATGGGGAGAATGTGTAAACTCCATACAGACAGTCACCCCAGGGTGGAATCGAACCCTAATCACTGGTGCTGTGAGGTAGCAGTGCTAACCACTGAGCCACAATGCTGCCCTCAAAACACAACCTGAAAGGGGGCACCCAGATTTAAACAAGGAACCGCTTGATCTACAATCAAATGCTCTACCACTGAGCTATGGAGTATGTTGGTCATCCAGCTGCTTGATCAAAGTACAAACAAAGCACATACACATTGGGGAGTATATGTAGGCCTCTTGGCCAATTTGAGCTTGCTCCACCTTCAATACAGACATTGCTGATCTGACTGCACCGCATCTCTCCACACTACCGATAACCTTTCTCTCCATTGCTTAGCAAAAATCTCCAATCTCTGCCTTAAAAATACAGGACTTCTACTTCCATCACATTCCAAGGAAGAGAGTTTCAAAGATGTAGACCCCTCTGAGGAGACAAAATTTTCTTTATCGCTATGTCTCAAATGGCCACCCTTACTTTTAAACAGTGACTTCTACACTTGCATCATGAATATCCTTTTGTTGATAATGTCAACTGTTGCAGCCTGGAGTGATCTTGTTAAGCCACGGGGCTGTATGTTAGAGAGGGGGAAACATAAGCACATCCCTCTCACCTTGACATTAATGTCGGGGGGGTGAGCCCACCTCCACGTTACTGACTTGTCACAGCCATTTGCCAGCCATTGGAGACACTATTTGCCTTGAAGCGGGTCTCTCGCTGTCTTCAGAGAAGAAGTAGCGCCCGAAGAATTACCAACAGATCAGAATTATCAGCCAGTCAGAATTATCAGCTAATCAATTGACTGGACTTATGATCTGTGCCTGCAGTGCCACCAGGAGAAGTGGTCACAACTCAGATTGCAAGCAATCTGCAAAGAAGGGGAAGGGGAAGGGGACGGGGACGGTGACGGGGACGGGGAAGGGGACGGGGACGGGAATGGTGACAGAGTCTCTCAGAACTTAAGCTGGCTGACAGAATTAGGCAAGGATGGATCCATGGTCAGGAAAGACTGGGTGGGTGGGAGGGAGAAAACCAGGGAAGGGAGGGGGACCTGGAAGGAGGGGAGCTGCCAATGGGGAAAGAGGGCAAACAGGAAACGTCTCTTGCCTTGACCACGATGCTAACTTGGTGTCAGCCTTCCCTGAGGTAAGCAAAATCCTAGAAACTCCTAATTTGCCATTAGTAGCCACTGGATGTCCTCAGTTCACTCCTTGGTTGAGCAATTCAGCTCCACACAAGTCATTTCTATTGGTCAAAAGAACTGAGAGAACTGTGGATGCTGGAATTCTGAAGGAGGGTCATTGAACCCGAAATGTTCATTCTGATTTCTTTCCACAGATGCTGCCAGACCTGCTGAGATTTTCTAGCAATTCCTGTTTTCGTTTCATATTCATTGGATGTTTTAAGGCAGGGGTAGACAGATTCTGGACTAGCAAGGGAGTCAAAGGTTTCCTAGGGTAGGCAGGAATGATGAACCCTCATCTTATCAAACAGTGGACCTTCTCCTCCTACTTAGAATGTCCCTATACCTGTCAAAAACCTCTGGGAAGGGAGGATGAGGGAAGCAACCCGATATGGCAATTTTTTTCAGTTGTCAGCCTCACCCTCCCCATGCTCCCATCATCTGGTATCCAACTCCCTGCAGAGCATAAAACACCAGCCATAAAAACCTAATGCCACAGTCCCTTTCTTGGCTCCCCACTGGTAAGTACATGCCATGTCAGCCGTGCCCACTCACCCTGGCTCCTCATAGTGAAACTGACAACCATAAAGCCTCTGCTTTCCCCACTCCATGCAGTGTGTGAACTCTCTCAAGATTCTCTGACTTACTTCCTCAAGTATTATTCTGCTTTTTCAGTCTAATTTAACCACCAGGGAATTTAGCTTTCAATCCAGTCAAAAGGTAAATGGGATTTGAAAACAGCGAGTGAACAGTTCTTAATGTAAACGAAGTAGCAGCAGGTCTTCCTTTTATACATTGACCACTACAATTCCCCTTAAATAATGTGTAGAGCTCCTGACTAAAATTGAATACATCATAAAACTAACTATAAGAAATTTGACCAGTATATAAATGGACATAGCTGTCTGGTAGGATAGAATGGGGTGTTCTTGTGAAGAGACATATTGTGTTGAAGCTTTTCATCCACAGTCCTCATGATGTCCACAAGAATGTCAGTGTAAAAGGGGAATCTTATTCTGAATGAGAAAGAGATTGGTAGAGCTTGCAGGTGGATAGATACAGTTAGCAGAAAAGAGAGTCACGGGCGTGATTCTGCAATCTTGTATTCTCAGCTTGTAGCTTTCATAGTAGAAACTGAAGGCTGAATATAAATCTACAACAGTGTAACACCGAATCCTCAACTCATTCCCCTGTTGCTGCAAAACTGTAAAAATTCATCATTAACGAAAGGAGTCCTGAGCTCGATCACCAGAGTACTGGAAGACACACACTCCCCCTCGCTTTCTAAAAGTTAGAAATATTGCCCAAAATCTGTCTTTTCAGAGATATTATCATATGCCTTTCAGCAGATGGACCCTCAACCTGGGCCTCTTGGCTCCAAGGTAGGGACGCTACCACTACTCCACAGGAGTCCCCTCACTAGAAGCTCAATGCTGAGCTTTACCTCCCAATCCTTTGACAATGATGAAGGATGAGAAACAAACGGCCAATCTATCTTTTCTCTTTACGGATGCCAACTCTTGCTATGAACTTCCACTGAACTTTTCAGTGTTTATTTCAGATTGGTTTAATCTGCATTCACCAATGATTAAAGCTGCTAGTTATCTGATTTTTGAAAAGCACATCCAAAATCTGTCAGACGCTGCATGATTAATTTTTGATGTCACTATTTGAGCCAGCTTTCTGTGTAGATTAAACTCACCCACCCACCCCCCTCGGGAACTTAATAGGTACTGCCTACTGTAGCATACAAAGCAGCAGATGATCATTAATCATTTCTTAGTGGGTTTTGCTATCCAAGAGAGATCAAGCCTACGGTGGGGTTTTAGCATTTCCAGCGCGGTTAGTTCTGGGTCCACTCACCATCCCACTGTTCCAGTTCGGGTACTTTCCCCTGCCAGACCTGACAACCCCAGGATAGGATGTGAGCTATAATTGTCTGATTGAATCTTAGAACAGAGAACGGAGTTAACAATGGAAGATAGAAGTTGGCAAGGGGAAAGAAGAGTAAAATTGAAACTGCCACGTTTCCCCAGAAGGAAAAACCAGTAAAACTTTGAATGACACATACCATTTTCAGCTGCTTCTTCAATGATTTTCCCTCCATTATCAGGTCAGGAGTGGGGATGTTCGCCAATGATTGCATAAAGTTCAGCACTATTCATGACTCCACAGATACTGAAGCAGTCCAGGTTCAAATGAAACAAGATTTGGACAATATCCAGGGTTGAGCTGACAAGTGACAAATAACATCCATGCCAGACAATGATCATCTCCAATAAAAGACAATCTAACAATTGTTGTTTGACTTTCAATGGCATTACCATCACTGGATCTCCCACTACAAACATCCTGGGCGTTAACATTTAACAGAAACTCAACTGGACTCACCATAAAAATACTGTGGCTACAAGAGTAGGTCAGGGGCTAGGAATCCTACAGGGTGTAACTCATCTCCTGAAACTCCAAAGCTTGTCCGCCATCTACAAGGCACAAGTCAGGAGTGTGATACAATATTCCCCAGTTGCCTGGATGAGTGCAGCTCCAACAACGCTGAGGAGGCTTGACACCATCCAGAACAAATCCACTTGATTGACACCGCATCCACAAGCATCCACTCCCTCCACCATCGATGCTCAGTAGCAACAGTGTGTACTGTCTACAAGATGCACTGCAGAAATTCACCCAAGATTCTCAGACAGCACCTTCCAAACCCACAAGCACTTCCACCGAGAAGGGCAAGGGCAGCAGGTACATGGGGAAAAACCACCACCTACAAGTTGCCCTCTATCCTGACTTGTAAATACATTGTCACTGTCGCTGGGTCAAAATCCTGGAATTCTCTCCCTAATGGCATTGTGGGGTAATCTACAGCCCATGGACTGCAGTGATTCAAGACATTGTGATCAGGTTGTACAGTTCTCTACAACAGCACCTCATTGTCACTGAGACAGCAGGACATCCAGCACAACAGCAGTGTGGAGAGGTGCCAGGAAACCATGGGAAATACAGGTTACAGGGATAGGGTGGGGTCTGTGGTTCTGAGTGGGATGGCCTTTGGAGGGTTGGTGTAGACTCAATAGGCCGAATGGCCTGCTTCCACACTGTAAGGATTCCATGACTCTATGATTAGAGATGTCAGAAATGTTAAAATGCTGAAGGAACTTGGAATCGTCGCATCCTTTGAGAGAAACGTTTGAGAAGTGATCTTAAAGAGTCACCCCGATGGATTGCAGTGGATCAAGAAGGCAACACATCCCTACCTTCTCCCAAGCAGTTAAAGGTGGGCAATATCTGCTTGTCCAGCTGGTGAAGCCCACATCCAGTGAATATTTAAAAAACAAAGTGTGTGGAGCAAGGGCAATCTAGAAAATTAAATTGTCAGAATAAAATACTGGGTCATGGGTTTTAAATTGCAATCAGCACATAATTAATACCAGGGGATGCTCTGCACAAAGACAGTTTGGTATTTGGAATGGATAGAAGGTATTGGAAGGGAAAGCTTTGATCATTTAAGAAGCAATTGGATGCCGTTTTGATGGATTTTTACGGTAGGCCATTCAGCTCCTGTTGAACGTTAAAGCCAGGAGCAAAAACAAAGTTGCTGGAAAAACTCAGCAGGTCCGGCACCATCTGGCAGAACATAGTTCTGAGGAAGGGTCACCGGACCCAAAACGTTAACTCTGTTTTTTTCCTTCACAGATGCTGCCAGACCTGCTGAGCTTTTCCAGCAACTTTGTTTTTGTTCCTGATTTACAGCATCTGCAGATCTTATGGTTTTTATTTGGGATTGGTGCTGGAGACTGGGTGCAGCCTTTTGCAGTTAATAGTGCCACCTACTGGCTGACTGGAACAAGTAACCATAGAGTCATACAGCACGGAAACAGACCATTTGATCCAACCAGTCCACGCCGACCCTAATCCCAAACTAGACTAGTCCCATTTGCCTTCTCTTAGCCCGTATGCCTCCAAAAATTTCATATTCATGTACTTATCTAAATGCCTTTTAAACGTTGTCATTGTGTACCTGCATCAGCACTTCCTCTGGAAGTTCATCCCACACACCAAACACTCTCTGTGTAAAAAAAAAAATTGCCCCTCATGTCTTTTTCAAATCTCTCTCCTTGATCTTAAAAATATGCCCCCTAGTCTTGAAATCCCCCACCCTAGGAAAATACACCTGCCATTCACCTTATCTATACCCCTCGTTATTTGATAAACCTTTATTGGGCCATCCCTCAACTTCCTGTACTCCAGTGAGAAAAGGTCCCAGCCAACCCAACTTCTACTTATCACTCAAAAGCTCAATTCCTGGCAACATCCTGGTAAATCTCTGCACAACCCATTCTAGCTTAACAATCTTCTTCCTATAACAGGGAGACCAGAACTGGACACAATATTGCAGAACAGGCTTCACAAACACTCTGTACAACCTTAACATGACTTCCCAGCTCCTATAGTCAAAGGTCTGAGCACTATCTGATGTTTTTAATCCTCTAACCAATGTCAGCCAGTCTTATTTTCCACATCTCTTCAACATATTAACTGGAAAAGACAGGGTAGATAAAGATAAACTATTTCCACTGGTTGGAGATTCTAGTCTGAGAATTACAGCCTGGTCATTCAGGAGAGATGTTAGGAAGTAATTCTACACACAAAGGGTAGTACAGGTCTGGAACTCGTTTCCACAAAGGGCAATGGATCCTAAACCTGTTGTTAATTTTCAATCCAGAATAGAAAAATTTTGGTTAAGCAGAAATATTAAAGTGGCTCAGTGGTTAGCACTGCGGCCTCACAGCGCCAGTGACCTGGATTCGATTCCACCCTCAGGCGACTGTCTGTGTGGAGTTTGCACATTCTCCCCACGTCTGTGTGGGTTTCCTCTGGGTACTCCGGTTTCCCCTCACAGTCCAAAGATGTGCATGTTAGGTGGGTTGGCCATGCTAAATTGTCTGTACTGTGCCACTTCAGTGGGTCAGCCATGTTAGTAAATGTGGGTGTATGGTAGGGTGGTCGGCTGGGTCTGAGTGGGATGCTCTTCGAAGACTCAATGGGCCTAACAGCCTCTTTCTGCACTGTAAAGGTTCTGCGACATGAGCCAGAATGAAGTATATGGAGTTAGGGGACAGATCAGCCATGGTCTTCTCAAAGAATTCTAACAGATTTGTCAGACATGGACCCCCAGCTTGATGAAGCTGTGTTGACTCAGCCCTATTTTACCATGCACTTTGAAGTACTCCACAATAACTGGCCAGGACTCGATGGGCCAAATGGCTGCTTCCACGCTGTAGGATTCTATGATTTTATACGTCATCCTTAATAATGGACTCTAAAATCTTACCAACAATCAAGGCCAGGCTTATCAGCCTATAGTTTCTTATCTTCTGCCTCCCTCCCTTCTCAAGCAGGGGTATTACATTAGCTATTTTCCAGTGCTCTGGGACGCTCCTGGTAAGTTCATCACCAATGCTAATCTTCTCAGCTATCTCCTTCTGGACTCTGGGGAGTAGTCCACCTGGTCGGGTGACCTATCCGCCTTCAGACTTTTCAGCTTTCCCAGCACATTCTCCATAGTGATGGCCACTACACTCACCTCTGCCCCCGGCTCTCTTGAAGTTCTGATCTGCTGCTCTGTCTTCCATTGTGAAAACTGATACACAGTACCTTCAGCTCCTTTGCCATTTCTTTGTTCCCCGTTACTACTTCTGCAGTCTCATTTTTCAGCCATTCAATGTCCACTCTTGTCTCTCTCTTACCTTTTATATAGCTGAAAAATCCCTTGCAATCCCTGTTTTATATTATTAGCTAGCTTACCCTGGTATTTAATATTTTCATTCCTTTTTTTTCAGTTATCCTCTGCTGGTTTTTAAAGATTTCCCAATCCTCTAGCTTCCCACTAATCTTCATCATATTGTATGCTTTTTCTTTTGCTTTTATGCTGTCCCTGACTTCCCTTGTCACCCATGGTTACCTCATTCTCTCCTTAGTATGTTTCTTCTTCCTTGGGATGAATTTCTCCCGTGCCTCTCAAATTAACCCAGAAACTCCTGCCATTGCTGCTCCACCATTTTCCCTGCAAGGTTCCTCTTCTAATCAACTCTGGCCAGCTCCTGCCTCATGTCTTTTAATTACCTTTACTCAATTGTAATACCATTACATCTAATTCCAGCTTCTCTCTCTCAAACTCTAGCATGAATTCTATCATATTATGGTCACTGCCCCCTAGGGGTTTCTTCACCTTAAGTTCCTTATGCAAGTCTGCTTCATTACACATTACCAAATCTATAACTGCCTGTTCCCCAGTGAGCTTCACCACAAGCTGCTCCAAAAAACATCATGTAGACATTGCAGAAATTCCTTTTTTTCAGATCTGCTACCAAGCTGATTTTCTCAGTCCACCTGCATATTGAGATCCCCTATGATCACTGTATTAGTTCCTTTCTTACATCCCTTTTCTATCTCATGATCTATTTTCTACCCTACACCCTGACAACTGCTAGGAGGCCTGTTATAACTCCCATCAGAGCCTTTTTTCCTTTGAGGTCCTTCAGCTCTATCCACACAGATTCTACACCTTATGATTCTATATCACGTCTTGCCGTTGATTTAATTTCATTTCTTGCTAACAAGGCAACTCAACCCCTCTGCCCGTCCTTTTCATATGCTGCATATCCTTGGTTATCTAGGTTCCAGCCCTAATCTCCTTGCAGCTACGTCTCTGTGATAACCATTTCTCTTGGCAATTTCCAACTGTGCTCCAAGCTCATTTACATTATTCTGTATACTGCGTGGCTTTAAGTCAAACACCCTTAGTTTTGCACTGACCGCCTCCCTCTCATTGTTGTCCTCTTATCTGCAGTGCCTGAAATTAGATTCCTAACACTTTTCATAATCTCTGTCCTGTGACTTATTCTGCAAACTTCAATAACCTTTGCTGAGCCCTCCCCCACTAAGCTTTTTTGCATAATTTTCCATGCAACTGAACCTACCCCCAACAATTTAGTTTAAATCCCTATACTGAAAATGGAGGGACAGGCCCCAGGGGCTGAATAGCCTACTCCTGTTTCTATGTTCCATGAAAATTAAACACATTTTCTTTGAATAACCCGAGGGGAAGGTCCAGGAAATTAACTGCTGAAGGGTCCAGGGTTGACCTGGAGAGTTGGTGACAGGTAGCTTGCACAGTAGACAATTGGGATGCTGGAAGAACACAGCAAGCCAGGCAGTATCTGGCAGAAAGGAGCAGACAACCTTTCAGGTATTACCCTTCTTGAGTCCTGAAGAAGGGTAACACCCAAAACATTCTGAAGAAGGGTCACCGGACCCAAAACGTTAACTCTGTTTTCTCCTCCACAGATGCTGCCAGACCTGCTGAGCTTTTCCAGAAACTTCCAGCACCCAAAACGTTAACTGCTGCTTTCCTCCAGATGCTGGCTAGCTTGCTGTGCCCTTGCAACCTCCCACTTGTCTACCTGGGGTTCCAGCATCTGCTGTTCTTTTCTGTCCCTCATCTAGGTAGCTTGCACAGTGGTCCTCCGCTCCAGGCGAGGGCGCTATCAAGCCCTTCTTGGCGGCTGCTGCGCCTGATTGGCCACATGCCACCCGGAGGGAGAAGAGGGGGATAACAAGCATGGGGCTGGATGAACACAGCAGGTCAAGCAGCATCATAGGAGCAGGAAAACTTGACGTTTCGGGCCTAAACCCTTCATCAGTTTTCCTGCTCCTATGATGCTGCTTGACCTGCTGTGTTCATCCAGCCCCATGCTTGTTATCTCGGATTCTCCAGCATCTGCAGGACCTTTTATCTCCGGGAGGAGGGGGGGGGGGGGAGGAGGGGGGGTGGGCGCGGACGGGGAATATTGGTCTTCTGATTGGTTGATTCTGTTGCCCTCTCTGATTGGTGATTGCTGGGACGAATCAGGTGCCGTTTTGGCAGGGTGTGCTGGCGAAGATGGCGGCGGTGTTCGGGCGGCTGCTGAGCTGCGGAGGTGAGACAAAGCAGTGCGGAGTGTGTCGATCCAGAAGAAGCAGCGTCCTGACCGATATGTTTACTGCCCCTCACAGTGAGGTTAATTTCCCGGTTGTGTTCATCCCTGCCGCGTATAAAGGCGACGAGCAAGATGGACTTTCATTGCTATAGCGCCTATCACGACTGTATGACTTCTCACGGTGTAGTAACTGTGGGTTAGAATTGTTTTGGTCCAGGCGAGTGCTAAGGGAACGTGGGTTCAAAACCCATCTCATGTCGCTAGCAGAGCTTAGAACAGTATATCCCAACAACAGGCCCTTTGGCCCACCATGTCTGCACTGACCAAGATGGCTTTCTAAACTAATCCCATCTGCCTGCTATATATCCCTCTATTCCCAGCATGTATCTCTCTGGTCTAAATGCCTCTTAAACATTACTAATGTATCTGCTTCTATCACTTCCCCTGGCAGCGTGTTCCAGGCACCGACCGCCCTCTGTGTAGAAAACTTGCCTTGCACACGTCCTTTAAACATTTTCCCCTCTTACTTTAAACCTTTGTCTCATAGTATTTGAGATTTCCATCCTGGGGGAAAAAAAATTTGCCACTTTTTATTTGTCTTGCGCCTCATTTGGTATTCCTGTACAATTTGGATAAATATGGTGTTCATAACTGAGCCCAAAACTTTGATTGTGGTTGTACCAATTTAAGTGGAGGGCCAGAACTGTGCTGTAATCTATATGTGATCCAACCAAGGTTGAGTTTTTTTTAAACTCTTAATCCTGGATTTTTTTTATTGAATTCAAATGCCATCATCTGCTGTGGTGGGATTTGAACCCAGGTTCCCAGACCATTAGCTGGGTATCTGCATTAATAGTCAAGTGATAATACCACTAGGCTATGGCCTCCCCAAATGACAAGGCTGAAGTGTTCAAATGACTTTTAGCCAGGAGCACGATTCATCTCAGCTTCAGCTCTCCAGCACCACAGATATTGGCCTTTGGCCACTTTGATTCACTCCATGTGATTTAATTCATTCATGGGATGTGGGTGTTCCTGGCTAGGTGAGCAAAAATTGCCCATCCCTAATTCCCTGGAGGGCAGTTATGTGTTACTTTGGGGCTGAATGTACAGCAGATTACTTTCCTTAGAGGACATTAGTGATGTAAATGGGTGTTTTTGATAATCGACAGTGATTGCCATTAGACTAGCTTTTTAATTCCAGATTTTGTAATCCAGATTCCAAATTCTGGTTCACTGATGTCCTCACAGGAAGAAATCTGCTGTCCTTACCTGGCCTGGCTGTCGTGTGATTTATTGTCTGAAATGGCCACTCAGTTTAAGAGGTAATTAGGGATGGGCAACAAGTTTTCCCTTGTCGTTGATATCCCTATCCCATGAAAGGATTTTAAAAAAAATGACTGCCCAATACAAGTATATGATGACTCAACAACTGCTTAATGATGGTTCTGGATGTTATCTTTTTCTTAGTCTTCTGTAGCCAAGATTATGTCCTGCAAAAATGCTGCTCTGAAATAATTTAAAAAGAGGGCCCAAGAAAATACTTCTGCCTTAACTATCCTCCTGTTCTATTGAGAAATTTCTCATTATCATCTTAAGACCAATTGCATAATTGGATGACTTTGAGCATTCACATTGGAGGTCTTGAAGGAAACCTGTTTGAATTGAAACTGCTTGATTTCTTCAAAGGCTGAAGTGTTCACTAAAACAAATTTTTTTTTTTTAAGGGTGTTTTCCACCCCATCAAATTGTGCGACATGGATCCAAGGCTGTCACTCGGCACCGCAAGCCCTTGCATATTCTACGTCAGAAGCTGCTGGCTGTCACAGAATATATCCCTCCCAAGCCTGCCATCCCAGAAAGATGCATCAGAGCTCCAAAGCAGGAGGTGAAAGAGGTGAGGACAATTGATGAACATTGCTTTGGGATTACATTGACATTTTTTCATCCCACTGTGTATAGGGGAAAGAGTCAGGAAATTCTTTGAAATGAAAATTTATTTATTTGACATGGATTTTGAGTCAGGAATTTACCAAAAGCTGCGCAAATTTGCACAGTTCCACATGATTTTAGATAAAAAGTGAATCTGTTGAAGATTTTTGTCTTGCATTGATTAGGACAATTCACAAGAAATTCCAAAAAAATGTAAACTGTATGAGAAGAGAGTGGTGATCAATTGACTGGTTGGCTTTTACTTCATAGAAATGTTGTTATGGATAATGCCTATGTTACGGATGACAAATAATTAACAACTGGGCTTTAAACTTTTAATGAGGCAAGGTTGGTTAAGGTAATACCGTAATAGATAGAGAAATCAATCATAGAATAACTCTCACTTGTTGAGGTGTAAAAGGTAAAGTTTGTGAACCTGATTTTTGCATTTGCTAAGAGCAGGTCCCTGTGTCTTAATGTGCTGCATTTGCATACAGTAGAAACTCCATATATTAATATACATGACTTGTTCTTCACAACAGAAGGAACTTACACGCTGCCTTGTTTCAATTCAACAAAATAAGTGACAACTGTTTTCTGGTTTAAGATTTAAACAAAGTGTGTCAGGTAACTGTCAGTCATCGTTAACTCATGCATTTTCCCAGGCAATGCCTACCAATCAGTCTACTTGGCAACCAATCAGCATTCTCCTTTCATACAGTGTAAATGTTGTTTACCTTTTGGTATTTGTTGTGAATTGTACTGATGAGTCTAAGATGAAAGTCTTCAATAAAATATGTCTTTATTTAACAACACTCAAGTTACTGTTACTGAAAGATCTCCCATACTCTTGCTCCCAGGTGCTGCGGCACAAATATTTGCAATGCTTCTCCATAGCAAAACACAATCAAGATAGATAAGGCAGGAATTGTTGCTTTGGAGCTTTCATTCATACAGACTCAGTCTTTTGAGAAAATATGGTTTAAGGATAGGCTGTTGGTCCAATAGATTCCTTTCTATGTTATACAATCCACGCTGATTTCTGATTCAGATCACTAGAGTCATACAGCATGGAAACAGACCCTTCTGGCTAACCAGTCCATGCCAACCATAATCCCAAACTAGACTAGTCCCACGTGCCTGCACTTGGCCCGCTTCCCTCCAAACAATTCTTATTCATGTACCTATCCAAATATCTTTTAAACACTGTAACGGTAACATCCACCACTTCCTCTGGGAGTTCATTCCACACATGACCCACTCTCTATGTAAAAATAAAGTTGCCACTCATATCCTTTTTAAATCTTTCTCCCCTTGCCTTAAAAATATCCCAGAAAGGACGCCTGCTATTCATCTTATCAATACTCTTAATGATTTTATAAACCTATATAAGGTCACTCCTCACCCTCCTATGCTCCAATGAAAAAGGCCCTAGCCTACCCAGCTGTACAGCATACAAAATTATGAAACTTCCTACAGACCATAGATTGCAGACAAAACTTGATGCCGAGCCATATAGAGATATTAGAGCAGATGACCAAATCTTGATCAAAGAAATAGCTTTTAAATAGTGTGCTTAAGGGAGAATAAAGAAGCAGAAGAGTTCAAGAAGACATTTTATGTACCTGGCAACTGAAGGCACTGTTTCCAAAGGTGAAACAGTTAAAATCAGAAATGGTCAAGAGCCCAGAATTAGCACAGTGCAGAGAACCTGGAGGTTTGTGTGGCTGGAGGAGGATAACACAGATACAGAGGGCTGGGGGTTGGGTGGGGGAGGGGGTTATAGCAGGGTTTTAAACAAGGATGACAGAAGTATTGTTACACTTTGAACTTGAGGAAATATGAATTTTCTTTCTAATGAGACCTGAAAAAAAAAACTTCCTTTGAAAGAGATCTTTTTGGAAATGTTTCCCTTTAGCACTGGAAAGAGAAAAATAATGTGGAATAGTATGAATGCTGTTGCAGTACATTATTTTGACCACAAGAGGTCCCTTGTGAGCCACAGAAATGTTTCAGGATCTTTAGTAGCGAAAACTGCTGGTTTTTGTTTATTCCACGGCAAAAAATAAAGTCCTAACTTGGGGATGCAATTAATAAATCTTCTTTCTGGTGTGGAATTCAGAAATAGGAATGAGGAGGACGCTGAAATAATTTCCGGGTGTAGGTTGAGTTAGCGTGTCTCTGTTGGGACAGGTGGTAGGAATACTGTGCCTTTGGGTTAGAGAGAGGAAACGTCAACAGGGTTTTTCATTACAATTCCCTATCTAGTAATGCTAGTGGGAGAGGCACCACTGCAGATTTCGCAATAGAAAATTTCTGGGTTTGGCTGTGATTCTGCTGAGGGTGCAAAAGCCCAGAATAAGTTGTTGCCTGCAAAATACCTGGGAAACTGGACTGTGACAATTTAAAGAGAGTGGGATGATGAGCAATTGTTTTGATGGCTGAACACAAAAGTAACCAGCACTGGCTGTTAACAAAGGTATCTGCCTTTTCCTGTGC
Source organism: Ginglymostoma cirratum (assembly GCA_024137785.1). NCBI lineage: Eukaryota > Metazoa > Chordata > Chondrichthyes > Orectolobiformes > Ginglymostomatidae > Ginglymostoma > Ginglymostoma cirratum. Next base: position 533,239 of record JAHRHZ010000056.1, on the reverse strand, counting down.
ATTGAACAATATTTCACCTTTTCCACGTGTGGCTGTAATGCTGTAGATAATCTTTGTGTGTAAATCTCTCCTTTAGCCATCCGGTTTTGAAAAGCTCCTCCTCCGACAGGTGGAAATAACATTCAGTGAGAATAAAATGATTACCGTTTTCCAGAACAACTCCATCAACTCAGAGGACCTGAAACTACTTCGCCATCGATTACTGAAACATGATATTCGCATGAAATTCTTCCCTAACCAGGTTTCTATTAACCTTGCATCCTCTATGTCATTCTGTAACTGATATCATTTCAAGAATTACTGCTGCCAAATAAGCAGTGTTTGCTTCATAGCTGGTCCTCTGTTTAACTGTTGGATATTTGTCCTACTCCCCTTTTCTCCCTCCTCATTGTACGCTTCGGAAGATGTGAGGAGTCAACAAAACACAGAACAAATTAGTTCCCATTTAAAGATACTAGTTATGTTAGTGTGGTGGTTATGTTACAGGACTCGTAATCCTGAGGTCTAAGCAGATGATCTGAAGACCAGTGTTCAAACCTCATCATGGCAGCAGTTTAAGTTATGCCAACTAAGTAAAATTGACAATAAGTAAAATCAGTGATGTGGTTTTGTAAAAGCTGAGCTATTTCATATGATCTGGCCTACCTGTGACTCCAGACCCACGCCATTGCAATTGACTCTTCACTGTTTTCTGAAATGGCTTGACAAGTCATTTAGTTGTTTCAAGGGCACTTAGAGATGATGCCCACGTTCTGTTAATAAATAACCAGCTCAAAGGCTGAACACCTTCCAGTTGATCTCCAATGGCATTGCGTAAGGAGAATTATGACCAAGTTATGCATTGGTGTCTGGATAGGAACCTATACCCACAACCTTGTGTTTTAGAGGCACAAGGGTTCCCATTGAGCTAAGCTTGACACTGACGTCAGTAAAGCTTGTTGTGCATCATAATTGCTGTCTGAATATTGCCTGTTTCAGTTTAGTCACTATATTACATAAGAGCAAGTCTGTGTAAAGGCATCTTTCAAGTCAACACCTTGTAACAGCATCGATTATTTCTGTCTCAGGTTCTGCGTTCGTATCTAGAAAATACCAAGTATAGGAACCTGCTGCCTCTGTTTATTGGTCACAATATCATTATTGTGAGTAAGGAGCCCAAAGCAAAAGAGCTTCTTCAGACCGTGCGCAATACAACTCAGATCAGTTTACTGGGTAAGACCTACTCTCAAGCAATGGCGGAGCTGGGTTTAAATTAAAACCATAGTTATTGATAGTCTCCAGTTGCATCTAAACATTCCTAAACTTGATTTCACACATTGCATTAGATTATATGCTGTCTTTCACAGAACCAAATGCTTTAGTATAACAGAGATAAAAGGTACTGCAGATGCTGGAGAATCCGAGATAACAAGCATGGGGCTGGATGAACGCAGCAGGTCAAGCAGCATCATAGAAGCAGGAAAACTTGACGTTTCGGGCCTAAACCCTTCAATTGCTTTTCATTTTGAGACTGAAGAAATTTTATTCAAGAAAATCAATCATACATTTCATGCTTACATTGTTATAATATGAAACACAGATTCCCACTAGAACTTGATTAATTGTAGAGGATTTCAGCTCTTCCTTTATGTTTGAGCATCGACAGCTACTGATTGTCATAACTTTACTTTCTGGTTACACTTTCTCAGGTGGTAAAGGGGAAAGCTGACATTAGTGTATAAAATACACGTAAACATTTATTCTGATTTTATAACTGGCTTGCTGTTAATTCTCTTTATTGGATTTAATTTTTTTTTAAAACAAACTTTGAGCGAATGGTCAATCTATGAAACAGATTGCTTCGTGAAGGTTGGAAGGGATTTTGTATTGATGCATTTAGATGTAAATCATGTCGGTTTCATATTTAAAAAACAAACACTGTGGGACAGAGCATAGAATTCATTTGAGATGTGATGAGTGTAGCTTGATTCTGACCTGCAATTCTTGAAGTGGTCCACCATTTGGGATTTTCTCACTAAACTACATTCACCAATCGCGGTAATTGAGCTTCGTTGACTCCTGGTCCAGCAGTTTTTCAGTTTTCTCCTCCTTGGCTTTAAATCTTTCCATGGTGTTGCTTCTATCTGTAATGTCCTCAAATATTATAACCCTCTTGGATAGAACTAAGAACAATACAGCGCAAGAGCAGGCCCTTCAGCCCTCCAAGCCTGCGCCGACGCATTTTGCCCTTCCATTTTAAACTGTCTGCACTTACGCGATCCGTAGCCCTCTATTCCCTTCCTATTCATGTATTCATCCAGGTTTTTTCTGGAATGCTGCTATTGTCTGCTTCCGCCACTCTTCTGGCAGCTTGTTCCAGGCACTGACCACCCTTCATGTGAAAAACATGCCTTGCACATCTCTTTTAAACTTCCCCCATTGCACCTTGAGCCTGTCTCCCCTACTAATTGACCCCTCTAGCCTGGGAAAAAGCCTCATACTTTCCACTCTATCCATGCCATTCACAATCTTTTAAACTTCTATCAGGTCGCCCCTCAACCTCCTGAATTCCAGTGAAAACAAAAACCCAGTCTATCCGACCTTTCTTCATAGCTAAAATCCCCAGACCAGCCAATGTCCTGGTAAACCCTTTTTGTAAGCTCTCCAAAGCATCCACATCCTTCTGGTAGTGTAGTGGCCTCTGCACTTCTCTAATTCTGGTCTGTTGTTCATCCCTAGGTTTACCTGCTGTGCCATTGCTGGCCATATCTTCGGTTGTCTTGCTTCAAAGCTTTGAAATGCCCTTCCTAAACCTTAGATAACAAGGTGTAAAGCTGGATGAACACAGCAGGCCAAGCAGCATCAGAGGAGCAGGAAAGCTGACATTTTGGGTCTGGACCCTCCTTCAGAAAAGCAGCATCACAGGAGCAGGGAAGCATGTTGTTTCAGGTCTGGGCCCTATTTTTCTGAAGAAGGGTCCAGACCTGAAACGTCAGCTTTCCTGCTCCTCTGATGCTGCTTTTCTGAAGACGGGTCCAGACCCAAAATGTCAGCTTTCCTGCTTCTCTGATGCTGCTTGGCCTGCTGTGTTCATCCAGCTCCACCTTGTTATCTCAGATTCTCCAGCATCTGCAGTTCCTACTATCTCTTCCTAAACCTTACTCCCCACCCCTTCCACCTCAAATACCCTTTCCTCCCTTTCTTTCTCCCTTTCTTTCTCCTTTAAGCTGGAAACTAAACTCTAACACTTGACCAAACCTTTGGTGATCTGCCTTAATTTCTCCTGATGTGGCTTGGTGTTAAGTTTTACTGAAAGACATAAGAATTATGAACAGGATTTGGCCGTACAGGACCTTGAGCTTGCTTAGTTTTAACTACACTTTCCTGTCTTTTCCTCATAACCATTGATTCCTCTAAAGTTCAAAACTCTCCATTTCAGCGTTAAATGCATGCATTTCTTTTTGAATGTCAATGCTCATGAGATATTTTACTGTGTCAAATATATACTCTATCTTACTATATCATATGCAATATGTTATTTTTCTTCTGTTGTTTCTGTGATTACAATAGACTAATGACCAACATTGATCACTGATGTTTCTAGCAGAACACAATTGTCAGAACGCAGAAGATATTAAGATATGCCCCTATAAATTGTGCTGTCTTTTCCTGCGCAGGTGCATGTATTGAAGATGTACTCTTCAGCAGACAGGGTGTGGTTAACTATTCCAGACTCCCAGGAATGCAGATCATCCATGGGGAGATTGTCAGTGGCCTGACTCTTATGACGTCTCAGACATGCCAGCTTCTACGGTCTGGCCCTGCACACCTTACTGCCTTGTTGGAACAGTACGTGAAACAGCAGAGTGAAGCTGCCACTGGACTAAAAGAGACTGAGAATCTAGAGCAGAAGGAAATACAAGGGAGTCCAGGATCTTAGGACTTTTGGAATTTGGGATTTTTTTTCTGGGTGACAAAATATCCCTCTGCTTGAGGAATTACATGGATTCTGGAGGAAATAAAGCCACATGTCTATTTGTGCGTAGAAGCGTAAAGGACTGTTTAATTATTGGAAGCTAGCTCGTATCTTTTAATAACATCGTAAAACGTAGGAACAGGAGTTGGTTGTTCGGCCTCTCGAGCCTGCACCACCATTCAGTAGGATCACGGCTGATCTGACATTCCTCACGTCTTTTTTTCCCTACGCTTTCCCCATGCCCTCATTCCCGAGTGTTCAAGAATATATCTCGGCCTTAAATCTCCGAAAATAAATTGCTTTTACTTATGACATGGCGCCTTACCAAATGCTTTCTGGACAGTAAATCTACTGGTTCCTCTTTATCACAGCAATTTTAGACGTCAGAGAACTCCAATAAACTGCTAAAACGTTATTTCCATTTTACAAAACTGTTAACTCTGACAGAAAATAAAAACTCATGAAGTAGGGGATAACGTAGTAGCATGACAGAAGATTATTTAGTTAATGGGAAACAGAGATTTGGCATAAATGAGTAATTTTTTGGTTGGCAAGATGTAATGAGTGGTTTGCCACAGGGATCAGTGCTGAGATCTCAAGTTTTCACGATTAATATCAATAACTTAGATGAATGAACTGAAGGTTTGGTTGCTAAATTCGCAGATGACATAACGAAAGGTAAATAAAGGAAAGTGAGTTGTGAGAAGGACACGAGATTACAAAAGAATATAATTGGGTTAAGCGAGTGGGCAAAAATCTAGCAAATGGAGTGAACTGTGGGAAATGTAAAAATTGTCCATTTGGCAGGAAATATGAAAATGAACAGTAGTCACTAAATAGTGAGGGATTGCAGAGCTCAGAGTTGAAGAGGGATCTGGATGACTTAGTGTATGAATTGCGAAAGGTTAGAATGTGGGTACAGCAAGTTATTACAAAAGCTAATAGAATGTTATTTCTAATTACAAGGGAATTGAATACAAAAGTAGGGAGGTTATGCTTCAGTTGCAAAGGGTGTTGGTGAGACCACCTCTGGAGTACTGGTTTCTTTATTTAAGGATGGATGTAAATGCGTTTATTTCAGGACAGTTCTGAAGAAGAGTCATAGTGGACTTGAACAGTGTTCTCTGTTTCTCTTTCCAACGGTGCTGCCAGACGTGCTAAGTTTCTCCAGAATTCTTGGATTGTTTCAGATTTCCAGTCTCCACAGTATTTTGCTTTTATTCATGTGAGGAAAAGGGACTGACTATGCAGGGTAGCTGCAACTGCTTAGATTTAGAGATAGCTTGGGACTTGAATTCTGTATGTGGATTGGAATTTGAGTCATCACGAAATTCGAAAGCTTGAAGATTTACTGGGAAATGATCCAATTCATCAAAAAAGTTGTTTTTTAGATGCTATGGAAATGTAAAGGATAAACTAATTTGATGACCGACACTATTTGAATGATATTTTATTAAATATTTATATTTGCTGTGTTGACCCTCTATATAATTACCTAATCAATGAATAAATATGATTGGATATTTTTAGCCTGTAAATAGTGGTCTCACGTTGTTATTTTCCAGGAAGTTGAATTGTTTAAGTGACTTTTTACAATGGATGGATAACCTACAGCTAAAAGGAAATGAGTTTTCTGCAGGCCTTGGCCATTTCTTGATGTCATGTCCAAGACTATCTGTTCCATGAGCAAAGAGGTCAAACCTGTATAATAATGTCTATGATCGGTTTTGGCAATGAACCTGTAATAATGCTTAGTATATTCATTACTAGAAAATACATGAGATACACTTGACCTTCAACTGTCCTTTTGGGAAGATAGATTAACCAAGGAGCAGGTGGGGTAGGCCATTTGGTCCTGCAAGCCTGCACTGCCATTCAATAAGATCACGTTGATCTGACTGTAACCTCAAATCTGCATTGTTGCATACCCCTGATAAACTTCCACCCTTTGTCAAGAATCTATCCATATCTGCCTCAAAAATATTTGAAGACTCTGTTTCCACTGCCTTTTAAAGAAGGGAGTTTTCCAAATACACTTACTGCACACAATGCTCCAGAATTTCATTGGTGAATTTTGCGCATGTGTTAAGGCAGGTCATAACACAGAATATTTTTCAACTTTTGGATCCAGTGTTTGCATTAACCTTCCCACAACAAACCTAAACTAAAATGACTACAAAACAAACCTCCTACTGCTTTGCCTACCAATATGCTTAAATATTGGTTTTGAGGCTCATTCCCACTTTAAGCTGAATAGTTTTGCAATTAAAAGCAAACTGTTTAATACAAAATCCCCCATTTCTCATAAAATACACCCAAGATTAAGATTTTGTTTGAGGTCATGGTTAAGGTTTTTGTTTGATTTTCTCTACAAATAGAATGTGAATGTGTACTGTGGCAAGAAATAATAAAACAATCATGATCGCTATTCATAGAGTTCTTCAGACTATGGTTGGCATTTAGTACAAATAACCTTTATCAGCAAGAAGGGGGCTATTGTTAGTAAAACAAGGTTGTACAAGGGATGAGACATTCCTCCAGACAAGAGGGTGGGCTATATTGAAAAAGAAAATCAAATCAATAAACAACAGGTAAGTTAGGAAACTGAAGAAAACTTAAAGAAAAGTGTAGTGTGTCTCTGGAGCCCTGCAGAGATCTTAAGTTTTCCTTTGTAATTGGTAGAAAAAAAACAAACCAATTGATGGAAGGTTTTGTTCTGTAGCTCATGCAAAGACTGGTGATATAGATCGCTTTCTTTTATCATTAATGCTGAAGAATTTGAATGCAGCAGTAAACGCAGTAAAAATTATATGCAATCAAGTGGTATCAAGTTTAAAAACCTTACAGTAGAATTTAAACTCTTAAGTTTTTAAAAAAAAAAATTCTTGTTGATGTTATATGTTGACTTTCACACCAAATTCAGTGGCAAATCAAATTAATATCTTATGTGATGGGTAATTATTTCAAAAGGTGGATTATCTTTTAACATTTATAATAAAGTTTGCAAATCAGTAAACTGAATGAGTTGATTAATTTGTTCATTTTGTAATGTAATATAAAATGTCCAAGAAATCAAACTGAGAAAAATAATATAATGGAATTGATTCTGGTTAATGGGAAAATGTCAAGTGTTGGAGAAACGGAACATAGCAAGATTGGTTTGTGGCTTGTATAAATGTATGAGTCAAATGTGTCTTTCATAGTTCATGTCACAAGGCAACAAGACTTCTAAATATAGATATAATGTCTAGGTTTGCTTATGGTGTAATCAACAGTGAAGTCACATAATACTTTGGTCTAGGAAGTCTAGTTTTTGAGAGGCTTCAGAAATGTGAACTGGTTATTGTAAATATCTCTTTTTAATAAAGTGGCAGCACTTTTGATTATCAGGGAGAAGTTTACTAGTGAGGCCCCACGCTAAGGTGTGATGGGTTAGGAGAAATTATAGACACTCAACTTTGGTTCCCACTTATGATGACAGGTCATCCACCTGAAATGTAAATTCTGCTTTTCCACAGATGCTGCCAGACCTGCTGAGTGCTTTCAACATTTGCTGTTTTTATATCAAATTTCCAGCATCTGCATTATTTTGCTGTCATTGCAATTGGTTTAACCTCTATTCAGGCTTTATGTTTTATTGATCTAAAATGCTATCTTTGTATATCTCTCATGATGTTTTTCTGGCTGAACTTTTCCTGAATATTCTCCTCTTAACGAAAGGCTTCAGATTAGATCTTTCCTTTTCCTTTCACCTTTACTAAAGCTTGAGTATTTGAGTATATAAAGACAGATGTTAACCTCCACAATTGAATATTATAACATGAATGAGGTGATTTCAAGATTTTTCTCTTGTCATAGAAAGATAGTTTATATGAATTGCAACATAAATGTGAAACAATAATCCAAAATTCATCACCAGGATGGCACCAGGGATGATGAATTTTAAATTCCTTGGAGCGATTGGAGAAGCTGGAAATGTTCTTAGCAGATTGAGAAGTGATACAATGTAGAAGACTTTTAAATCATGAGGAAAGCAGATGCAGAGAATCTGTTCTTGCAGTGAAGAGTCAAGAATCAGAGTACATTTTTAAATTGATCGTCAAATGAAACACGTATCATGAGGGAACAAACAGAAATTGCTGGAGAAACTCGGCAGGTCTGGCAGCATTTATGGAGAGAGAACAGAGTTAATGTTTTGGGTCAGTGACCAGAGAACATTTCTGAAGAAGGGTCACTTGACTTGAAAGGCTCACTCTACTGTCTCTACACAAATGCTGCCAGATCTGCTGAGTTTCTCCAACAATTTGTTTTCGTTTCAGATTTCCAGCACCTGCAGTTCTTATTTTTAATGTCATGAGGGAAAACCTTTTACAGCAAGTGGAGCCTGGAATGCACTGCCTAAGAACATGGTGGAGGTACAGTTCTTCTAAAGAAGAGACACTGGACCCGAAACAGTAAATCTGTTTTCTCTCCGCAGATGCTGCCTGACTGCTGAGTTTTTCCAGCAATTTTGGCTTTTGGACTTTGTAGTAAAGTTGCTCACTGCCTACAACATTATACCCTTCTCATTAGCTGAAAGATTGTAAGCCTGTCCTCAGGGGCTGAAACACTGAAGTCCTCTCCCATTGGAGAGAACTGTACATCCTACTCCCCATTGGCTGAAGCATTGTAACCCTCTCTCCATTGGCTGAAACATTGTTACCCTCACTCCAAATAAAGAACAAAAGAACACAATGGTGGTCACCAACCTCATTTCATCTGGTGATTTCTCCCTGCCCACAGCCTCCAAGCTCATAGTCACCCAACTCCACACAGCCCACTTCTACCTCCTTCCCAAAATCCATAAAGAGGACTGCCTGGGCAGACTCATTGTTTCTGCCTTCTTCTGCCCCACAGAATTCTTCCCACATCAGCTTGATTTTATTTTTCTTCCCTTGTCCAGTCCCTTCTCACTTAAACCCGTGATTCTTCTGATGCTGTATGTCAGTTTCAGAATTTCATGGTCCTGGGCTCCAGCCACCACCTCTTTACCATGGACATGCAGTCTTTTCACACGCCCACCCCACATCATGATGGTCTCGGGGCTCTCCACTTCTTCCTGAAAAATAGGCCCGAACCGTCCCCATCTTCCATCACCCTCCTCCACCTGGCTGAGCTTGTCCTCACCATGAACAACTTCTCTTAACTCCTCGCACTTTTGTCAGATCAATGCGTTGACCATGGATACCTACATGGGCCCCAGTTATGCCTGCTTCTTTGTGGGGTATGTGGAACATTCCTTTTTCCAGTCCTATCCTGATTACAACCCACAACTCTTTCTCCAGTGTAGCAATGATGTCATCGGTGCTGCTTCTCTCACTCGTTGGGAATGAGAAAAGTTTATCTGTTTCGCTTCCAATTTCCAACCCGCTGTCACCTTCACCTGGTCCATCTGACTCCTTCCTCCTCAGGAAAGGTGCAGAATATTCTCATAGGTGAGAGTGACCAGCAGAAGATCATGGTACAGGTTGGTACCAATGACATAGGAAGGGAAAGGGATGAGATTCTGCAGAGAGAAAATAGGAGGTTCAAAAGTACATCCTCGAGGCTAGTAATATTGGGATTACTCCCAGTGCCATGTGTTAGTGAGACTAGGAATAGGACGACAGGGCAGATGAATATGTGGCTAAGGAGCCAGTGCAGGGGGCAGGATTTCACAGAAACGTCACTTCTACCCCGGAAGACATCCAATGGGTCAATAATGTGGATGAGTTGTACCCATGGGCTAGTGAGGCTAGGAACAGAGAGAGAGTGCAGTTGAACACTTGGCTACAGAGCTGGTGTAGGAGTGACGGCTTTAGATATATGCATCATTGCGATGTCTTCTGGGGAAGGTGGAACCTGTACTGGAAGGGCACCAATATCCTGAGCAGCAGGTTTGCTAGAGCTCTTTGGAAGGGTTTAAACTAGTGTGGCGGGGGGTGGGAACCGGAATACTAGGCCAGTAAGTGCAGGGACTGGGGACAAAAGTGTGACAGAGATATGTGTAGCACAGAGTAAGAGCAGGCACAGGGAAGTTGCGGGGCTCAGAGGGACTGGAGGACTGGAATGCATTTACTTCAATGCAAGAACTATAGCAGGTAAGTCAGATGAACTAAGAGCATGGAGTACTATATGGAATTATGACGTTATTGTCATTATAGGGACACAGTTAAAGGAGGGATAGGACTGGCAGCTTAACATTCCTGGATATCGCTGTTTTAGATGGGACAGAAAGGAAAACGAAACTCTGGGGGAGTTGCATTGCTGATTAGGGATCACATCACAGCTGTGTTGAGGGAGGACACATCAGAGGGATCTTGCCATGAGGCATATTGGTTGGAGCTCAGGAATAGGAAGGGTGAAATCACAATGTTGGGAGTTTTCTATAGATCTCCCAACGTCCCACAGGAGACGGAGGAGCAGATATGCAGTCAGATACTGGAAAAGTGTGAAAAGAGCAGGGTAGTTGTGGTGGGTGAATTCAACTTTCCTCTTCTTGACTGGGAATCCCTTAGAGCCAGGGGCTCAGACGGAGAGCAATTTGTTAGTTGTGTCCAGGTGGATTTTTTGAGACAGAATGTTGACAATCCAATCAGAGAGGAGGCCATACTAGACTTGGTATTAGGGAACGAGCTAGGTGATCAATGTTTCAGGAGGAGAGCATTTCGGGCTTAGTGACCATAACTCCATAAGATTTGGAGTAGTCATGGAAAATGACACAAGTGGCCCTCGGGTGAGGTTGCTTAATTATGCAAGAGTCAGTTACACCCAAATTAGACAGGAACTGGAGAATGTGGATTGGAAGAAGTTATTTGAGGGCTAATCAACTTCTGACATGTGGGAGGCTTTTAAAGACCAATTGACTAAAGTATAGGACGTGCATGTCCCCGCAAAACTAAAGGATGGGAATGGCAGGACTCAGCAACCATGGATGACAAGGGAAATTGTAAGGTTAGCCAAAAGAAAAAGAGAAGCATACAAAAAGTCTAGGCAGCTACAAACTGACAAAGCTTTGGAGGAGTACAGAGAAATTAGGAAGGAACTTTATTGCACAATTAGGAAGGCAAAAAGGGGCCATGAAATGTCTTTAGCAAACAGGGTCAATGAGAATCCCAAGGCTTTTTATGTATATGTTACGGGAAAGAGTAGGCCCGCTCAAGGGCAAAGGAGGGAAGTTATACGTAGAGCCACAGGAAATGGGGGAGATCCTGAATGAGTACTTTGTATTGGTTTTCACCGAGGAGAAGGACATGACTAATGTTGAGGTCAGGAATGAGTGTGTGAATACTCTAGACAATGTCAATGTATTGAAAGAGGAAGTTTTAAGAGGGTGAATCCTAAATTGCATTAAGATAAACAAGTCCCCAGTACGAGATGGGATCTACCCTAGGTTACTCAGAGTAGCAAAGGAGGAAATAGCTGGGACATTGGCAGAAATCTTCACATCCACGTTGACCATGGGTGAAGTTCCAGAGGACTGGAGATTAGCGAATGTTGTTCCCTTGTTTAAGATGAGATGCAGGGATAAGGCAGGAAACTATAGGCTGGTGAGCTTGATGTCTGTGGTGGGGAAGCTCTTGAAGAAGATACTGAAGGACAAAATGTATGTGCATTTGGAGGAAAATGGACCAGTTAGCGACAGGCAGCATGCTTTTGTCCGGGGAAGGTCATGTCTCACTAACCTGATTGAATTGTTTGAAGAGGTAATGAGGATAATTGATGAGGGGTGTAGTTTATAAGGACTTTAGTAAGGCATTTGATAAAGTCCACGTGGCAGGTTGGTACAAAAACTAAAATCACAAGGGATTCGGGGTGGCCTGACTAGATGGATAGAAAACTGGCTTGGTCATAGAAGCCAGAGGGCAGTGGTGGAAGGGTGCTTTTCAGAATGGAGGCCGGTAACTAGTGGCGTTCCACAGGGGCCAGTCTTAGGTGAGCTGTTGTTTGTAGTATATATAAATGATCTGGAGGAAAATGTGGGTGGTCTGATGAGCAAATTTGCTGATGACACGAAGTTTAGTGGCGTCACTGATAGTTCCAACAATTGTGAAAGTATATAACAGGATAAAAATAGATTGGCGACTTGGGCACAGAAATGGCAGATGGAGTTTAATCCAGAGAAATGTGAAGTGATACATTTTGGAGCATCAAATTTAGGTGTGAATTATACTGCAAATGGCAGAACCCTTAGGAACACTAACTTTCAGATGGATCTGGGCATGCAGGTCCACAGTTCCCTGAAAATGGTAACACAGGTAGCCAAAGTGATTAAGAAGGCATAGGGTGTGGAGTACAAAAATTGCAAAACATGTTGCAGCTGTATAAAACCCTTGTTAGGCCGCATTTGGAGTATTGTGTGCAGTTTTGGTCACCACACCATCAGAAGGATGTGGAAGCTTTGGAGAGAGTGCAGAGAAGGTTCACCAGGATATTGCCTGGTCTCCAGACCATTGACTGTGAGGAAAGGTTAAAAAGACTAGGGTTGTTTATACTGGAAAGGCGGCAACTGAGAGGAGACCTGATTGAAGTCTATAAGATTATGAGAGCCATAGACAGGGTGGATAGTCAGAGGCTTTTTCCCAGGGTTGAAGTTTCAATTACAAGGGGACGCAGGTTCAAGGTCAAAGGGGGAAAGTTTAAGGGAGATGTGTGAGGGAAGTTTTTCATGCAGAGCGGTAACAGCCTGGAATGCACTACCAGAAGAGGTGGTGGAAGTGGGTACATTGAAGACATTTAAGAGGCACCTAGATGGATACATGAATAGTGAGGGAATAGAGGGATATGGATTGAAAGATGTCAGGTTTGTTTTTAGATTAAGTAGGGCATGATAGTCGGCACAGGCTTGGAGGGCCAAGGGCGTATTCATTTAAATTGGAAAGGGAGAAATATCCTGGCGGGAGATTTGCTGGTGCTACTCAGAAGGTTGTAAACTAGTAAAGGCAGGGGGTTTAGTGGGACAGAAAGAGGTAGGGAGAAAAGAGATAAGTCTGAGGCTGGTGCAGTAGAAGAGAATCAAGTCTAATAATTAAGGAAGGTGAGAGCAAGGCAGAGAATCAGGTAGGACTGATGAACTGCCTTTACTTCAATGCAAGAGGCCTGACAAGTAAAGAAAATGAACTCTGGGCATGGTTGGGAACATTGGACTGGGATATCATAGCTATTACAGAAATGTGGCTTAGGAATGTGGCTTAATGATCTTAGTAGGACAATAGGTTGGCACAACATCACGGGCCGAAGGGCCTGTACTGTGCTGTACTGTTCTTTATTCTATGTTTTTGTTCTATGTTCTACGAAAGGGCAGGACTTCCAGCTTAAAGTTCCAGAGTATAGATGCTATAGGAAGGATGGATGGATGGATGGGTGGGTGGGTGGTTGGTGGTTTGGGGGGGTGGGTGGTGGTTGGGGGCGGGGTGGGTTGTGGTGGGGGTGGGGGGGTGGTTTGGTTGGAGGTGGCGTTTTTGGTTAAGGATAACATTATGGCTGTACTTAGGGAGGATATTCCTGGGAGAACATCTAGTGAAATTATATAGGGGTAGAAGTGAGAAATAAGGAAGGGATGATCACCTTTTTGGGATTGTAATATATGCCCCCAATAGACTGATAGAAATTGAGAAGAAAATTTGTAACGAGATCTGAGATATCTATAAGAATAATAGGATTGTAATGGTAGGGGATTTTAACTTTCCAAACTTAAATTGGGTCTGCCATAGTGTTAAGGGCTTGGATAAAAAGGAATTTAAGTGTATACAAGAAAAGTTTCTTGTTCAGTATGTGGATGTACCTACTAGAGAAGGAGCAAAACTTGACCTACTCTTGGGAAATAAGGCAGGGCAAATAACTAAGGGGTCAGTGGAGGAGAACATTGGGACCAGTGATCATAATTATTTTGGTTTTAACATAGTGATGGGAAAGTATAGGCCAGATCTAAAAGGTAAAGTTCTAAGTTGGTATAAGGCCAATTTTACTGATATTAGGCAAGAACTTTCAAAAGTTGATTGGGAGAGGCTATTCACAGGCAGAGGGATGGTTGGAAAATGGGAGGCCTTCAAAAATGAGATAATGAAAGTCTAGAGATGGTATGTTCCTGTCAATGTGAAGGGCAAGGTTTGGGAGTGTAGGGAATGCTGGATGGACCAGGGAAGTTGAGGCTCTGGTCGAGAACAAGAAGGAAGCACATGTCGGGTGTAGACAGTTGGGATCGAGTGAATCTCTAGAGGAGTTTAAGGGCAGTTGGAATCTAAACAAGAGGGAAATCAGAGGGGCAAAGAGGGACATGAGATAGCTTTGGCAATTAGGGTTAAGGAGAATCCAAAGAGATTCTACAAATACATTAAGGGCATAAGAGTAACTAGGGAGAGAATAGGGTAAAAATAAGCATGGCCGTCTATGTGTGGAACCACAGGAGATGGATGAGATACTAAATGAGTATTTCACAACAGCATTTACTGTGGAGAAGGACATGGAAGTTAGAGAACTTAGGGAAATAAACAGTGGTATCTTGAAAAGTGCCCATATCACAGAAGAGGAGGTGCTTGATGTCTTAAAACACATAAAGGTAGGTAAATCCCTGGACCCTGGTCAAATGTATCCCACAACTTTGTGGGAAGCTAGGGAAGAGATTACTGGGCCCCTTGCTAAGTTATTTGTGTCATTGCATTATTTAAGAAGAGTGGTAGGAAAAAAACAGCAAACTATAAACTGGTGAGCCTGACATCAGTGGTGGGTAAGTTGTTGGAGGGGATTCTTGGCGACAGGATTTACATGCATTTGCAAAGGCAAAAACTGATTAGGGACAGTCCACATGGCTATGCGCGTGGGACATAATGTCTCACTAACTTGAGTTTTTTGAAGAAGTGGCATAGAAGATTGATAAAGGCGGAGCAATAAATGTTGTCAGTGCAGATTTTAGCAAGACATTTTACAATGTTCCACATGGTAGACTGGTTAGCAAGGTTTGATCACGTGGAATCCCAGGGAAGCTAGCCAATTGGATATAAAATTGTCTTGAATGTAGGAGATAGAGAGTGGTGGTAGAAAGTTGTTTTTTGGACTGGAGGCCTATGACTAGCAGTGTGCCGTGAGGATTGGTGTTGGGTCCACTGCTTTTTGTTATTTATATGAATGATTTGGATGTGAACATAGGAGGCATGGTTAGTAAGTTTGCAGATGATACCAAAATTGGTGGTGTAGTGAACAGTGAAGAAGATTATCTCAGAGTACAATGGGACCTTGATCATATGGGCTGAGGAGTGGCAAATGGAGTTTAATTTAGACAAATGTGAGGTGCTGCATTTTGGTAAAGCAAATTAGGGCAGGACTTATACAGTTAACGGTAGGGCCCTGGAAAGCATTGCCAAGCAAAAAGACTAGAAGTGCAGCTGCATAGTTCCTTGAAAGTGGAGTTACAGGTAGGCAGGATAGTGAAGGAGGTATTTGGCATGCTTACCTTCATTGGTCGGTGCATTGAGTATAGGATAGACAAACAGGGGGCTGGAAGAGCACAGAAGGCCTGACAGCATCCGGAAGAAAGGAGCAATCAACGTTTCAGGTATAATCCTTCTTCAGGACTGAAGATGCACTGACCGATGAAGGCTGATGGACAGAAGAAGGATAATATCCAAAATGTTGACTGCTCCTCTCCTTCAGATGCTGCCTGGCTTGCTGTGTTCTTCCAGCCTCCTGTTTGTCTACCTTGGATTTCAGCATCTGCAGTTTTTTTTGTCTCTAGCCTAGTTGAGTATAGGAGTCGGGATGTCATGTTGTGGCTGTATCTGACATCGGTGAGGCCACTTCTAGAATACGGCGTTCAATTCTGGTTTCCCCACTGTAGGAAAAATGTTGTTAAACTTGAAAGGGTTTGGAAAAGATTTACAAGGATGTTGCCATGTTTGGAAGGTTTGAGCTGGAGGGTAAGGTTGAATAGGAGATAATAGGTACTGCAGATGCTGGAGAATCCGAGATAACAATGTGTGGAGCTGGATGAACACAGCAAGCCGAGCAGGAAAGCTTGACGTTTCAGGCCTAGACCCTTCATCAGAAATGGGGGAGGGGAAGAGGGTTCTGAAATAAATAGGGAGAGAGGGGGAGGTGGATAGAGGATGGATAGAGGAGAGGATAGGTGGAGAGGAGGCAGACAAGTCAAAGAGGCGGGGATGGAGCCAGTAAAGATGAGTGTAGGTGGGGGTGAAGGGAGGAGCTAGGTCAATCCAGGGAGGACGGACAGGTCAAGGGGGCGGGATGATGTTAGTAGATAGGAGATGGGGGTGGGGCTTGAGGTGGGAGGAGGAAGGACAGGTTAGGGAGGCGGAGATGAGCTGGGCTGGTTTTGGGATGCGGTCGGGGGAGGGGAGATTTTGAAGCTTGTGAAATCCACATTGATACCATTGGGCTGCAGGGTTCCCAGGCTGAATATGATTTGCTGTTCCTGCAGCCTTCGGGTGGCATCGCTGGGTTTTTCTCTGTGGACTGTTGGCGGCTGAGGGGTGACCTTAGAGAAGCTTATAAAATCATGGGGTGCATGGATAAGGTGAATAGACAAGGTCTATTGGTGTCAAAACATTAACTTTGCTTTCTTTTCACCGACGTCGCCAGACCGGCTGAGTTTTTCTAGTCATTTATGTTTTTGTAATCCTCACTCCATTGGCTGAAATCATTGTAGTCTTCTCCCATTGGTTGAAACGTGGTTACCCTCACTCCATTGGCTGAAAACATTGTAATCTTCTCCCCATTGGATGAAACGTGGTAACCCTCGCTCCATTGGTTGAAACATTGTAACCCTCCATTGCTGAAACATGTTAACACTTTTACCATTGGCTGACAAACTATAGTTCTTTCCTATTGGCTGAAACATTGTCTCCCTCCCACGGCTGTTGTATCCGTGGACGGGGGTTCGGTTTGATTGACATGACGAGGCGAGGTCGAGAAGGGGAAAAAAAAACCTGAGGAGCGAGCGGACGCGGAAGAGGCAAAAAGTGGCTGGTGGAGATTGCGCTGAAAGAAAGACAGCGAGTGTCCCATTTATTGGAGCTGGAAGAGGAGCTTCTCTGGAATTTTCAAACCCCGGGACTGGGGCAGTCAAAAACCTCCAGCTCCACACATACCCCACCCAAGGAAGGGGGGGGGGGTGCAAAGAGAGGGACAGGAGTTTGCAGCTTTGACCTACTTGCAGGTGGCCAAGCTTCGAGATTCCCTCTTTGCTCCTGGGAGTGGTTTCTAATATTCCTGCTGCTCCGCCCCACGAACTGTAGGATTTCCCTGGAGCCTGAAGAAGCAGCAGCTGTGGGGTTGTTTGAGAGGGCTGCTGCGTTTATTTGATGAAAGGACATTGTTAGCGGGCTTGGCAGCAACCTGAATCGGAGCTTCTGCAACTCGGCTGGCACAGGGTCAGAACACATTGGTCCACGGTACCCGGCTTTGTCAAGTTGGAAGAGGACGGCAATGGGGAGCCGCTGACCCTCGGAGCAACGAGGCTGGATAGGACTGAACACCAAGCTATGGAACAGTGAGTGCTGTGCCTGCGAGTTGGGGACATGGTCGGGGAGGAGGTTGGAGTTGTCGGCCGTGTATAACGGGGAGGCTTTGTAATGATGAGCTTTGTGCGGGATGAACGGAGAGGAATCCGAGAAAGTGGGTCAAGGGCTAGGAGAGAGGTTTGTGTCCACACGTGCAGAGCTGAGTTTGCATTCCGCGCCGCATCCGGCTGGTGCTTCTGTTCCCCACTTCACTCGCCCATCAGCCGTTCTTCCCTTTCCCCTCCCCCTGATAAACTGGGGAGGAATGATAAGGTTGCCCTAGGTGCAGTGGATTGACTGCCTTCCCTATGTGTAACGGGTGCAATGCGACTTCAGATCTGATTCACCTCCACCTCCACATTGACTGCCAAATAGATGTATCTACCTGGTCCTCCGTTCACTTCCTGACCTGTACGGTGCTGGCTAATCGTAAAATGAACGTTGCTGGCAAGACCGGTATTAAATTTGCCCATCCTTAATTACACTTCAACTGAGCTTGCTAAGTTATTTCTGAAGGCAGCTAAAAGACAATGTAAGGAGCCTGAGTCATATGTATGTTTGCCCTGGTAAAGATGGCAGATTGCCTTCCCTGAATGGTGAGCCATATGGGTGACTGTGACGATTTGATTACAATTCTAATTCTAGATTTTCATCAAGTTCACATTTCACCACTTGCTACGGTCAGATTTGAACTCGTGGCTCCAGGACATTAGGCCGGGGCATTGGATTACTAGTCCTATGACGTTACCACTCTGCCACTGCATCCCAGGTTGGCGCCAGCAATGCTGGTACTGTGTTTAGCTGAAACATCCCAGAGAATGGTCAGGTTCCCCATGCATGTACTTTGCAGTGGATACTTGGGGCATATGTGGAAACTGGATCAAGAGTGGATTGTGCTTAATTATCTTGATTTTTATGGTTGGTTAACTGTCAGGATTTGCTTGTATCATTTGAATTCACTTACTTCCAGTCTTGACCATTCCCAACTTGTCTGTGCCGCTTCTGCTGTAGCTGTCTGGTGTAGATATCAGGTTCACAGAAAGTACACGTGCCTGTGTGTGATGTGGAATTATCTGGTTGCAGTCCTCCGTAGTTCTGCTGAAGTTCACCTTGACGGAGGTGATCAGTATATCCTCGTGGCACTGGTTTAACTGAATTGGATCTTTAAGTATTTCGAGTCCACTGATCATTATTCATTTTGGACACCAAGGGAGATCAGATCTCTTCCTTAAGTTTTTTGAAAGGAGACTTGCCTGGTGAAATCCTACTCTTGACACTGTTTGCACCAGTATATGTGGCAACATTCAGGCTGAGTTGTTTGCCTGATGCAAACTGACTGAAATAGATTTTACATCACTGATGTGCATGATTCTTCCCTCGACATCACGGGCAGCCCACAGCCAGGATGTGGAGTTGAAGAAGTGCTGTCATACTGGACTTGATATTAACTCTATTTCTGTCTGTACAGATGCTGCCAGATCTTCTAAATGTCTCCAGCACTTTGTTTTTAATTTCAGATTCCCAGTACCTACAATATTTTACTTTTTATTTGGAGAAGTGATTTTGGAGCAATTGCAAATCCATGCATGGAGTTGTGTGCTGGCATTTGTCACACTGGAATAAGTATGCCGGCTGTGTTGGTGCAGTGTCTGTAGTCAAAGCCCATGTCCTTTCCTTTGATGGAACAGTGGCATACTTAACTGGAGGAAGCATCACTTGATAACGCAGTGTGGAACTGGATGAACACTGCAGGCCAGGCAGCATCAGAGAAGCAGGAAAGCTGACATTTCGGGTCTGGACCCTTCAGAAATCGGGTCGGCAGTTCTTACTATCTCGAAGCATCACTTGAGCCGGTTCTGTTGCATTTTAAACAGTAACATGGTAGGCATGCTGAATCCTTTTTTTTTTCACCCACCTCACTTGGTCACGATGTCTGCGAAGGCTGCATTTGTTTTTCCCACTGTTTTACTGTTGAGGTGGTTGCAGGTTGCCTCTTTGAATCACTACAGTCCTTGTTGATTTTGCTGGCACAGTGATGTTAGGCAGGGACTACATTCAATATAGCAGGAGAGAGTAATCATCAACTAATAGTGATGTAGAATCTTCAGGTGCATTCTGTCTTGTGGCTTGATCTTGGATGGTTTCCTTAAGACACTGGTAAGACCTGTGATGAAACTGCGTGCGAATACATTTTATTGTCAATGGGAGGAGTAGTCTGCACATCAGGAATCCTTTTACTGCCCGGACCATTAAGAGAGGCATTTGTGTTTCTGAGATAAAACCTTCTCTAAAATAGGTTCACATAAACCAGCAATGATTAACTTTATGTTTAATTTAAAAAGCATTAGTGATTGGACTTGGCCCTTGATTAGGAGGATTCATGTTAGGCAGCAATTTTCTGTTCATTTGGTAAATCACAAAGAACTTCTGATGCGAGTAACGTTAATCTTCCTGCTTGTTCAGTCTGAGACAATACAGCTCATAAATTCATAAAACTGAATTTTCAGACAATGTGATCCGCATTCATAGATTATTCAGTAAATGGGAAATGCTCAATCCTTTCTGTTATCAGGAAGAACACTTTGCAGTACACAAGGTGCAACAGCGTCTCAGGAAGGATCTGTCAGCTTTTGCTTCAAGGCCGCTTTTGTTTTTAAGTATATGCTTAGTGAGCTTACAGTGCTTTTACGAAATGCCAATCTGCAACTTTCTCAAACTCCTCGTCAAACGTAATACCCTGTGGCTTTTAAGTCCGAATAACTTAATTCTGTCTATCCCGGCAGAGGAGTGTTTACTGAACATGTCGTTTACTTGAATCAAATGTGAAATACTAATTTCTCTTAAAAACGTCTTTTGGAAGAATTCTAACATTTAATCTCCTTTTTTTGTTCCCATAACTGTATCAAAAATTCTTTGCGGCAGTTTCCTCTTCAGATCAGCTCTCTACCTGTCTGGAGTCGAGCTGTGGGTCAGTGTCCTAGATAGTTCTATAATTAATTCCCAATAAATGACTTATTCTTGTAGGTTGGTTATCCTACAGGGGTTTGCAGTGCAGCCTACATTCTGCAGCAGAATCTACAGTAAATACCTTCTTGTGAAATAAAAATATCAGAAATGGGAATTAGACCCAATGAAGCAGAAGAGATGGGCATGTAATTCAAGTCGACCCTCCTCCATTGTAATGCAGCCAGCTCTCAGTCCTGTCTGAAAGACAGCACTACTGACAAGATGGTAAACCAAGGCCCAGTCTGCATTAGGATGGGCCTAAAAGTACTGTTCCTAAGAGTGCAGGGATTGCTTCCCAATGTCCAGGTCAATGGTCACCCTTTAACCGATGCTGAATGCGGATTATGCCTGTATTCACTTTGCTGTGTGTGGGATCTTACTGTGCACAATATGATTGCTGTGCTTCCACGTTACACCAGTACTGATGCCTTAAAGAATTATTAAAACGTCATTCGTGGTTTCGTGTCTTGTAGGCTGCTCCCGTCTACTTATGGGATCTTCCTCGATCTCTTCACCTTAGCGTGATGTCACATGTTCTCCTGGGGAAGCAGCCGTGTTTTGCATGCAGCTGAGGCCAGTGTAAAGCGTCAGCTTTCTCTCTGCCACCACACCAAAGGACTCGCCAGCTATAAAACCTGGTGAATCCTAATCCACTCGACTCTTATAAATGATTGATAGTCCATTAATCATCAGCAGTCCCTTGCAGACGGGGGTAACTCTCTTCCACCATAGGTAGCTGTCCAGACCAATGTGGCTATCACCGGCTCAGTTACAAGTGGGGCAGGTACTTCGACAGTACGTTTGCCAACCCCCATCGCCTCCTGGGAATGTTGTACATGTGTCGGGGAGGTGTGAGAGGGGTTGCGATTATGAGTAAGTGAAGACCTTGTGTTTTGTTTGTTAATTGATTTGAGCACAACAGAACATCTGTTATTAGTAATTTCCCTGAAAGTCCCAGTTCTGCAGAACCTGTAGCATCCTCTGCGCCATCTGTTTGTAAGAAACTGGGACAGAGGAGGAGGGACCTACTCATTGGAGCATGTAACATGGGCCGATCTGAATGCCGATCTAATCTTGCAGTGAAGGTTCCCTGTAACAGTACTAGCTCAGTATTGCAACCTCTGTTAATATAGAACGTTTGATGTCGTAAAACCTCTTGAGGTGCTTTGCTGGAATATAAGCAAACAATATTTGAAACTGAGGCATGTTAAGAGATTTTAGTGTGTATTAACAAAATGCTGGAAGTGACTTAGGTTTTACAGAGCATTTTAAAGGAAGAGAGAGAGTTACAGAGAGAACTTGAGGCCGAGGTAAGTGAAGGAATAGCTACTAATGGAGGAGCAATGTTAATCAGGGATACACGAGAGACCAAATTGAGAAACACAGATCTTCATTTTAGGGGTGGAGCAGGTTACAGTGACGGGGATGGGTAAAGACATTTGAAGAATTTGAAACCATGGATAAGTATTTTTGAGAGAATTATTGGCAGACTAGAATTTAGTATGAAACAAAGAACTGCAGATGCTGGAAATCTGAAACAAAAACAGAAATTGCTGGAGGAACTCAGCAGATCAGGCAGCATTTGTGGAGTTAGCAGTTTGAGGCCAGTGACCCTTTTCTCCAGCAATTTCTGTTTTTGTTTCAGAATCGAGATCAGTAAGCACAGGGCGATATGTGAGTGGGATTTGTGTTCTATCCGTCTTGCACTATGTTAGACTTTACCAGAACGGTCTACCCATAGCTTTACCTGCTCTATTGTTGTCAAAAAGCTTGGTCAGTTATAAATACAATATCATGGATGCTGGGAATTTAAAGCAAAAACAGAAAATGCTGGATAATCTCAGCAGATTTGTGCTGAGACAAACAGAATCATCATTTTGAGTCTGGTATGACTCTTCTTCACAACTGAAGAACTTTGAAGCTTAGAGGAACATTTATCTCCCAGTTGAAAGAATGGCAGTCAGTATTGAGAAACCGTTCTGAGTGACAGGAAGCTCTGTATCCAGACAGCGCAGATTTAAGATAATTACTGAAAGGAGCAGAGGGGAAATGTGAGATTTGCTGTGATGTGGAATGTGCTACTTGAAGGGATGGCAGGTCCGGCGGTGACTATCAAAAGAAAGTTGAGAGTCTTTTTTTTTTGTCTTAAGGACTGTGGGGATACATGAAAGGGCATGACTGAAGCCATTCAAGAAGGCACCTCACTACTACCCTCTCCAAGGCAGTTGGTGACGGGCAATAAATTGTGACACCCAGCATCCATGAATGAATGAAAAAAGTGAATGGAATTAGAACTAATTGGGTAGCGCATTCAAAAGGCTGGCACAGGCATGGATGGGCTGAATAGCCTTTTCCAGTGCTGTATGATCTTGTGATTTTCTGTGATTCACTACTGATAAAGGCATTGAGTTTAAGTGCAGTAGCATAGATAGCATTTATTGTTCACGTGTGTGCGTGTGTCACTCAATCCATCCTCCAAAGTGATTGAACATCTGTGACTCTTAACGTAAGTGCGAGAACTAGATGCCAAGCCAAAGATGGAACAAAGCGAAGGGAAGGCTTAAAAAGAACTCTTTGTCAAGGAGGGTATATTAAATTAAGATCTCGAGAGGGCATAAAGGTTAGGCTGGAAATGGGATTCTAGTATGCCTCAGGCATGTTCGCTAACACAACCGGAGTGGGATTCATGAAATGCTGCAGCAAGGAGGTATCGGACAGGCAGGTTTTGGTGTTGGAGGTAGTTCCATAGATGGAGAGGGCTTACACCGTGGAAGGATTGAGACTGTTGTGATGAGAATTTTCAGTTGGAGATACTTGAAAATTGCTGTCTCATTGAAAATTTAGTGGGGTGTGAGAGAAAGGACAATAGAGGATGTAATCTTAGTAGTTACACTAGTGCATTAGGAGGGTGAGGAAGAGCTGATTAGCTGCTGGCTTCATCTGAGCTGCATAACTGCTGGGGATTTTTATTTCACCTGTATTTGTTTTCCACGCTGTCTGTTAATGACTGATCTGTACAAAGTGCTGGATATAATGAAAGATCAGTGATGGAATTGCTCTTCAGTTGCAACCCTGTTTGTCAACCTGCCTCAGAGCTTCCCATTGTGTGGTCGTCACATGATACCCACTCACTCCTCAAAGTTAATTTGCCAATGTCTAGTCTCTCTTACAGCATGGTGGTGTATTTTACTTAAAGCAGAGCCCTGGGTAGAACCAGATAGATTTGAGTTTAGAGTGAGCCTTCAATGACCTTTTGTGCATTTCTGTTCATTCTCTTTTGACTCAAATGAAACAAAACCAAAGTTGTTGCCTGATTTATTTTTGCTAGAATTCCAGAGCTGATAATTTGATTCTAAGACTGGCATTTCTTATGAGAGATAGTAGGAACTGCAGATGCTGGAGAATCTGAGATAACAAGGTGTAGAGCTGGATGAACACGGCAGGCCGAGCAGGAAGGCTGACGTTTTGGGCCTAGACCCTTCTTTAGAAAATTTTCTGTGTTCATCCAGCTCTATACCTTGTTATTTCTTATGAGAGATCTAGTTGTCATTTGAGGTGTTTTACTTTCTTGTTAACATTCTGTGTCTCTCAGTGCCTCTGTCTCTATGCTTTTCTGTCTCTACATCCTCTTCTTTCCTTCTCTCCACAAGTCTATCCCTGCCATTTCCCATGATACACTGCTTAACTACGTTCAGGCTGTATCAGCAGTGTGTGCAGTTGAGTGGGTTAACGTGCATAATTGTCATGCCATGTCTAGTCAAAGGGAGAGGAAATCATTCAGGTGAAATTTCAACTCTGGTATCAATCCAGTCTAAATATAGCACAGTGGTACATTGGAGAACAGGCGGAAACATGTTATTAGTATCAAAAGGTAATCTTTTCACTTTTTAAAATTTCTTTATGGGATAAGAGCATCATCGATTCAGCTAGCTTTCATTACCCGTCCCTAATTGCTGAAGAAAGTGGTGAGCTGCCATCTTAAACTGCTCGGGATGTTAGAATGTTATGAATGTCGTATGGTATTGTACTGAAAGATCGAGGATAAATAACTCCTCCTGTGGCATTGTGTGGGAAATCAAAAGAATGCTGTCAGTAATTCTGAGACTACTTCTCCACTGTCTTCTGTGGAAGTGAACCGCAGAGAAACCTGAACAAAAACAAAGTTGCTGGAAAAGCTCAGCAGGTCTGGCAGCATCTGTGGAGGAGAAAACAGAGTTAACGTTTCGGGTCCGGTGACCCTTCCTCAGAACTGAGGAAGAGAAACCTGAAACTGACTGACTGCTTTTTCAGGGTACTGCTGGGTTTCAGCTACTGACCTTGGTTGTTACTCTAGCTCTGCCTTCAAGATTATTTGTGGATTAAATGAGTTCCTGTATCCTTTTTCTTTGCTGTTTACAAAACAAAGTACCTTCTGATACTAATGCTGTTTCTTAACCTTCTTGGATAAGAAGGGGTTGATTATGGAAGTAGTTTTACTGGACTAGTAATCCAGACAAGGCAGAGATGAATTCAGTACATTGAAAACCCCATTATGGTGATAATGTACACGTCAATCCAGAGTACAAGACAATCCCCATTTTTCAGGCTGTGAAATTGTCGTGCATATATTTGACACTTAAGTCAAACCTCCCTTCAATCACAGCATATTATGTTCTTGTTAATTACGAGCTTTGATTTTCCACTCTGTAAATACATGTTTATTTGTAAATTTAAAAAAAAAAACCAAAGCACTGTGGATGCTGGAAATCAGAAACAAAAGCAGAAATTACTGGAAAAACTCCAGATGTCTGGTAGCATCTGGAGAGAGAAAGCAGAGTTAACCCTTCTGAAGAGGGGTCACTGGACCTTTGTGACTGTGTGCATACGATCAAGCCAGTGATATGGAAACGTTCTTCTTGGGAGCTTAAGACACATCCATGTAGAACAGACCTTGCCTGCAAAATGACAGTCTTCCAACAAAATATATAAAGCGCAGAACTGGTTTCAAACTAAAAGTCATAACATTTATTAACTCATTAAATTACTGTGCTGCAGTGAGGGAATTTGATGTTTGTGGACAAACTGGTATGAGAATGTGGGGAGCCGTTTTTCCAAAGAGGATGGGAACCAGCTATTGGCCGAACCTTGAGAAGCATGAATCAGAACCAGTCCTCGAATTGTCAGAATCGTTTCATCGTTACCAGAAATGAAGTGCATGTATATTCATTTTAAGTGGGGCGAATCGAACCTTGAGTTCACAGCAGCAGCTGGGTTTGTTCAGTCACTTTAAGGTTGAGTGGGGAAGAGGGGGGGGGGCGCGGGTGCGGAGCGGCAGAAATGTCTGGTTTTACAACACAACATTAAAATTGTTGAGGTAACCAATGATCTCACTGTCAAAATGGCCATTTTCTAGTGATCCTTCACTAACTGTGGCAAAAGCACGAGTACCTTTACCAGTACATGGATTATGATGAAATTCCCATGCAGTTCAATATGTCCCATGACTGGTTGGGGAGTAAGGTGTGAATGACAGGAGGAGAAGACCAGTACAGCCCTGGATGGTTGAAAGAATGAAATTAAAGCGCACAGTGATTTCTAAATGGCAAACCATACCAAAAATCAAGTCTCCTGCAGGAGCTATTGTCCACGTTTGGGACAGTGATTGAATGAAAGAGAATGCTATGAAGTAATGGATTTATGATGTGTGGGCTAGGCATCCCAGTGGCCTAGGGAAACAACTCAGTTTTATTATTGTGGGGAATGTTCAGACCCCCATCCAACAGATGAAACAGAGAGGTACTACTGAGAAATAATCTCCAAATTGCCATTATACTAGGGGCCTAACGTTTGTGGTTCAGCCGTTGGATAGTGCAGCCATTCAAGGATGAATGCTGGGTGGAATAGGTGAATAGTTGACGAATGAGAAGACTTTCATAAAGTATGGAAACAAGTGTGCTGCTACGGACCTCTAGTGTGGTTTTGTCATCAGATGAGACGTTATTAATACCCAAACAGTCATCAGATCATTTCAGTAAGTACAGAATATACAATGGACTGGATGGAGGGATGATGATTTGTGTGGGAGAATGATTCCGAAACCAAAAGCACCGCATCTGATCGAGAGAGAGAGATCCTACAACAATGTTGTAGCTAAAGTGACTCAGAATGAATTTGAACTCCTTGCATCAGATGCTGACGATAACAAATTTGGTGGTTTTTAAACTCCTTCATTGTGTGTTGAAAGATATTGTTGGATAATTTATTCAATTTACTATGCCATATTAACATGAATTACTGGTTATGTTCTTCTCACATTTCAAAACCACAACCCACCCACGTTGGCATTTCACATTTTATATTCTTGTGTACAAGTTGTCTCTTGTTTTCGGAACAGTTGTCAGAAGCATCGACAGTTAACGTACACGCTGCAATCTATGGTATTAGGACTAGGACAAACTATCAGATTTGTTGGGGGGTTAAAAGGCCCAGACGGACCACCAATGTTCTTCAGAACAGAATATCTGGCAACCTTTGCCTCGTCACAACCACATGTGAATGCAGACCCACAACCAGTCTGGTTGACTCTTAAATGCCCCTTCAATTGCAGGTGACTCACCACCACCTTAAGGCACCTAGGATTGGGCAGTAGCTACTGACCTTGCCAATGTTGCACATGTTCCAAAAGCCAACAGTTTGCAAAAAGAGTTCCCTTCCTGCTGGAAATGAATCCAGCAATGAGCAGTGTCAGCATCCCTGACATATTTTCATTCTGCAAGGTGATGGAGCCAAGGTGGACATAAATCAGTCACAGTCTCATTGAATGGCAGAGCAGGTATGAGGAGCTGGAAAATGTCAGTCCTCCTGACATTGTTTCATGCCTGGGGCACTTAGTATGACTGAAGTTTCTTGTCAGTTTCCACTTGCTCCTCTGTCACCATTTGACTAATTGCTAATGTCTCTGTAGTCTTGCTGTGTTATACTCAGCATCCTCTTCCATTCCTTTCTAAAAAAAAACAAAAGCACTGCAGATGCTGTAAATCAAATAAAACCGAAATTGCTGGAAAAGCTCAGCAGGCCTGGCAGCATCTGTGAAGAGAAGTCAGATTTAACGTTTAGGATCTGGTGACCCCTTTCTCAGAACTGATGGTAGTTAGGGAGATGTCATTTTAAATGCAGAAGTTAGGGCCGGGGAAAGGGGTAAGAAGTAGATGATGGGTGAGAATAGAGCCCAAAGAGAGACATAAACAGTTGGACTGACAAAATAGTAGATAACGATCTGGCTAGGAGGGTGATTAGCTGTTAATGGGGACTGTTTGTGGCTAACAATAGGTTGTGTGTGATAGCAGACTGTGATAACAAGGCCTGGTGTGTGGGGCTGGGGACTAGGATGTAGAGTTCAAGCCCCAAAGTTATTGAGTCCAGAAGGCTGCAGAGTTCCCAAGAGGAAAATAAGGTGCTTGGGCTGAGCTTTGCTGGAACAATGCAACAAGCCTGAGACACCGATATTGGCCAGGGAACAGGGTGGTGTGTTCAGGTGGCAGGCAACTGGAAGCTCAGGGTCTTTTTGTTTTTGCAGGCAGAATGTTGGTATTCTGCAAAGTGGTCACCCAGTCTATGCTTCATTTCCCCAGTGTAGAGGAGACCACATGGTGAGCAGCGACTGCAGTAGGACTAGATTGTGGGAAGTGCAGGTGAAGTGTTGCTTCACCTGGAAAGTAAGTTTAGGCCCTTGGATACTGAGGAGGGAGGAGGTAAATGGGCAGGTGTTACATCTTCAGCGATTGCAGGGAAGGTGTTGTAGGGGTTGTTGGGAATGAAGGAAGAGTGGACCGGGGGGTCCAGGAGAGAATGGGCCTTGTTGAAGGCGAACAAGAGAAGGGAGGAATATGTGTCTGGTGGTGGCATCTCGCTGGACGTGGCAGAAATGGCATTTGATGATCTTCTGGATTTGGATGCTGCTGGGATGGTCGGTAACCCTATCACTGTTGCTGGAGGGAAGAGAGGAGATGAGGGCCAAAGTGCAGCAGACGGGTTAGACTCTGTTGAGGGCTCTGTCAACAACGGTGTGAGGAGAATCCTCAGTTGAGGAAGAAGGTGGCCATTTTGGAGGCTCTCTTGTCAAAGTTTGTATCATCCAAACATATGTGACGGAGACAGAGCAACTCGGAGAATGGAATAGAGTCTTTACGGGCAGGATGGGAGTGAGGATGTATGGTCCACGTAACTGTGGGAGTCATTGGGTTTATAGTGGACATTAGTGGCCAGTCTATCCCCAGAAATAGAAACTTCTATCCATAGAATTCTTCCATTCTGTGGATTTAGATTGAGCTCCTGTGTGTATACTAGCCCCACCAGCTCCATCCAACAATTTTCCCTTGTCGCAGCTGTTTTCTGGAGCTCTGCTCCTCTTGCACCCCTTCAGATTTGGTATTTCTTTGATTAGCTCCTGACCGTTCTCGTTGTACTTCGTATCTGGTCCATCGTTTTGTGTAAACGTACAAGTAGGAACAGGAATAGGTTTTTATGTACTTTGATCCTTCTCTGTCACTTAATATGATCTTGACTGATACTGTCTCAATGCTGTATCCCTGTTTTCTCTCTATATCCCTTGACGCCTTTAACATCTAGAAAAATTATCACTCTTTTTCTTGGAGATACTCTGACCCAATCTCCACAGCTTGCTTTTATGTAGAATTTTGTATACTAACCACTGAGTGATGAAATGTTTCCTCATCTCAGTCTTAAATGGCCTGCCCCATCCCTTGAGTTTGACCCCTGGTTCTAGACTTCTCCAACCAGGGGAACATCCTCCTTGCAACTTGTCGGTCCAGCCCTGTTAGAATTTTATACATTTTAATCGGATCCTGTCATTCTGCTAAACGTTGGTGAATATAAAATACAGCGAAATGATTTGCTTTGTTAGCCAGGCCATGTTTGTTGTTTTATTGAGATTTCACTGAAGCCTCTGTCTAGTGGATCACACAGATTTTCTTATTTTAAACACAGTTTATTGACGTTCTGAAATATGTGCTTATTCTGTCTGTGCATCTTTGATCTTAAAAGTTTTTCGTTTTTCGGTTTGCCCCCGGTGACTTAGTGCTCAAAGGCACAGTATGTTGTAGTCCAATGCTATACAAGAACTAAAGGCATCCCATTATCCAATCCATGGTATGTGTTACATTAGCTGATCTTTTTTTTCTGGGTTCTACAATTGGTCTCGAACTATGACGACTAAGTAGTGTAGTTGTGTGATAATTGGAACTTGTCAAACTTAACTGTGATGGTATTAACAACCGAATAGCTCTTTACAGTATTTTCTAAGCATCCTGTTCAGAATGTTATTACACATCTCCTGGAGCAGGTGGGACTTGAACCCAGGCCTCCTGCCGTAGAGGTAGGGACATTACCCATGTGCCACAAGCACCCCTTGATTAGTTCCTAAATGCTCCCGAGGTTGACTCTGGCCAGCTGGCCTTTCCCTGTGAGACATTGCCACTAGATGATACGAAGCACATGCGATGTGCTGTTGGAGGGGGTAATGCTGCCTTAGGAACTGTGTCCCAATAGGAATTGGCACCTTCAGGAACACTGAGGGAGCATGGGAGGAGAGGGGATAAAGCCTGGGATAATGTTACGTGAAGCCTGAATTATTAGTTCAGTGCTGTGCACAGCTGTAATTTACGTGAGGAATATTTTAGTGAACTAAACAAATACCTTGGGCTGATGGAGTGGGAGTTTTTCATGTCTGCTTTCTCCGATGAAGAGAGGGAGAATGCGTATAAAGTCTATTTATAAACTCCCTGGCAGAACTGGGTTCCAAATGTCTTTCAGTGGGCAGTCATTATCTCTCTTCAGTGATTCAGTTTTTCATTCTGCAGTTTCCAGTGAGGCTGTGTAATTTTAAATCAGTGTTATTAACTGACTAGGTTCCTGTAAGATCTCTGGATTGATGTTTGCAGAATCTTCCACTTTCTTTGAAAAAAAAGGATATGTGGCCATACGCCTGAAATGCTCTACACTGGTGTTTGTTCTGATGTAATCTCCTCCCACCTTATGTCATTTTGTCCTACTAACGTATACTATCCCTTTCCACCTTGCATGCTGCACCATCTGCCCCATTTATAGTTTGTGTTTCGAGTGAAGTACACTGTTGCAGTTTACAGTGCTCTGTAGTGTTGGAGTCTTGCTGGGTTAGCCTCCTAGAGACTTGAACCAGTGGTTGGGAGTCACGAGTTCACAATTGCAGTGGACAGCACAGTGACTCAATGGTTAACGGTGCCAGGGACCTGGGTTCAATTCCAGCATTGGGCGACTGTCTGTCCATCTGTGTGGAGTCTACACCTTCTCTCTGTGTCTGCGTGGTTTGTTGCCGGGGGGCTCCAGTTTCCTCCCACAGTCCAAAGACATGCAGGTTGGATGCAATGGCCATGCTAAATTGCCCCGTCATGACTAGAGATGTGCAGAGTAAGTGGATTAGCCATGGTAAATGCGGAGTTACGGTGATAATGTGTGCCTCGGTAGGATGCTGTTTGTAGGGTTGGTACAGATTCTATGGGCTGAGTGCCTCTACCTGTGCCATCGGGATTCTATGATTCCCACCTCGGCAGCTCAGGAAGTTAACTTTGGTTCATTCTGGAACGTAGGTGACTGTTACATTGCGTCAAATCTATTTGGCTCTTTGCCTTTTAAGGAAGGAAATGTGCCAACCTAGTCCTGCCTGGCTCATGTGTGGCTGGAAAACTGCTGCTCAGGCAAAAGGCAGTTCAAGAGAAGGGGCTGTAAATCCTGGTCAGAGATGCCCGGATTCTGTGAACGAATTATGAGAAGAATTATGTCGCTTGTCTAATTTAGCACATTGTAGAAGTGTGAGTGATCTAAACCATTGGTATAGTCTTAGTAGAAAGAAAACAATCAGAAAATAAATGAGTCCCTCTAGTTACCTCAGCTGATCCTGGTGGCACTGCGTTTTCTAGATATTTTTAATCAACTTGTTTTAATGTCTTATGACATACCTGCAGAGCAGGCAGGACTTGAACCTGAGTCTTCTGGCTGAGAGGGAGGGACTCTAGCACTGTGCCACAAAAGCACTAGTGTATTTCATATTTTGGTTTAATTTCCTGGGTAAACCGGTTTCTCTTGAATTCCCTATTGGATTTATTATTAACTATCTTATATCTTTGGGCTGTACACTTGGACACCTCTCTTACAAGATAACAAGGTGTGGAGCTGGATGAACACAGCAGGCCAAGCAGCATCATAGGAGCAGGAAAGCTTGACATTTCGGGCCTAGACCCTTCTTCATTTTCTGATGAAGGGTCTAGGCCTGAAACTTCAAGCTTTCCTGCTC
>JAHRHZ010000056.1:461960-501020 GCA_024137785.1 Ginglymostoma cirratum | reverse complement strand
GTCAAGCTTTCCTGCTCCTATGATGCTGCTTGGCCTGCTGTGTTCATCCAGCTCCACACCTTGTTATTTTGGATTCTCCAGCATCTGGCAGTACCTATTACCTCTCTTACAAGCACAGCTTTTCCACACCTACCCCACTGAACCCCAAGATGTTTATTACCCTGTTTCCCTCCGTGTAAAAGATATGACAGTAAATGCAAGAGATGGTGATGGTTTGCAAGTGTACTGTATAAAATCCAAAACGCCCATTTTCAGAATGGCAGCCAAGATATGGCATCCTTAATGTATCTGGTGGTCACTTCTATATTTAAGCTTCAATCTCCAGTAAAGTTAGTGCTATCGGAATGATTTGCAAGCTATGATGGGTTTATTGTACCATTTTTGATATTTTTAGAATCTCTTGATCAGCTGTTTCCATCATGTAGTTCATTGTGTTTTGCTATCTCTATGCCATCTTTAGCCCTCTCCTTGGGGCAGTGCTGTAAACCCAGTGCCAGGAATGCATGTGATTGTTTGATGATATTTTGGTTAAATTATGCTGATAATTTTCTCTTGCTACCACTCCTTGTCATTGCACAAACAAGAATTATACTCACTGAAGCAAGGTACTAAATAGCAGTAGCGAGACAAATCGTGGCATACCTGCTGACTCTGAGACAGCATAGATGGGCAGAATAGTATTATGTCTACTGTATTCTCATAATTTGAGTCAGATGCATATAAACATTCCATTGTTAAAGTTTGTTATCAGATGTTGCTTGTGTCACACCCTTAGTAAGTACCCTTTCTTTTATTTACAATATGAAATAAGTTATGGAGTACTCCTTTTGTTCCGATGAGTCCAATAAACTCATTAAACAAACCGAGCTACCACATTGCCACTGACGTAGACAGTACACCCTATTCATAGTTCTAAAAGCTTCTAGAGAAACCCTAGAGGCATGTTCATCATGACATTGACACCCTTTTATGACTATCAATGGATAAATATTTCTGCGGAATTATAGATGATAAAATATAAACAGGCCTCACTGCCAACATAGAATAAGCCATGCAGCATGAGAAGATCCCAGCTTCAATTCTTGGTTGATGCCAAAATAGTTGGTTTTAGCCGGACAGTGACGTTTGCTTCTTAGACAACTGGGGTGGGAATTACATCTGTTAGTATTTGTTTTCAATCTCCCGTTCCACAAAGTGATCAGCCTTCATTTGAAGAACTGTGCCATTGTTCTTAAGTTTTCTTTTTAACAACATGCATCCAAATAGTTCTTTGAGGTGGGGAAAATGTTCCATGACCTTTAAAAGTGACCTAATCTGTTGAGGGGTTTTAAAAGTGGAAGGGGATGGGAGAAACTTGCTGAACGTTGTGCGCAGATGGCCAAATGTATGTCCTTCATGGTGGCAGGGAGAAAAGAGGAGGAATGCACTTGAAGAGTGGAGGATTTGTGATGAGTCAGAGACTGAAGGTGGTGAGGGACTATAGTTAAATATTCGGCAAGCACATCTGTGATGTTGAGTTAGAAAATGTGTGGAATGGGTGAGCGATATTTTGGATAAGTTTAAATCTTCTGAGTAAGAAGGAGGGGATGCTGGCTGAGAGCGCTTTGGAATAGCTCAGACTGGAAACGAGAACACATGAATTAGGGTGTCAATGGTGCAAGAACATAAGAATTAGGGGAAGAAATAAGCCTTTGCGACCTCAAACCTGCTCTGCTGTTTGGTAAGAGTGTAGTTGATTGTGCCTTCACCTCCACTTTCCTATCCACCTAGAACTAGACATTATATTTCTCTCTTGTAGCAGCATCTGGCTACACAATATGATATGCAAGGAACATTCACTGAATTCAGTGTAAGTTCCAAACTCGTAGGCAGTTATTTACAAGAAAAGAAAGTTTTTTGTTTCTCTTTTTTGGTTTCACTCTGCATTTTTTTATTTGCTGAGGGGAAGGTGGGATGTACTTCATCAAACTAGCCCTTAGAAATTTCTAAGAAAAGCCCAGGGTTGATTGCTATCTAATATTTCTTCGTTGTGCTAAACACTCAAACAGTTTGGGGGAAATTGCCTCAGAGATTTGCTACAGGCCAGCGGTACCCTAGTTACAATATCATCCACAGTGCACGACTCCCTACCTCGTCCAGATGCTATCTCACTCCAACTCGCACGCTCCTTTCTGCAGGTAGGCCAAGGCTGAATGGTCATGTTGATTTTAGTGTCAATCTAAGTTCCTTTGGATCTTCCTTGGTTTTGACTGAGTTAAATGCAGTCGACCTGTAGAATTTCGATTCAACACCATTTTTAAATTGATAAATAACCTTTTTTGAGCTTGTGGTAGACCCACCCCCACACTCAGCTTCCTCACTTAAAGCCTCTTCAACTGATATCTTGAACTGCTGGCATTCATTGCTGTTGCATTCTTGTCCCACACCCAAACAGAAACTATGTTGTGGTTTTATTAAAAAGCTACACATCTGGCTACGTACTGCAAGCAATAATGTCTTTGGAGCAAGTTTTTTTTCCCTCTGTTATCGTTAATTCATTGTACACCCTATAAAAGATTAACTAAAATAGAGAAACACAAGAGAAATGATTGAACTGCCATAATATGTTTTGTGCAGGTGTACTTTTGCAATGAATGTGACTTGAAAGATTTAGTTCACTAGTTCTAATTCGGTTCCAGAGATGAAAGGCTTGTCTTATGAGGAGAGATTAAGCAGTTCAGGCCTATGCTCGCGAGAGTTTAGAAGAATGAGAAGAGATGTAATTTGGGTATACAGCATGCTAAAGAGGATTGACCGTGTGGTAGTAGAGCAGATATTCCCCCTTGTGGGGCAATCTAGAATGAGGGGTCATAGTTGTAGGCAAAGGGGCAGCAGGTTTAAAGCAAATGAGAAATGACTTCTCTCAAAGGATCATGAATCAGAGGAATTCACTACCCCAGAGCGTGGAAGATGTTGAGATATCGGTAAGTTTAAGGAGGAAATAGACATAATTAATAATGGGTTAAAGAGTTCTGAGGTATGGGTAGGAAAGTGAAGTTGACACCAAGATGATATCGGCAATGATGGTAATAAATGGCTTGAAGGGCTGACTTGACTGTTCCTGCTCCTAGTTCATTCTTTCTTGAACCTGTTTTAAGCAACTCAGTTTATTATTCAAACATCGCTTGGCATAGTAGAAAGTCTACTTCACTGTGTACCCTCAACACTCTTTCTGCCAACCCCAGCACAACTCTGCCTCTTCTAATATTCCCACCCTAATGTAGAAATGGGAATCTGGAATCATTTTATGAATCCTTTTTGTTTTAAACATCCCTGCCCTAACTACGGGAGTCTAAATGAGCTCCGGGAGGTCCCAGATCCATGTATTATTTTGCAGAATAGTTTTCTTTCACAGCAGTTTGTTGGTGTCTTCTCCTTTTCCAGAGATGCATCTAAGTTCTGCAAAGGGCTGCCAGTTGTTGGTCTTTGCTGCCCTGCCTGAGGCATGTTGTATAAGCCATCACTGACTAAAAAATACATCAATGGAAAATTTTGATGTTGGGTATGTAGGTGGCACTGGCAAGGCTGACATTTGTTGTTCATCCTGAATTGCTCTGAAGGCCTCAGTGGCTCATTAAGAGGGAGCTTAAGAGTAAAGCACATTGCTCAGGGTCTGGAGTCACATGTAGTCCAGACCAGGTAAAGCTAGCAGATTGACTCCCCAAAAGGGCATTAGTGAACCAGATGGGTTTTTAAGCAGTGATTTGATCGCTTCATAGTCACCGTTACTGAGACCAGCTTTGCACTTCAGATTTAGTAATTGAATTTAAAATCTGCTACCTGTTACCACAGGATTTGAATTTGTCTCACCAGAGCTTTACTCTCGGCCTCTGGATCACTCGTCCAGCAAAGTTTACCGTGACGTCGCCAAGGACTTCAACAACCACAATCTCATGGAATGGTGGAGCTGACTCTATGGGTTGAATGGCCTACTTTTTACTCTTGTACCTATGGTGTTGTGTCCCAAACCATTTCGTGAGAATGAAAGTTGTCAGAGAAGAGTTCAATGCTGAGTTGTACTGATCATGTGATCATAGAGATTGGCTTTAAGGAAAGTCTGAAACCAGGAAAAGGAAATAGAAAATAATGATGTACTTGCAGAGCTTAAGGTCTAGATTTGGCTGTTAATGATGGAGAGTGGAAAATTAGGGACGCAGAAGAGGCTAGAATTTGAGTGTGGGCCATTACTGAAATGGGGCACA
This sequence comes from Ginglymostoma cirratum, assembly GCA_024137785.1. Taxonomy (NCBI): domain Eukaryota; kingdom Metazoa; phylum Chordata; class Chondrichthyes; order Orectolobiformes; family Ginglymostomatidae; genus Ginglymostoma; species Ginglymostoma cirratum. The sequence goes on along the minus strand of JAHRHZ010000056.1, from coordinate 496,779 downwards.
ATGAAAGGATTTGATAGCAAGGGTAAAAACTTTGTGTCTTTAAAACAATACCAACAATTGTACAATGCCTTTTTAATGTAATGAAACTTCCCAAGTCTCTTCACAGGAATATTATAAAACAAAGTATGGAGAGATGTAACCAAAAGCTTGGGCAAGGAAAGAGGTTTTAAGTAGCGTCTTAAAGATACATAGCTAGTTCCAAGTTGTTGCAAGCAGTGTTGGAATAATTAATATTGATGGTACAAGAGAGACTGGAACTCGAGGAGCACAAATATCTTGGGAGGCTTCTTGAGATTGCAGAGATAGGGAAGAGAAAGAGGATTTGCAAATAAGCATGTATAAACCATATGCACAAAGAAACATCTGTGAAAACGATGTTGAATAGAGTCTGGAACCATCCCTTGCTCTTAGAATAATGTCACGTGATCTTATCCTTCTGCTGAGCAAGCACGTGTCTCAAGATTGATGTTACCAGAGAGACTGTTTCTTACAGAGCAACAGATGCTCAGGCTTGCACTGGAATCCTGACCAAATTGTGTGTTCACCTGGTTTGGATGGATGGGTGGGTGGTGTGGGGGCAGTTTAGGGGGATTCTCAATTCTTCCCGCCAACCCACCCCTACCTGTTTTGATAAGCTTGCTACCAGCTGACTCAAGTCAATGTGACTTTTTTTTGGAATCTATAAAACTACAAGGGCGTCAGACATTCTGGTAGTTAATCATGACAGACCAAATTCCAGTCTGAATGGTGAAATAACTTTGCAGAGGCCAGTGTCCCATCACCCTTTATTTACACATACGTTGTACTTGACACTAATCCAGCTTCCTTGGAGCCAGCTTTCAGAGTGAACAGAACCTCTGACACTCCTGTTTGTATCTGTCAGCCAGGGCTCCCTGATTGGATCAGAGAACTCTCATTCTGTGGATCCACTTGGCTGACCTGATTACAGTCCCTACAAATGGTGCTTCCAGGAAGGTGTAGTTGTGCTTTGAGCTGCTATAGTTTGGGGAAGACCTACAAGTGTTTTAATGGTGCACTTTTGGCAAAATGGCTAGTCAGTACCTATAGCGGGCAGTCCTAACGTTCTGAGGAAGGGTCACTGGACCCGAAACACTTACTCTGATTTCTCTGCACTGATGATGGTACAGGTGGGCAGCGCAGTTGCTCAGTGGTTAGCACTGCTGCTTCACAGCGCCAGGGACCCGGGTTTGATTCCAGCCTCTGGCAACTGTGTGTAGTTTGCACGTTCTCCCTGTGTCTGCGTGGGTTTCCTCCTGCAGTCCAAAGATGTGCAGGGTAGGTGGATTGGCCATGTTAAATTGCCCATGGTGTCTACGGTGGGAAGTGCAGGGATAGGGTAAGGGGGTGGGTATGCAATGGATGCTCCTTGGAGGATTGGTATGGACTGAATGGCCTATTTTCTCACTGTAGGGATTCTGAGATGCTGCACGTCTTGCTGAGCTTTTCCAGCAATTTCTGATTTTGTTACTGAATTCGATTATTAGAACTTGTGCTACTCTGGGTTTCTGTTTATCTTCGCAGCCTAAAGCTACATAATCGCTATCCTTAGATTGACTGAGTTTGGTGTCAGCTGCCTGTTCTTGATTCATGCTTTCTGCTGAGAAATGCACCTAGTTAGGTCATTAGTGGTAATGTTCGTTATGTTGTTCACAGTTGTCGAACAGGTTGCTAGCTTTCCTTAACTGGGATGTGGCATTGAGTGGCAGCCCTGGCAGACTCCTCTGTGCTTTAGAAGACAAGAGAAGTTCTTGACAAAAACAAGGTTTTATGTTTCGACCAATTTGCTGATATTGTGATGATCCAGGGCTGCTTGTTGCTCACTTGCACAGGAATTAGTTTAATCAGCCACCGGTGTAGGTCTGATCTCTGCAAATAAGGGACTGAAATACAAAAGGTTATTTCTGCTGTAACTGCTGGGTTAATAAAATATTTAGAGAGAGGGGAGAGCAATTGTGCTGAACATGTCAGTTAGTTGCAGGTTTAACAAGTGCTGGAGGGTGGAGTTGGGAGCGTTTTCTGGAACACTTTGGGCACTTCTTATGGTCAGTATGAAACCTCAGTAAATTCCACGCAGTGCGAAACTTGAGCAATATGACTTCATGCTCCATGGAGTGTGTACATTCTTTCGCGCTCACTCTCGTTCACGCATACACCCCCCTCCCTTTATCCTTCCCACCTTTTTGTTTCAGTTATAAACTTGGTCTTACTGGTCCTGCTGCGCTGTTTTTTTTTAAAGGGATGTCATTTCAGGAAAGGTGTGTGCATCCAACAGTCCCGGGATGTTGTGAAGGAATGCCTCTGAGAGTGGGAAGGTCACAGAATACTGATGGTGAACTGGCACAGGAGGGACTACTTGAATTACTTTGATAAGAGTTCTCCAGTTCGGTGGGGTCAGGGGTGTGGAGGGAGAGGGGGTTTAGGGAGTGCAGGGCGGAGAGAAAGTGGAAACTGACCATTATGCATCCAGGTGAGCGAGAGATCAAAACAGCTCGTGACCCTTCACAATGCAGGTACGCTGTGCTCTGTTGCACAGACTGTTTATATTCAATTACAGCCGAGAATAATCTCACAGGAAGTCGTTCTGTGCAGTTTGGCTTGATTACAGATTTGGCTGCAACTTCAAAATGACAAAACCAGGCCCTTGTAAGTTGACCACGTTGTGCACAAAGTGTGTCTACACTGTAGATAGTTTTAATGTACTGGAGTACAAGGGCACTGACAGCTTGTGACAATGATTTCTGAGACAGTTTCCTAAAACTGCCTGAATTGTTAACAGAAAGAGAAAGCATTTCTAGCCTGGTAGGAATTTCTGTGGAGTACCCACCCCCACCAGGAATTGCAGTGTGAAAGCTAAAGGAGAATCAAAGGCTTCTTTTCTTGAGCTGTTTTGTAATGAGCTTGGAATTTGCCATGAATTCCGTAAAAGCACGTGGCGTTGTGTGATTGCGTCTGTTCAGTGAGTTAGCAATCGTCCTGAATATCAAGGTGAAGGTGAACCTACACTACAAGAGGTTGGTATGGAAGGTAATCCGTCAAGTGTGTGATCTTTTTGATTTGTGGACTTGGCTGAGCCCCTGGTTTAGTCATGCTGCCAGTTACCATGACTTCCTGGGAAGGAATGTGTCCTTGAGATACAAATCGGCTGGCTCACCACATGATACTTCTCTCAAACTTTAAATGATCCAGCTGTAATGAGAAGAAATGGGTTTCCCATTGATTTCGACTTGTGCTACGCCATATAAAGGATCAAGTCAACTCTGTACAGAGCCAGATTTATGGGGGCACGTTTAACCTGCCCTTTGCCTGACCGTGTTGTACAGAGCAGAGTCAGCCCAGAGAGCATGCTGGGATGGAAACCAGCCTGATATTTTTCCCCCCTGTAGTTAACTCACTGGAACTACAACATCTAGAGGCATCTTCCATTTCCTTTCACCAATTCTCTGCTTGCCCCTCCTGAAGCAGTTTGTTCCTGTTCCTGTTTCTGTCATACTTCTGTACCTCCATACCTCCAATCAGTGGCTGTCTGTGTTGGCAGAGCATTAGATGTTCCACAAATGATGGGGGTCATAATCAAAAGATTTATTTTGGTGATGTTGTTTGTGGGGTAGATAGTTGAGGATGCTGGGGAATCTCTCTGGCTTTATGAAGTAATACTCTGGGCCTTGTTTCCTCTGCAGGGACAGAACAGGCCTCGTTTTAATGCTGCAGCCTAAAGGTGGCACACCTGACCAGGAAGAGCCTACTTTGAACCATTCTGGGTTATGTGGTTGGGTCTCTATGACTTCTGATTCCATGGTCATCTGATTTTGATGGGAGTGTGCTGCTGCAGAGCCAAGGCTTATATTGGGTCCAGTCCAGAGTACCAGTCTGGAGCAGCCTGGTGTAGAGTGAAGCTCACCGAGTATGGCACTGACACTAAAATGCCTGAACTGCATTCTGAGTGCCTTACCACTGTACATTGTGCTGCCTGGGCAAATGTCACTGAACTGTACTGTATTGTGCTGTGCGTCCCTCACAATTGCTTTGAAAACATCTAAAGTCATATCACGCTATACTGGTGCAGCCAATAGCTACAGCTGTCAATGTGGGCCTCTCTGCAACCTAATCTAGGAAGTAAATGTCTAATCCTCTGCATTATCCAGACCTTTTAGCTGTTGGCTTGCCTTGAATTCAGCGTAAACCACCTTGTACGAAACCAATGAGAGCAGTAGTACTGCATCAGCGTTAGAGACTGTCATGGAAATATTGTTTTATTTAACGTCCAGCATTCAGTAACTAGTTTGGTTTGACCACGTGGAGCTCTTTTTTTTCTATAGAAGAGGAGAGCCTGATGGATAATGGGATAGATGGAACTCATGAAGATGTTTCCAATAGTGGGGGACATCAAAACAGGGGAGTGTGAAGGTGGGATAGTGTCTGTCTGTTCTCTCTACTCCCCCCACCTCCCACCAATGCTGCCGTATAAAGTGATTGGGTCGATAGCGTAGATGTATTTATGAGAGAGTCAGTGGTGAAAGGAGTAGGACTGTAAAGGGAATGTGAGTAGCCTCATGTAGTCCATAAGCACAGGGCTGAATGGTCTGTTTTCTGTGTAAGTACTTATGTCGGTTACGAACACAAACTGAGGACATTCCACCAGCGAAATACAGTTCGTTGCCTTTTGCCTCCCACACGGGTGTTGGAATAAATCTTGACTGATTTTTTTTTTTTTTTTTTAAATTGTTTTTGTTTTTACTCTTAGGAATTTTTGACTGCATCCAAATGTGCGAACACGGTCTCCTCAAAAGATCAAGCCTTGTGCAACCTCTAGAAGTGTCTTCAGTCTGCGGGTGCTAGATTGTGTGGGCATTTGAATGTCAGGAAACCATGAATGGTGATGAGAAGGTGTTTTCTCCTCCCCAAAAAGCATCCACTTTGACGAGAAGCAGCAGCAATGCCTCATCAAAACCCACCAACACACGTCAGGTGAGATGGTCTCTCAACCCTTCTGTACTCTTTATGCTTCTAGGTAGCAGACTTGATGGGCCGAAGGACCTTTCTCTGTGCTGTTGACCTAAGATGTATCTCTGTTTGACATGGATGCATTTTTTGACTTTTCAGACGAACGAGAAAAAACTTAGGTGCTGGAAATAAAAACTGAAAATGCTTGAGCTACAAAATCTGAAAAGAGATGAGGTTAACAAGTTGAGTGAGAAGCTTTTTGTCTGAATTTATTTCTAGCAAAGGTCTTCTACTTGAGATGCTAACTGATTTTTCCAGTTTATGACAACCCTACTGTGTATCTCCAGCATTTTCTCCTAATATTCTTGATTTTTTTTTTAACCTATGAAAACGATTGTAATAGTGCTCACTTCCATCTCATTACCTGTGATCACAGTGTGGAGGATTGTGTCAGTTTCATTCGCAAGTTGTTATTGGTGTTATTGGGTTTTAGGATAGAGGACGTGCAAGTGTTGGATGCTGGTGGATACATGCACCTTTTTAGTGCAGTATATTGCCTTCATGGATTAGAAGTGTCATTAGAATTGAACCCATTGCTTGTTCTGTGAAGAAGAGATGGTAGCATAGTGTTAAGATTGCTGGACCTGCAAACCAAAGGACCAGGCTGACCCCTAGGGTCATTGGTTCAGATCCCAGCACAGCAGCTGCTGAAATGTTATGTTCAATTCATGAAATATGGAATTTAAAGCTGGTCTGGGTCATGGTGACCACAAAAGCATCAATTGTTGTTTTTAAAAAAACACTGGCTGGGTCAGTCATGCTCTTTTGGGGAAGGAAATTGGCTATCCTTACCTGACCTGGCCTACTTGTGAATCTTACACCAACAGCAATGTGATGGACTCTTAACTGCCCTCTGAAATGGCCTGCTGAGCCAATCAGGACAAGGGCACTTGGGGTGGGCAGCAAATGTTGGCCTCATCGGTGGCACTCATATGCCACGAAAGAATTGTTTTGTAAAAATGGGGCTTTGCTGCTTATGTAGTAAGTAATGGGCTCCCACACAACAGTTTCTCTGTCTCTCAAATACAAATGTAGGATGAGGTCTAGAGGGTCTCTTGACTTGACTTGCAGTGGCAGTGAGCCTACGTCTGAGCCAGGAGGTCTGGGCTCAGGTTCCACCTACTTCACAGCCGTGTAGTAACAACTCTGCGCAAGTTGATTTTAAAAAAAAAGCTAGAATTCGGTTGATTCTGCATTCAGTTTGTAGAGGCTTCAATTTCTCTTAATGGAAGTGTGGTTCAGTAGTTGTGCCATGGTGGCTCAGTGGTTAGCCCTGCTACCTCACAGTGCCAGGGACCCCGGTTCAGTTGCACCCTGGACAACTTTCTGTACAGATTTTGCAGCATTCTCCCTCTGTCTGCGTGGGTTTCCTTCGGGTGCTCTAGTTTCCTCCCACAGCCCAAAGATGTGCAGTTTAGGTGGATTAGTCACACAAAATTGCCCATAGTGTCCAGGGATGTGCAGGCTGGGTGGATTAGCCGTGAGAAATGGTGTTACAGGGATGGGTAGGGGTGAGCTGGGTGGGATGTTCTTTGTAGGGTGGTGTGGACTTGATGGGCTGAATGGCCTGCTTCCGCTCTGTAGGGATTCGCTGATGATTCTATGGAACGTGCTTTTTGTTTATCTCCAGTGTTAGGGTAGGACTGAACAGTAGATAACTGGCCCAATGGGAGGGCTTTACTCTTGGGCTTGGGATGATACCAATGTTTGAATATGTGAGCAGCAGGTGAAGAATGTCAGTAGCTGTTCAGCCAGGGGAGCATCGCAGCAGTAGCTGCAGGGCCATCAGGAGAGCCTGCCTGCACTTGTTGCAGTGTTTGCTTTCAACAGCGTTGTTTATCTAGCAGATACTTTTCCTGCTTGTTTAAATTGCTGTGTCATAGAAACATTCCCTGAAGATATTTTGTTGGTTTAAACTGCAGCTCAGTAAACGCTGCCAATCTTGATTGATTTTCTTTTCATTTATCTTGAAATAGGAGGAAATGAAGCAGCCGAGGCTTTCAGGCGGGTTAGGAAAATGGTACCGAAGGCCCCACACACCAACTAATGTTTCTCAGTATTTTCTCTTTTGGTCTAGAACTCCGAGAACTGGGAAGTAATGGAGGAGCCACTTGGCAACAGCCATGCTTCTCTGGAGCTGGAGAGACAGGAGGGATACCTGCTGAAGAAGAGGAAATGGCCTCTGAAAGGCTGGCACAAGGTTAGAGTCTCGATGTTTCTTCTAAAGGATTTTCTGTTAAACTCTTTAGTCTTCCTCTACCTAGTACTTCCAGTTTTTAAAATCAAGCTGTCCTCTCTCTCTAAGTTCTTAGTTAATAGGGTTCTCGCTCTCATCAGCAAGAGTATGATTTCTGGCTAGTCTCCAGTGTTGTACCTCCATACGCTTGAGGTCGTCTAAAAATCTGCTGTCCATATCCGTACTCACAGTAGGTCTACATCACCCCGAACTCATGACCACCACGAGCAGCCAGTTAATCAATGTGTCAATTTTAAAGCTCTCATCCTTGTTTTATGCCTCCCTCCCTGTAGTCTTTCACCTCCACAACTCTCAGGTATTTGCATTCCTCTAACTCTGATCTCTTGAACATTTTAATTGTTTGACTTTGATTTTAATTGTTACACCATTGGTGACCGTGCCCTTCAGTGGCCAAAGCCCTAAAGACTGGAATTCCTTCCCTCCACGTCTCTACTTCTCGTTTCTCTTTTTTAAGACATTCCTTAGAATCTAACTGTTTGACCCAGCTTTGGATTATCATCTTCAATATTTTCTTACATGATCTGGTGTCAAATTTTAATGTGTCTCCTGCAAAATACCTTGGAGTGTTTTATGATGTTAAAATTTCCATAGATACACGCAGTGACAATAGTGGCATGGGCTAGAGGTTTCTCTAATGCTATTTATAGCAAAGCTCTGCTGGAGGGATTATTTTCTGGTGGAATTTCTCTTCCAGCATTTCTCTTTCTTCAGCTCATCTCTGTGTGGTTCTTTATTATCGCAGATGGGAACTTGCCGAGCTCCTGGGAGACTAGTTACGAGTGAACATCAGTAATGGGTTTTTCTTTGAATCTTCCAAATGGGAATTAGACTTGCATCACTTTAGCCAATGAGCAGTCCCTTTCCCCCTTCTCCTGTGCACTGTTATTTTAAGATATTCTAATTTTCTGTTTGTTGAATGTTAACTCAAAATGCTGTTCAGCACACAGAGCCTCAGGGTATCTTTAGCAACGGGAAAAGAAATTCAGAGTCCTACAGCCCAGCAACAGACCCTTTGTTCAACCAGTCCATGCCGACCATAATCCCAAATTAAACCAGTCCCACCTGCCTGCGCTTGGCCCATATCCCTCCAAACCTTTCTTATTTATCTAAATGTCTTTTAAAATTTGTACCTGTATTCACTACTTCCTCTGGAAGTTCATGTCACGCATAAACCACCTTGTTTTTTTAAAAAAATATAGTTGCTCCTTGGGTCTTTTTCAAATCTTTTTACAGTCTCCTTAAAAATATGCCCCCAGTCTTGAAATCCCCCACGCTAGGGAAAAAAAATCCACCATTCACCTTATCTGTACCCCTCACGATTTTATAAAACCTCCTCCCTAAGGTCAACTCTCAATCTCCCATGCTCTAGTGGAAAAAGTCCCAGCCTGTCCAGCCTCTCCTTTATAACTCAAACTCACTTTTGGGGTAAAAAAAAACCCCAAAAGAACTGTGGATGCTGTAAATCAGGAACCAAAGCAAAGATGCTGGAAAAGCTGGGCAGGACTGGCAGCATCTGTGAAGGAGAAAACAGTTAACGTTTTGGGTCCGGTCTTCCTCTGTTCTCACTTTCTGGATGTTGTGAACTGTACTGAAGTGGATCTTCCCTCAGCGTCTATCCCATGTACGCCAATTGAAGGTCACCTGAGCAGATAGGTGGAATTCAATGACCACAGAGTGTAGTGGGACACACATCAGGAAATGTCCAGCTTCTATCCTGGATGAGTTGGCTGTCTTCAGCTGGGCCAGGAGCCAGAGTTGAATGTGAATAATTAGGAGCATGAGTGTGATCATTCAAGCTCTTGAGCCAGCTCCACTATTCAATATGCTCATTGTTCATCTTGGGGTTCAACTCCTTTTCTGTCCTTTCCACACATCACTTGATTCCCCAAGAGATCTACATTCCTTAAGTATATTCAACGGAGCATCCGCAATCCTCTGGAGCTGTAGGGACAGCTATTTCTCCGATAACACGATAGTTTCTTTCTTGTGTGCCCTCACTCTTATGGAAAATCGTGTTTATAGGGTAATCGCTATAGAAAAATCACTGTACCTGTACAGCAGAAAGTTTGCGTTACCCAAACGTCATCCACTATTCATCAATCGCATTACAGCCAATTCGCATTAATGAGACACGTGTTATAGCGAAAATACCTGTATCCATAAATTCACAGCCCTTTGAAGTAAAATCTTACTCTTAGATCGATCGCGTATCCTGAGCCTGTGCCCACATGTTTCCGATTTCCTCGAACAATCTGTCAATTTCTCAGCATCCACCTTATCGAGATTCTTCAGAGTCCTGAGCATTGCTATAAATAGCCTCTCAGCTCCCGTGTGGGGCTGGTGTGGAGGGGAGAAGGGGGATGTGCAGGAGACATTAATTTGCAAATCCTGCTGGACTTGCCACGAGTGAGACTCGGGTTGGGTTTGGCTGTGATGCATCCCACCATGCAGTAGCTCATCATTGACTGTCTAGTTTCACATTCAGAGAATACACAAGGCGGGTGAGATATATGGCTGAAATTACCTGTAGGGCCATACTCTGGCAAGAGTTGCCACCTTTGGTCAAGGAAATTAAAACAAAAATGACGTTTTCGAAGAATGTATATTAGCTGTTTTCTTTTCTTGTCTTTTTCAGAGGTATTTTATCTTGGAAAAAGGCATTCTCAAGTATGCCAAGACTCAGCAAGATGTAAGTAGCTCTTTGTTTGCTGTTTATGTCATTGCTACAACAGAATTAATCTGAAATAACTTAGAACTGCATTAGCGTCTAATAACCATAACTTTTGTCAACGTCACAGATACTGAGAGGGAAGCTCCGTGGCTCAATCAACATTGGCCTCTCGGTAATGTCCATCAACAAGAAATCCCAACGCATTGACTTAGATGCAGAAGAGAACCTCTATCATCTAAAGGTAGATAATATTTGTCTTAAACCTGCTAGGGCTCCGCATGTACATAAACTTGTTGGACCTTGAAAGGTGTGTCGTTCTAGCACGTACACATGGGATGTGAGCATTGCTGGCAAGGCTAACATTCATCTCACTCTCCTTGTGTGAAGACTTCCCTGATATTCAAGTTAAAATTGACTTTGACCCTACTGCATAGACTTTTTATAAGGCTGTGTAAGCAGTGACATTTTTTATTATTTGTTGCTGGAATGTTGACATTGCTGGGTAGGCCAGAATTTATTGCTTATCCGTAATTGTTCACAGAGTAGTTAAGAGTAAATGACATTGTACTTGATCTTGAGTCATATATAGGTCGGACAGGGTAAAATGGTACTTTTCCTTCCCTGAAGGTCATAACCTTGGGATTTTGCAACAATTGATCATGGTTACACATTCGCCATTAGACCAACTTTATTCTAGGTTTTTATTGAATTACTGTGGTGGGATTCAAATCATGGCTGTCAGACATTAGCTGGGGATTCTGGATCAGTAGCCCATATCACTACACCATTGCTTTCTCTTTGATTATTTAGTTTGACTTATCCAATCACTTAACCTGGTTTTGAGATAAGAATTTTATTACTTCCATCTTTAACAGCCTCTGATCGGTTCCCCAGTTCTATGACTATTGTTGTCTGTCATCAAAGCCCTGGATCTACACAGCACAAGAGGCTATTCAACCCACTGTGACTGCTGGCTCTTTGATAGAGTTAGCCAATATGTTCCACTCTCCTGCTTTTCTCTGTAGACCCACAAATCTTCCTTATTCAGATATACACTCAATCGCTTTTGAAAATGGTTTCTACAACCCTTTCAGGACACAAAAATACGGGGCATAGCAATTTGCTGTTTGTTTGTTTTTTGTAAATTTTCTTTATCTTCCCCAATGACCTGAAATCTGTCCCACTGACTACTTGAGTCCACTTTCATTGGGAACAGTTTCTCCTTACCTATTGTATCAAAGACACTTGAAAGTTGCTTGTCATCCAGCCTGAAACTGGAGAAAATAGAGATTGGGTCCCAAGTAAGCAAGCTAAGAGGAAAATGAAATGAAAAAGTATGAAATTTGAAAGTACAAATGAAACAAGAAATAAAAGTACCGACAATGCAACATTTTCCTTCATATATGCTTGGCATTATGAATAGAGGAATACATAGAAAACCAAAAGTTTATGTAAAACCTTTAAAACCTCCACCTCAGACATGGAGTTCATTTCTGGACACCAAGTTTCAAGAAGAATACCAAAGTCTTGGAATGGTGCAGGGGAGTTTCTGCAGGTTAATACCAATGATGGGAGACTTTGATTATGTGGAGAGACTAAAGAAGTTGGGTCTGTCGTCCTGAGCAAGAGAGGTTGCAAGGAGGTTCTGTAGAAATGTTCAGAATTGTTAAGGGTTTTGATAGTGTTAACAAGGAGAAACTATTTCCAGTGACAGATGTTCAGTGTCTGGAGGATTGAGATTTGAGGTAATTGGCAGAAGTACAAGAGACAATCTTATACGCTCTCCCTCCACAGGCAAACAACATAAAATAGGTTATGGACAAAGAGGACAAACTGGAAAGACAGTTCAGTAGTCTTTGTTCCCAAGTTCTATTGTTGAGATATCCTTTGAAGTTTCTGCCTACCAGCACGTTGTTTCAATCATCTTTCTTCAGATGCTTCTGCAGATTAGCAAGAGATGCCGTGTGGGTGGTTCCCTTATAAAAAGGTCTCTGACTTGTCAGTGAAAATCCGTTTATAGCAACTCTTGCATGAAAGATAAGAAGGTTTCCTTCAGCGTTTAAAGTGAGTTTTGACTGCAGAGAACAGAAAGACCACTCGCAAGCTGGGGAAGAACTGAACACTTCTTTCTGTAACTTGTTCCCAGCTCTAAACTGTTCAGTTTCCTGAGAACCAATCATGCAGTTGTTGGCAGGCAAGAAGGTCTCTGTCATTGACAACTGGTCACTAGTCCATAGGCCAGTCGACTTGTTGCCAGCAAAAACTGCATCAGTACAACCTCTCTGCTCCAAATCAGCCACAAACAACCTTCAATTACTGCTTGTTCATGAAGTTGTTGACACAGTGTTTGACTGGGGTGTCAGGTTGCTTGCTTTCAAAACTGCAGCTACTCTGTCTAGCACTACTTTTTTGTTTTTAAGAAGGAATGGCTGTTTCTCATTTTGGTCCACAGTCTTTAAAAGCACCAAAATGAAACAAAAAGCGTCAATACAACAATCTGAGCTGTATATTCTGTTACCTATGAGTGGAAGTAAGGTAACGCTGGAACAGTCACAGTGCTCTGTATTGCTGTAGTGTCTTTGTATTTGTCCAGTTACAGTCATGGAGTTTCCTTGAGGAATCTCAAAAAAAAAAGGCTGCAAAGAGGCAAAGCTTTTTAGCTTTAGTGTTCTAGCACTCCAGTGAACCTTGTGTCACTAATGAACTCTCGAGTGGGTGTGTGTGATGAAGACCTTTGTATTTGCATTCTGGAAACTACGAGACATAATATTGTGTTGTTGCAGGTGAAATCTCAGGAGGTCTTCAGCACCTGGGTATCCAAACTCTGCTATCACCGACTGTTCCAGAAAGGTGACCCCGTTAAAGTTCCATATGGAGCGAACGGATTTAACTTTTCCATCCCTCCGACAGCAGAATTCCTGTCAGCCAGTACTGTTTTACCTCTCTGCAGCAAGGTAAGTCACCTGTAGTGTATCTGTGCCTCCACTTCCACAGGAATGTTCATCTTCATTTCTCATGGTGGTCTTGTTCCTAGAGCTCAGTCATAGCCCAGTGTGGAAATCCTGCTGTGGAACGTGCTTTTCTTTAACTGTGTCAAGACTAAAGACACCTGGATTGGGTTGTGCTGGTTTTGAGGGGTGGGGTGGGGTGGGGTGGGAGAAATGTTCTCCATGGAGGAGAGAGATCAGTTTGAGGGACCAAGAAACTCCACCCTGTCCTATCTTCATGATGGTGCTCTGGCAAGACCAGCTTTAAATCTCACGTTCTGTGCACAAATTAACACACAGACGTTGTTGTAAACTGCTTGTTTCATACGAAACAAGAGCAAGAACAGGCCATTTGAGCCACGTGTCCCTTCATTCAACAAAAATAATCTCTGTACCCTTAAAAGATTCCTTAAAACCCATATTGTGATTAAGCCTTTATATGCTTCCCCCTTCCCTGGACCCATAAATTCCTGTTTAATATTCGCTTCTATTTGAACTCGATATTGAGAAAAACTTTGGCTGTTTCTACTGGATTTGAACTCCACCCCCAGCTAAGCTTGTTTACTATTCGGTAAATCTGCCAATAACAAAGAACATAGAACATTACAGTGCAGTTCAGGCCCTTCAGCCCTCGATGTTGTGCTGACCTGTGAAACCAATCTGAAGCCCATCTAACCTACACTATTCCATTTATCATCCATATGTTTATCCAACGACCATTTAAATGCCCTTAATGTTGGCGAGTCTACTACTGCTGCAGGCAAGGCATTCCACACCCTTACTACTCTCTGAGTAAAGAACCTACCTCTGACATCTGTCCTATATCTATCACCCCTCAATTTAAAGCTATGTCCCCTCGTGCTAGCTGTCACCATCCGAGGAGAAAGGCTCTCCCTGTCCACCCTATCTAATCCTCTGATCATCTTGTATGTCTCTATTAAGTCACCTCTTAACCACCTTCTCCCTAATGAAAACAGCCTCCAGTCCCTCAGCCTTTCCTCATAAGACCTTCCCGCCATACCAGGCAATGTCCTGGTAAATCTCCTCTGCACCCTTTCCGATGCGGAAATTCCATCCTTCTTGTAATGCGGTGACCAGAACTGTACGCAATACTCCACGTGCGGCCGCACCGGAGTTTTGTACAGATAATAAAGATATGAATCGCCTTTGCAGTGATAGATGCAGTAGTTAAGCAACTTCACTTAAAAGAAAAATCAATCGTTTTTAAAGTACGATTTGTGACTGCTTGCTGTGCACCAATTGGTTGTAGAATAGGAAGCCGAGGAAATCAGTGTAGTAGTTGAAGTTTTAAAGGAGCATTGGAACTTCCTAAGGTGGTGAAAAACGCTTTATAGAACACACAACTCTGCTTGGTTGGTACCCCTATCTCCACCTTAAATAGTCACTCCCTCAATTGTTGGCATGAAGTGACAGCAGTGTGTGCCATCCACAAGGCACTGTGGTGACATCTTTCTGCCCCACAATCTTTACCACTTGGAGAGACAAGGACAACAGATAAATGGGAGCATCACCACCTGAGATATCTCCGCGTCTCTCACGGTGCTGACTTGGACTGGATTGTTGTTCCTTCACTGTTGCTGGGTAAAAATTCTAGAAATTTCTTCCTAACAGCTCTGTACTGACTTGATACACTGCAGCTGGTCAAAATCTCATCTCAATGCCCCCTCCTTGAGACAATTGGGTTTGGATAATGTGTATTCTATTGGCTTTCTCCCATCACTGCCAGAATTCCACTATCGCACTTAGATCATCATAGAATCACAGAACCTCTACAGTGTGAAAACAGGCCCTTTGGCCCAATGAGCCCACACCGAACCTCAGACCTTGAACTAGGTGAGGCACCAGAGAGCTAACAACAACCGTTGGTCCAACATGTCTAACCCGTGTGATTGTGTCAGAATTTGGGCCAGTGATGCAACCCAATTTTGAAAAAATGTTGAAATCTTATCTGTTGTCAGTGCTCTGTTTCTGTGGAGCCAATATCTTGTTAATTGTTTAGGCACAGAAAAGAGACTGCCTCAGTGAGGATATCTTCAAAGACAATGATCAGCTTCCTTCAGTGCCTGTAAGTGGACAGGCAATGTCGTTACCATGGTTACAGCAGTCTGAAGAATGGGATCACTGTGCTAAAGGTAATTTTGAGTGTGTGGGTATGACTGTGTCTCCCAATGATGGCGATGCTTGCCCATGGCAATAACGTGTGTGGCATCGTTTAATGTGGGAAGCTGTTGTACTGCAGCTATCACAAGCTGGTTGACCAGGAGACTGTCCCTGTCCCTGTCCCTGTCCCTGTCCTAGTCTCCGTGGGTTTATTGGAATGATTGACAGCTTAATAATCAACACGATTGCTGCTAAGGGAGGCAATGGCCTAGTGGTATTATCGCTGGACTGTAAATGCAGAGACTCAGATAACGTTTTGGGGACCTGGGTCAGCAGATGGTGGAATTTGAATTTGGAGTCTAATGATGACCGTGAAACCATTGTAGATTGTTGCAAAAACCCATCTGGTTCAGTAATATCCTTTTAGGGAAGGAAACTGCCATCCTTCTCTGGCCTGGCCTGGCCTACGTGTAACTCCAGACGCACGGCAATATGGTTGACTCTTAACTGCCTGCCGGGCAATTAGAGAAGGGTAATAAATGCTGCATAGCCAGCAACGCCCCTAATGAACTTGTTGTGGCCATCTAGCACTGAGTTAAGAACCCAGAGTTTCTGGCCCACAAGGCCTCCAATTCTCTTCGTTGATATCAACCTGTTCACATGGCCAGTGTTCTTTGTAGACGATCTACATTGTAATTGGCAGCAGATATCTCAGAATATCTTTTCTGTCTAAATAAAATCTGCGCCTCTTTCGGCATTGATTCCCAAAGAAGAACAGCAATTAGTTCATAAGCTCGGAGAAGTGCTTCTTCCTCCTTCAGTGCCCCTCAATCACAGGATTAAGCTCTCAGCTCTGACTGAGTGCATTAAGTGTGAGCTGGCCCCAGCTTCAGTCTCTTGTAGAAGCAAAATGGATTCAGTTCCCTGCTCCTCATCTCTGTCCGTGTTTCCTTATTGGAAAGGTACTCGTGGTGAGTGCAGAAACGTAGCTATTTTGATGTTACCAAATAACCTGATTTCATTTGGACTCGCTTGAGAAGATTGACCGTATTTGTGCATCACAACTTACATGGAATAAAACATTAGCAGGTTCTTAACACAAATGTTAGGAGGCAAAATTCAATGAGCTGTATGACGCATTGTTTGGGGCTGGTGACCAGAAGAGTTAGGGATGACCTTAAAGAAGAAGAGAGAGAGATAAAGAGGCAGTGACTTAAGTGGGAATTCCAGAACCTTGGAGCCTGAATCCCTGGCTAGCTACCAGTGATAGCGATGAAAATTGGGAATATTCAAAGGAACAGTATTAAATGAGTGCAGGACATCTGAGTCCTGGTGCCGGAGTGGGTTAGTGATAACAAGGTGTGAGGACGTGGAAGGATTTGAAAATGAGGATTAAACCACTTCCAAATGAATGCTAGCCCCCTCAAACCTACTTGACCATCGTTTGGTACCTTCAGGGTAGGGAGAGAAGTCTGAGCTGAAAGGAAAAGCAAAAGGAAAGCATTTGTCTGACCAATATCAGATCTCAAAGTGGGAACCAATGTTCTGCGAAGAAAAGCATTTTTTGATTCCTTGGGCTTTCAATGCGAGCCTTGGAGATAAGTGCCCATACACAGCAACCACCTTGTTTTACAAATCTTGTGTGTTCGCGAATCTTTTAGATCTCAGTGAATGTCAGTCGAACCTGGGAGAATTGAATAAACTGCTGCAGAGGCTGGAGGTGGTGGACAGAGTTCACTCAGCACCTGTCATCGGAGATGCTCAGGTATGAGACAAATGATATTGCACAGCCATGAGCTTCTGCCTTTAAAGCAGCTGCCGCTCCTCCGCTTTGCGGAGGGTATATTCACAGATGAGAGCAGGACTGGAACTGTGATGCCTGCCACAGTCGGCTTGCTGAAACTCTGTTCCAAAAGAAGTGTTCGTTCGGTTGAGCTAGCAAAAATCTGCTGGCAGCTGTGAATGAGCACCTCAGGAAGAGTCGGGTATAGGAAGAATGGAGGACCGTAGGTCACCATAACAAGTATTGATGGAAAGGAACCAGACTAACTTATTTTAATGATTTGTTTATGGGATGTGGGCATCTCTTGCTGGGCCAGCGTTTATTGGCCATTCCCAGTTGCCCTGGAGAATGTGGGCGACATGACATTTGAAAAAGCTACGGCAGTGATACGAAACCAGCTATTCTTATTTTGTGTGCACCAGGAGAAGGCAGTAGATGTTAAGGCTGAAGATGCAGCAACTCACTTCAGTCATAAATTCAGGTTAGTTATGGCAGTAAGTTATTTAAATCAGAAATGAGGGATTTTAAATTGGCTATTGTATGAAAGAGAGTTGGGATTAATTGCATTGAAATTAAAAGCAGACAGCTTGTTTTGTAATCCACTGCTCCAATTATAATTGATCATCAAGGGAGCACTTATCTCTCAGAATTGTTACTTGCTTCTCTCTCTCTGAGCAAAAGACCAGTACTTCCTTTTGTTAGTGTGCATACAGTTTGATTGCAAACCTGTGTGAAATTTGCTACACTCTCTTCTGAATAATCAGTGTAAAGACAACTTAAAATTTAAGTGGATTGTATTGAACGGTTTTCCGGAATGATATAGCACAGAAAAGATCCACAGCCATAAATAGCCATGCCTGTGCTGTTTACATGTAATAAAAGATGGGGATAGACACCGATGGTGGAAGTTTACAGTGAAGTCATGACGGTGAATTGTTGCCCAGAAGTTTCCCATCTGTTGTAACTTGAGCAGAAAAGTGGCAGCTACTTTGGAGGGAAATGGTGTAATCGGTACAAGGTTTTTGTAACTTTGAGATTCTGAAACCCCTGGTTCCCACCAGCTTGGAGTCTTTTAGACCAGTAAGATCCCTTGGTCCTTCCAAAAGGCCTTCGACAAGGTGCCGCACGAAGCTGCTGCATAAGATAAGGATGCCTGTCGTTGGGGGTAAAGTATTAGCATGGATAGAGGATTGGTTGACTAACAGGAAGCGAAGAGTGGGGATAAATGAGTGCTATTCTGGCTGGCAATCAGTGACTAGTGGTGTGCCTCAGGGATCGGAGTTGGGACCACAATTACTTACAATTTATATAGATGATTTGGAGTTGGGGACCACGTGTAGGGTGTCAAAGTTTGCAGATGACACTAAGATGAGTGGCAGAGCAAAGTGTGCAGAGGACTCTGAAACTTTGCAGAGGAACATAGATACATTGAGTGAGTGGGCAAAGGTCTGGCTGATGGAATGCAATGTAAATAAATGTGAAGTCATACACTTTGGTAGGAGTAATAGTAAAAAGGATTATTACTTGAATGGTAAAAAGTTGCAGCATGCTGCTATGCAGAGGGACCTGGGTGCCCTTGTGCATGAATCACAGAAGGTTGGTCTGCAGGTACAACAAGTAATTCGGAAAGCAAATGGAATTTTGTCCTTCATTGCTAAAGGGATTGAGTTTAAAAGCAGAGAGGTTATGTTGCAGCTGTACAAGATGCTGGTGAGGCCACACCTGGAGTACTGTGTGCAGTTTTGGTCTCCTTACTTGAGAAAGGATGTACTGGCACTGGAGGGGGTGCAGAGGAGGTTCACTAGGTTGATTCCGGAGTTGAGGGGGTTGGTTTATGAGGAGAGACTGAGTAGATTGGGATTATATTCATTGGAATTCAGAAGATTGAGGGGGTATCTTATAGAAACATATAAAATTATGAAGGGAATAGATAAGATAGAAGTAGAGAGGATGTTTCCACTGGCAGGTGAAGCTAGGACAAGACGGCATAGCCTCAAGATTAGAGGGAGCAGATTTAGGACTGAATTGAGAAGGAACTTCTTCACCCAGAGGGTTGTTAATCTGTGGACTTCCTTGCCCAGTGAAGTAGTGAACGTTTTTAAAGCTAAGGTAGATTTTTTTTGAACAATAAATGAATTAAGGGATATGGTGAGAGCGCGGT
This sequence comes from Ginglymostoma cirratum, assembly GCA_024137785.1. Lineage (NCBI taxonomy): Eukaryota > Metazoa > Chordata > Chondrichthyes > Orectolobiformes > Ginglymostomatidae > Ginglymostoma > Ginglymostoma cirratum. Next base: position 477,777 of record JAHRHZ010000056.1, on the reverse strand, counting down.
AAGTGGATCTGAGTCCACGACAAGATCAGCCACGATCTTATTGAATGGCGGAGCAGGCTCGAAGGGCTGGACGGCCTACTCCTGCTCCTAGTTCTTATGTTCTTCTATTGCTCTTGGGCTCCAAGACAGGACCAATCAGTAGGATGACTTGACTTGCTCCTGAACACTGCAAAACTGCTCCTTTCCTGGAAGTATTTGCATTCACTGATAAATAACAACTAAATACCAGAGTGTGCCTCTTGCCTATAAAGTAACAGCATTGGTTTAAGGAAATGGGAGAGAGTGAGGGGGAGGAAGGAGTTAAAAAAATACTTTCTTTCTAAGAAGACAGCATATTCCAGGAATCCCATCTGTGACAGGGTGTGTTTAATACCACTACTTGTTTTTTTCTCTGACATCGTGTTACAAATTAATTTGGGACGCTAATTGTTAATTTTAGCCACAGTTCCTGAAGTTAGTGTGTAATGGAGTTTCCAAACTGAATGCCTTTTTGAATTTAAGGCTGTTGTTCTACTTGATGTAAATCCGCTGCATTTGCCATTTTTAAAATATATTTTTGCTTTTTGAATTGCCGCAGGGTTTCCTCACTGACAAACCGAAAAAGGAAAAACGCTCCTCCAAAATATGGTGCACCCAAAGTTTTGCAAAAGATGAGACTAAGGTAATGTGTTTGATTAGCATTTCTACTTGAAATAAAGGCAATTCCAGTCTGTTTAGAGAGTCGTCTAAACTTTAAGTCTGGTGTTCCCTTGTTTTAGCAGCTGTTTTCTTTCCAAGCTCTGTAAGTTAATGCAGAATTACCAAACTTATGCTGGAGCAGGTGTGACTTGAGCCCAGGTTTTCTGGTCCAGAGGTAGGGACACTATATTGCCCTGCCCATAAGAGCCCTAGTTCTCCCAGCAGTTTCAATTATCGGTATCCTTTAGATTCATGATCCTGGCGCTTGGGAGTAGAGGAAAAAGTGAAAACAAGCTTGCCCCAAATCAATAGAAGCTCATATTTGGTGAGGTCCAGTCTCACTTTTTCAGTGGCGAAATTGCTCCTCATCTTGGTCCAAGTGATCTCATGCCCTTCTTTGCCCTGAGGCTGTACTTCCACTACTCGCCACCCCTCCATCCCGCTGCATGTTCCCAATTCCCCAGCAAGGGGAAATAACCTGTCTGTTGGACCTGTCAAACCTCTTCAGAATGGTTTATGTTTCAATGAGATCACATTTCATTCTGTTAACCTCCAGAAGAATATTGGCCCGGGTTACTCAGCCCCTCGATCTTTTCCAAGTCGGATCAAGCCTTGACTCAAGATTAAATGTTGACCAGGACGTTGAGAAATGCCCTGACTGTCTTCAAAAAGTTTCCCTGGGTCTTTTGCATGGATGTTTTAAAACATACATCCAGGCTGTAGTTTATTGCCTTATTTGAAAGGCAGCACCTCCTGTCATTGTAGCACTCCCTCAGTACCGCACTGCTACTTTTACGTGGATTTTGTGTTCCAGTCTCGAGTGGCACTTGAACCGAAAACCCTTTGAATTGAATATGAGTGCAAGTACGCACCAAATCAAGACTAACAAATGTTAAATACTGGCCCACAGTTTTACAGGGCACTTCACATCTGAAAGATCTTTTGACAATCGGCACTCCCTCGGCACTGTACTGGAGTTACCACGAGCAATATGTGCTCGGTATTTGGAGTCATTCCAGTTGAAGCTCTGAGTTCAGAAAAAGGAGGAAAATTAGGGAGATTCACTTGTTTTCTTTGGCCATTGATCTTGTGTGCGGTTCAATTTAAAAACTAAGCAGTTCAAAACAGAAGGGGCATTTGAAATGGATATCTGAAAAGGGTTTTTTCACACCAGTGCCTAACTTAAAATCATTGCGAATCTATCCTGACTCAACTCTTTGATTCATGTCCTATTGCATTTTGAATACATTAAGTTCAGAATATAGCATTGTTTCCAAGGCATTGTAGGAATGAATCCGCCCTGTGTGATATCAAGAGCAGAATTACGAATGTGTCCTTTTGAGATTTCTCAGCTATTGCTGGAATTACTCGATTTACTTTGTCTTTTTTTAATGGCCTTTATTAAAATACTAAGCAAAAGTCTTTCATGCAGACAATATGAGACAATGACTCTTGGCTTGATTGCAACCCACATGTTTAAACTTGAAGAAAGGAATGGTCATCTGAATGTTATCTCTCAATGGCTGCTTTATGCTGATTGCAGTAATGTGCAGCTCCCATGAGGGTAAACCTGTAGAATCATTCTTTAGTGAAACATTCTTTTTAAATGAGGAATTTAGCAGCAAAATGTCAGCCAACATGACCCAAGTGGTGATGCTTAAACTCCAAATCAGAAGGTTACAGGTTCACCCCCCCCTCCCCCCCCATAACTTGAGTGCATAGTGTACGCTAACACTTGAGTGCAGTACAGAGGGAGACCAGCATTGATGGAGGGAGCCATCTTTCTGATGAGGTATTACAACAAGGCCTAGCCTACCAGGGTAGGTGCACACAAACGATGTTAGGGAGATATTTTGATGGAGAATAGGGAAATTCTTCTTATTGATGTTCCTGGCTTTAATCATGCCATTTGAACAGATTATCTGGCCACTGGCTGTTTGCAGGACCTTGCTTCTGGCAAAAGTAGCCCCTTTGTTTATCGACATCATGAGAGCAACTAGACTTTAGAAGTGACTCATTGAACGTGAAACACTGTTGGAGGACTCAAGGTTGCCTTACAAAAGTTAGCAAAAATTCCTGTTTAAAAAATAAACTGCTAGAATGTAGGATTACGGGGAAGGAGATGGTGGTACAGGGACAGTGCCACTGGACTAGTAATCCAGAATTCCAACCTAACCTTTTTCTGATGAAGGGTTTAGGCCCGAAACGTCAAGTTTTCCTGCTCCTATGATGCTGCTTGACCTGCTGTGTTCATCCAGCCCCATGCTTGTTATTTCCAACCTAATGCTCTGGGGAATGGGTTTAATTACCATAATGAATGGTAGTGGAAAGTGAAATCAATAAACAAATGTGCAGTCGAAAGTTGGGTTTATTACTGAGACTACCATCAATTGCTGTAAAGAAAAAATCTAATTTGCTTAATGTCCTTTAGGGAAGGAAATCTGCCGCTCTGGACAGAATCGGCATTTATTTACTATCCATAATTGCCCGAATGCAATGACTTGCCTGGCCATTTCAGAGGCAGTTAAAAGGCAACTGTGTTATTGTGGGTCAGGAGTCACGTATAGACCAGATTGTGTAAAGGACAGCAGATGTCCTTCCTAAAGGACATTTTTGTTAAACAACAATTGGCCACTCTTATGGTCACCGTGACTGAGCCTGCCTCCAGCAGGGTATTTTATCTGATGTGACGGTCCTTTATCTTGCCTCCTGTACCAGAAGAAACTGGATGTGGACATCGTGGTGTTGACCGCTGGATTTTTCAATCATTACAACTAACTGTTACATACAAACATAAACATGCTTCAAAGTGATCCATGGTAAGATGGAGTATGAGATCTTTTATACCCTCGGGTCACATGCCAAGATGCAGTGATGATATGACAAATGTGTCCCATAAAGGTATACTGATTGTGAGGCCCAACACAACAGATTTTGTTTGAAGATTGCATTATTTGAGTTCAGGTTTCACTAGCTACTGTGGTGGAGTTTGAACCCCTACTCCCAGAGCATTGACCTGCACCTCTAGATTACTCATTTTGGTAACTTTTGCCACGCTGCCACCATCTTCCCTAAACTGTATGACCCTGAAAGGCCAGGCTTGATGGCCAACCTGGGTTTGCAACATTTAGAAACTTATTGCCACGGTATTCCTTAATTAGAGATGTGGGGAAATGAGACATGATGCCTGGTCCTGACTGCTTTCCATTGACTCCTGGGGATGTATGCTCACCTGGGCATCAGGTGAAGACAATAGTTGGCCTGGTTGTGACATGAAGAATGGTGACTTGGAGAAGGTACTGGAGAATCTCTGGCAGACGTCTAGCTAAAAGACACCATCTTCGGGAGAGAAAATTAGAGTGGGCTTGGAAGCATGTAGCAACACAAGTAATTTCCAAGATGTGAAAAGGCGGCTGATTCTAGTCAAGGTCAAATCCAATTAAAGTCCATATATTGTGTATAGAAATTATGTGTAAAGCCTCAGAAACCTGGGACTGGACTTGTTGCATACTGCTGGTGGCAGTTGAAAGTTGGCTATTGCTTTGTATGATGTGCTAGCAATTTTCGTAAAGCAGTAAGGGCCTATTATCAAGCAGAGCATGAGGCACGAAAGCTAACAAGAGGATGGAAACTATGCCTGCAGGTTTAACAGAGAAATCTTTTATGTAGAGAACAACAGACTTAATAACCAATTGTAATGTTATTCAATTTGTTATTATGGGGTGATGGGGGAGAGAATTTTTTTTAAGTCCAGCCTCTGCATTGGAAAGCGTGCATTGTACATTCCATGGCCCATAATTACAGTATGGGACAGTTCTATTTTCTGAGTGGAATATTAATGTCTATGAGCCTGTCCTCCAGGCTGGCAGGTCGGATTTTCTTCATTTTTTTCCAAATGATGACTGTATCTGTTTACGTTATGTTTTAACAATATTTTTCACTCTAGACCACCTCTGATGTCATGCGTTCTGCAAAGTTGCATGTCTCCACACCCAGTTTGCCTGACTGCCTGGACTGGAAAAGTGTCTCCGTTCCCATGACCATCAAAGAAGATTATTTTCAGCTACAGCAGGATTTCTGTTCTGTATCGCAGAAAGGTAACAGTGAGGGAGCACCGTACAGGTTAGCCCTCAGGGAGGGTACAGCACAGATTCCTCTGTCTGTTGCTGAGATTTAAATTAATAAATAGTGAAAATAGGTGGAAATACAGTATTCTCTTCAATTTAAAGTGTTGAAGGATAATTGAGGTTCTGCAATCAAAATAATGGAATGGTTTTGATACAGATAAACTATTTGCTTTGTTAGAGGCAACCAGAACTTGGTAGTGTATTCGTAAAGTCAGAGTTTTGGCCATTGACAGGAAAGTGAGGAACCAGTTCACACGAAGTAGTGGAAAAAGAGACTTAGGAACAGGAGTAGGTCATTCAGCCCTTTGAGCCTGGTTCTACCATTCACTGAGACCATAACCGATCTGTGCCATTAATACCCCAGATTAACAAAGATTATCTATCGCCGATTTAAAATTAACAACTGATTCAGCGTTAACTACTTGTGGAAGGGCGTCCCAAACATCTATCACCCTTTGTGTAAGAATGCTTTCTAACATCTCCCTGGGATGGTCTGGCTCTACTTCTGATTATCTGGAATTCTTTCCCCCAGAAGGCAGTTGAAACGCTCAAGGCTGGCATTGGTGTTTTTTTTTTATTAAAGGGTAAATGTAATAAAAGTGGGTAAATGGAGGTGAGGTACAGATGGACCATGATCCAGCTAAATTGTGGAACAAGCTTGAGGGGTCGTTTGAGCTTACAACTCTTTCTGTTACAAAGCATAGTTCTTTGCAGGCGCAAAATGCAAACTCGGTTGAGTAGGGAATAGGGTGGACACAGGACTGTCTTTTTAGCAGCCAAGTGTGGCTGTTGGAATACTTGATGCCAACTGGCAGGTGTAGCTGTTTGAAGTCTTCAATATATGACAGTATGCATCATAGATATACAAGGCTCAACAGCCTTGCTTCCTGATGTCACAGTTCTGGCTCCGACTTCACTCTTGGGCACTTACTCGTTGCGCCAACACTGCCCATTTAATCATACCGGGAGTTATCACAATTTAGTTGCAGGCTAAAGCAACTCTGCTTTGTCAAACAAGTTTTTTTTCTCGCCCCTCTCTTTCTCCACAGATGCCGCAAAACTTGAGTTTCTTCAGTGTTCTGTGCTTTTTTTTTCCCCTTTATTAAATCCACTTATGGGATGTGGGTGCCACTGACTGGGCCAGCGGTTTATTTCCCGTCCCTAGTTGCCCTTCAGAAGGTGTTGGTGAGCTGCTGCCTTGAACGACTGCAGTCCATGTGCTGTAGGTGGACCCATAATGCCCTTGGGGAGCGAATTCCAAGACATGACCCCACAACCATGAAGAAATATATGGCAATATCTTTCCAAGTCAGGACACTGTCCTAAATGCATAGCTATCTTGCCTTTAAGAAATGAAATGAAAATTCCACGTAATAGTTAATGATGAACATCCCGTTGAGAAATGGATGTTGCTGCAAATGTCTAGTTCATGGTCCATGTTAATATTTTAGACATAATAGTTAATTCTGGGAAGCTAGGAGTGTTGTTGTTGTGATGGTAATTAAAACATACAGTTTAGACTTTGCATTTTTTAAAAATTGTTTAGAAATTTACATATGTCTGTGTCATCAAGACAGAATAGAAGAGAGAAACATAAATACTTGGTGGGTTGAGGGGAATGCGTGGTGTGGAAGAATGGGCTTCCTTATTTGGAGAAATTGCAAATGAGAGATAACTAGCGAAGATCAGTTTGAGGGTAGTCCAGTGCAGGCTATGTCGTCATGGAGATGGTTGGAGCTCTCTGGTTTCAATTTATCAGGTAATTTGCTGGGATAGGCTTTTTTTTCACATTGCTGTTTAAATATTGTGTGGTTTGTACCTCACTGAGAGTTACTTGAAGTAAATAGCAGTTAGGTAGAGTTGCAGTATGACGGAATCAAACACCGACTTCATTATTGTCTTTCTGGAGACAGATGCGGCTTCATCTTGGTTTGAATTTTGAGGGGCAATACTTATAGGACTGCCAACGACAATAGGCGTCAGTGTCTTAATACAAAAGAAAGCAACCAGATTAGCTTGGATGAATTGTAAAAATAACCAAACAAAGGAACTGAGCCCTCCAGAGTAAAGAGAAAGCGAAAAGTTCACCTCAGAGAGTAGGTGGAGCTGAGGCAGTTCTCCACAGGGCTGTCATACTTAAAGGTGGGCCCTAAATGAATAAGTCTGATAGAAGAATTATTGGAGGGGGGCAGGGGAAAAGCAGGAAGTAAGTCAGAGTGCAGAACAAATGAAGTTGTATGTATATTATAAATTTAATCACGTTGCTTTGTTTAATTCCTTTATATACAACAGTTTTGAATGAGATCTTATGACATTCAGTTGTTTGAAAAAGGAATTTAGATTTCTCTTTAAATCTTTAATCAGCAACAGCATTGTTTTGAAACTGGCAAAAATACCAAAAGCCAGTCAAAGGAGACGCACAACAGTGAAGCACAAATCATTTCCCTGTTCTGTTTGGCTTTGTGAACAGGACTGCATTATTTTAATGTGTGGTTTAAACTTTTCCCATGAGGTTTAATTCTTATCCTGTTGAAAAGTGTGGGCTATGTCATTGTGTTTGAGTTGACCATTTGGGGTAGGAATAGCAATGGAATGCAGTGTCTGTCCTATCAGCAGACCAGGTAGTGAAGCAAAGACCATAAGAATTTCATTCTCACCAGCTGTAGTGGGCAGGACTGGAACCCATGACCTCCGAGTATTAGCCTGGCCCTTTGAGTTCTTATGACGCTCCCGCTATACTGCCGTCTGCTGTTGCTTTCCCCTTGTAAGCCATACTCTAAATTGAGTTCTCCATCTTGGCTGAGCAGCTTGGGGGAAATCCTCAGAACAGAAGGTAGTCATGCTGTCTAAAGGGAGGTAATATAAATTGCTATGTTGCCAATTTGCACACTTTGTAGGGCCTAACGCAATTGTCACCATTGTAATATGATGCTGAGTCTGCACCACTCCCACCACCAAAGGGGCTAGAGGAGGAGTGGCGAGGTTTGCGCGCACAAAATCTGTTTGACCATTCGAGTGCAACAACAAAATAGCCAGTCCCCACCTCTCACTATTCATCTGTGCACTTTGTTTAGTGAGCATGACATGGGGGAGGAAAGGAATGAGAAATTAAAAGGATGTGCTCACTTTAAAAAGACTGAGTGCCTCTGTGAAATGCATCACCTTGTCTTTTCCCCTTTCTCTTGCAGTTCATTCAGGTTTGAAGTCCCTCTTCAACACCCTTGCGATCGAGAGGGAGAAATTGAAGCAGATCTGGCAGGAGAAGGAACTGGAGACTACTGCACCAACCATTCAGATTATGCACCTGAAGAACACCTTATCTGAGGTGAGAATATCTTTATTCTGTCCCTTTTGCTCAGCTTCCTGCTGTACTACCCTGCTACGCGTACCCATGTATGCTGCTGCCTGTAATAAAAGCAAATTACCTGCGGATGCTGGAATTCTGAATCTTACATCTCACCTGCTCTTTGACTACCATGTGTTCAGATTTCTCCATTTCGGGTACATATCCAACTCCGTCTCTTCTGAAAGTTACTACTGAATCTGCATCTGACTTGGCATGTCGGTCAGCATCTATGGAGAGAGAAATGGATTTAATGTTTCAAGTGGAGTATGATTCTTCCAACCTGAAACATTAACTCTGTTACTCGCTCCGTAGAGCCTGCCTGCCCTGCTAAGCATTTCCAGCAATTTCTGTTGTTATCTTTGAAAACTTGTACTATACAAGTTTGACTAACAGGTTGAAAGCCCTCCAACCAACACCACTCTGCATCATAAGCTTCGGGTAATTAAAATGCCATTGTAAACCCTGTCTTGAAGTGAAACTCTCTTGAGACTAATTGATGGAATTTTTTTTCATTTCAAAAATATACCTTGTGTGTATAAAGATATTTTTATGATTAGTCACTGAAGCAGTTCAGTTCTGTACAGTAGCATGTAAAGAAACGAGCGTTAGAGTTTGACTCTATCCCGAAAACCCAAGGTATCTCTTATTTGAGCAAGACTCTATTTACCTCAGTGAGATTAACCTGTGGAATGTCCCTAGGTCATGTCTCAGAATGCTGATCTCCGAAATCGTCTGCACCGAATCCAGTGCCTGTCCAGCTTTACAGATGTAGTGACTGATCCACTGACTCCTGTCAAAGCTGAAGAGGTAAACCAGAATCCTCCTACTGAGCACTAGAGATCTTGTATTCAGTTTGTTTTTAATCAATCTCATTGGCAAACAGCTAAGTCCATCTACATCAATAGGGATGCATGATTTAGAGCATTTTTAAAATGGCTGTATGTTCATTGGTCATCAACATACACCTCTAGCGATGGTGCTGTTTTTATCTAATCCTGTTAATAAAACAGTACAGCACAGTACAGGCCCTTCGGCCCACCATGTTGTGCCGACCTGTTAATCCCACTCCTTTCTGCCATATGTGCTGCTTTCAAAGGGCAGCTAGGTAGGTACCCAAAGGGAGTTTATTAATAGGATAGATCGATGGAGTTGGTTTGAGAAGGTGCAAGGAGGCTTGTTTGGCATGGACCTTTTTATTCATTTGTTCTTATTTTTATTTGTGTAAACTTGCTGGTTTCTAGGCTACAATGGCCGTTGTTGTTGGCCATCATTCGCTAGCTTGCGAAGAGGTGGCGTCATTAACTGGAAGGCACTGCAGAGATTGAAGATTTCCATTTTAGGGCTGCACCCCTGGAGCTGCAAGTTTAATGAAAAATCTGTGTTTAACCTGATGATTGAGTTCTCGCTCCTCACTTTCCTAACAGTGATTCACTGACCTGCACGATTCTCCTTGGTATAATTGATACGTGGATGTCCAGCATCTGGTGTGAATAATCAGCAGAGAAGCAGGCCGTTGGGTTATAAGGATTAGTCTGAGCGTCACCTAGGAAATTTACTTTCAAGTCCAGCACGCATTTTCCAAAAGATGTTGTTAATTGCTGCTGCCTTTGATAGTTACTGTGCAGACTTTTATCTGGTGATCATGATTCAGCTGATTTTGTATTGTTTACTGTAACGACTTGAGGTCAGTAAGATTTTTAGATGTCCTGGTGTGTTGGAAATGCATACTCAAGTTATCCTGTTTAATACGATTTGGCTTAAGTCAAATAACAATGCGTTTTAAAAATAAGGTGCCAATGTATTTGGCATGCAAAGGGGGGTACTCTGACATAGAGCCCTTGTGCTGCTGGACTGAGAATCTTGCAATATCTGCCTGAAGATAGGGAATTTCCGTGAAATTCTCCTGTTTCCCTGTGCATAGAAGTTGATTGTTGGCCATGTAGCACAGGAAGAGGCCACTCAATTTGCTGTGCTTGGGCAGCTCAGAATCATCAGCTTTTCCAACTTACCTGCTCTTTAATCATATCCCTTCAGATTTTTTCCATTTCAAAGTGCACATCCAACTTTCTTCTGAAAGTTATTATTTAGAATTATCTGTACTTACAAATTCTGGCACGTGCCAAATCGACATAACTTGCGGCATGTAAAACAAAAAAAAAATCCTCCTGTCCTTCCCAGGTGTTATTTAGTCATCTTCAGAAGGCAATTGGGTATTGATTTGAAATGGAAAATTGTTGGGGATGTGGGCGTTGGAATTCTTCCACAGACCCAGCTCAGGCGCAATTGGCTGCTTTTGTTCTCGATGATTCGATACAAACTGGAATACGCTGTTGAAGCAAAAATAAATATTGAGCTTGTGATCTTGAGCAGCAGAACTGGAGTAGTGGTAAAAACATGTTCTCTTAGCTTTGGAAGACTTGCTCAAAGAATGTGCAACAACATGGGGATCAGAAACGAGTCGGGTAGCCCAGGGTCTTGTTTATACTCTATCTGAGCTTCCTCCCACTTTTCTCATTTAGGTTCACGAGCATCAAAATCACCTTGTTCCTGCTTCCTGTTCTGGTCTAGTTGCTCCTGAAGCGTACCTTGACTGTTTTCTTCAACCAATTCCTTGTGGTAGCAAGTTCCACTTACTCGCCACTACTTGGAGAAAGACTTCTTCTGATTTCCCTGATGGATTTGTTGAGAACTATCTTTTATATTGATGACCTCTTAGTTGTGCTCCTCCTCACGGGAGGAAACATTCTTTCTAGATCAAAATCTTTCCTTATTTTAGATATCTCTATTGGGTCACCCCTCAGTTTACTTTCTTGAAGTGAAAAGAGATCCAGCCTATCAGTCCTCAATCAATCTGGTGTCATCCTTCTAATTCCACTCTGCAACTTCTTCCAGTGCCTTATGTAACTTGTTTATGATGTGCTGACAAGACTGGGGGAGGTGATGGTCTAGGGCTGTAATCGCTGGACTGTTAATAGAGACCCAGGTGATGTTCTGGGGACCCAGATTTGAATCCTACCACAGCAGATGATGAAATTTGAATTTGATAATGATTACTATGAAAGCATTGTTGTTTGTCAGAAAAATTTATCTGATTCACTCATGTCCTTTAGGGAAGGAAACTGCCATCCTTACCTGGTCTGGTCTACATGTGATTCCAGACCCGCAGCAATGTGGTTGACTCTGAACTGCCCTCTGGGCAATTAGGGATGGGCAATAAATGCTGCCTGGCCAGTGATGCCCTCATCCCATGAATGGATTTTTTAAAAAAGTGTATTGACGGCCATGGGAAAGGCTATGATCCTTGAGGAGAACTGTTTACAAAGTAGCATAAAGGTTAAGAGTGTCTCTGAATGTGTTAAGCTGATGTTTTCTTTTTTCAAAACGTTATCTTTAGATGCCTTGTAACAGGTCGCTGGCTCAACAGCTGTCCTTAGACAGCAACGCATCACTGTCTGAGTCACACGTTGAGTTCTTTGATGCTGAGGACGTGTTGCTGTCAGCATGCTCTTCTGACAACGAGGTAAACGAGTCGAAGATTTGTTTGGGTAACGTAAGGGATCAAAAGATTTCAGCCTAATTCTTTGATTGCACAAAAGGTAGCACCTGTCAAGAATGAAATAGGTGTTGTCTAAACAGAGTTACGTAGACCAGGGTCTGTGCAGAGAAGGGTGAGGAAGAAGTAAGCCCAAAATGAGTTCATTGTCATTTGCTTTTTAAATGCGCAATAAATCTAAGTCACTTTCCTTTGTCACAGATATCGGATGACGATGAATCCACCACCAGTGAAATTACTAACAGCAACTCTGAGGAGAATCTAGACACTGTGGAAGCATCCATTCAGGAACTGACCGGTTGGTTTGTTAAATCAGTAACATGAGCAGCCATCTGTAGCTTGCAGTTTGTGTAATTACATACAACCGAGGTAACAACATGCTGAGATCTTTTTCTGATCAGCTGCTGCTAGATATGCTACGTCCTTGACCCCAATCCTTTCCTGGATTCTGTTTCTAACTTGGCCTTCGCACAGTCTTCCTTTAAAACTTTTCATTCTCTGCTGTTACCCCTCTCCCCTTCTCTCAAAAATGCCCACCCATGCCTTCTTCACCTCCCCTCTCCCCAACCCAGACTTCACCCCCCTGCGCAAGACTTCAGTTTTCTGCTTGCTTGACTCTGTCTTGCCCCACATTTACTTCAACTCATTCAGAATTATGCACCTAGATGTGAGACCGAGACGTTTATTCTTCCCTTTGTTTCTATTATTCTTTTGTTCTCCTTTTCTCTCATTTCCCAGTACAAAATACTGCACGCCTGTCTTTATTGACTTCAATTGTCTCTCCATCGTTGAATTTCAAACATCTTTTTGTTCAAATTCTTCCATAGCCTCTTGTTACTGATTCGCTCAACCCAACATCTTTGTCTGCGTTATTTGTCCTTAGAATTCTGGTCTCCATCTTCGCTGCCTCGGTTGATCCTGCACAGTCCATAGCAATCGCAGTAACTGTTGGGGCATGGGAGAAGTATTTGCCCGTGTTGCCTTCAGTCAGACTGCCAAACCCAGTCTGAACTGGAAGATCTATAGCTGATACAAACTTCTCAGTCCGGCAGCTGCAGGAAAAATGACACAAGCAAAGTGAGAAGTTGATATATTGCGGGGGGGGAGGTTATTTCAGTTTCTACTTTGAGACACGTTTAGCGAAGAAGTGCCAACAATGTTGCCATGGAATGTACTAATTCTGTTGGCATGCACTCATTGTGTGCACTGGGTGTGTCGATGTCATCCGAAGGGTGCTGACCATCTCCAAAAGACCCTCTGTATGGTGTACAAGCCACTTGGTCTCCCATTCCTGGACGCCAACACCAGTGCTCCAAACGCAGCTACATGTGACATGTAAAGATGGTAGACATCGACAAGTAGGAGATGGTTGTTGACTGCTTTGGAAGAGGCAAGCAGAAACACAAAGCTCAGTAGTAAATCAGAGGCCATCAAATCCTACACCTTTTCAACCCGCTGTCTCCCTTTTACAACATAGATGCAGCAGAGACATCTTTACCAGAGTGAGGTTGCTGAGTCACACCTGGTGGTGCTTACCAGTTGACCACCACAATGCAAAATCATCATCTTGCATTACAGAAGGCTGTCCCTTATGTCAAATCTGTGTCCTTTGGTTACTGACCCCTTCCCAGTGGAAAATGCTTTCTTCCCATCAATGGTCTTAATTGTGGGCGTTTCTTATAGAGTCATAGCGATGTACAGCACAGAAACAGACCCTTCAGTCCAACTCATCCATGCCGACCTGACATACCAACCTGACCTAGTCCTGTTTGCCAGCATTTTGCCCGTATCCCTCTAAACTCTTCCTATTCGTATACCCATCCGGATGCCTTTTAAATGTTGTAATTGTTCCAGGTTCCACCGCTTCCTCTGGCAGCTTGTTCCATACATGCACCACCCTCTGCGTGAAAAAGTTATCCCTGAGGTCCCTTTTAAATCATTTCCCCTCTCACCTTAAACCTGCGGTTATGATGAATCCCATTGACTTTCTCTGCTCCAAAGAGAACACAAGGCAATAGAGAGGGTTTACTAGACTTAACGCTAGGATTGGAAAGGAGCAAAATAGACTATAAGTTGAAGCAGACTGGGCAGAGCAGCAAATTAAGTTGTTGCTTTTCTGCAAAATGTTTCTTGTAAAACTGAGAAAACAAAATGAGGAGCTAAAACCTCCTGCATTGCTAAGATTGGAAAGATTAAAGGAGGAGCTGAGATTAGTATCGTTGCACGAGAGTTTTAGAAAACTGAAAATTGTCTCATGAAGGAGCGGGGTATCAGAGTTTTTCAATCCTGGCATAGGTCCTCTTGACATTTTGTTACATTTCTGTTTCCTGAGCAAAATGTCTAGTCTTGCTGGCAAAAGCACATCCAGTTTTCTGCAGTTGACCCTGGTTAGAAACTGAGACTGTCCCATCTCATCTTATGAAAGAAATTAGGGCAGCTGATGCATGTCCTGCCCTTATCCTAGGGGAAGTGGGAGGTGGATTTGGGAAATCCAGGCCTGGGTGCCCAGAATGTGAAGGTGTCTCATACCTGAGCGGCATTATCCATAACTTTTCAAATGACAAAATCTTACCTTCCAATTTGGTGAATGAAAATCTGTACAGAATGTAACCAGAAAGTTTGATGATACAGACAGCGAAAATGTGGAAAGGTGTATCATTGAGATATTTCTATTTCCTTTGGAATATAAAATGTCTGGGTGGGCAACAAGAATGAAGTACAGCGTGCACACCATGAATTTCAACCGAACAGAAACCCGAAGAGCTGCGGATGCTGTAAAATCAGAGACAAAAACAGAAATTGCTGGGAAAGCTCAGCAGGTCTGGCAGCCTCTGTGGAGAGAAAACCGAGTTAACGTTTTGGGTCCAGTCCAGAGAAGGGTCGCTGGGCCTGAAACATTAACTCTGGTTTCTCTCCGCAGATGCTGGCAGACGTGAGCTTTTCCAACAATTACTGTTTTTGTCTCTAATTTACAGCTGGTTGCCTAGCATTGTATGGAAGGAGAGTCTGTTCCTTTACTCATTCCTTCACTTTGGTTCCCTCTGTAACCCTCAGTAAATGGTGGTTGGGTGGAAGGAGGATAACCTACTACAGAATAAGTGTGCACGTTGTCTAGATGTCTGATCTGTTTCTCTTCTGGAAAGTATCTGTACCTTGTTAAGCATTGCCCCCTAGTGGTAATGTTGAGATTTGATGTTCTCAAGTTTGAACTCTTCAGTAATTTGTGGATTGCTACCCACATCCTTGGTGCAAACTGAAACTATTCCCCCCGCCGTGTGGCTGCAAATTTTTGATTTGTGGATGAAAGGCAAGTTAAAGTCCCTTTAAAAGAAAGTGAGTTTAAACATATAGCCAGATATGCCTCACTGTTACCTGTCTCAGCCCTCTGTTGGCTGAAGTCACTGGCTTGACAGTTCACTTCCCACTGATTCCATGACGATTTCTGGCCCAAGTTGAGCCTGGCTATCTATTAGCTCAACAGTCTGCCTCGTAACTCTGTTTCTCCAACTCAGGCCTCTTGTTTAAAAACCCCACTTCCCTCACCTCGCCGTCAGTGCTGTGACTTCATCTATATACTGGTTTGTAAGTGCTAGCCTCTCAGGCAACGTCATGGCAGATGAAATGTAATGTAGAAAAATATGAACTTTTTGCATTTTCCTGCCATTCTATTTCTTCTGTGGTAAGAGATTGGGAAGTGTCGCTTTGCACAGGGCCCATAGTGTCCTTGTTCATAAGTCTCTGACAGTTAACAGCAGATGTAGCAAGTAATTGGAAAAGCAAATAGTGCATCGGCCATGATTGGAAGTGAATATGAATACTGGAATATTGTGTACAGTTGATCTCCTTACCTAAAGAAGGATATGTTGCCATAGAGGGAATTCACTACAGGTTCTCCAGACTGATGCCTAGGATGGAGGGATAATTCTATGAGGATAGATTGTCAAGACTGGGCCTGTGTTCTCCAGAATTTAGAAGAATAACAGATTATCTCACTTAAAGAATATTCTCAAAGGGATTGACAAGGTAAATATGAGAAGCATGCCTGCATGCCCTGCCACCACTCTTTGGGGGGGGGGGGGGGGGGGGGGGGGGGGGGGGGGGGGCCCGCGCCCC
>JAHRHZ010000056.1:430833-461860 GCA_024137785.1 Ginglymostoma cirratum | reverse complement strand
CCACCACCACCACCACCGTGGGGCAGGAGAGTGGGCAGATCTGGAACTGGGAGCACAGTCTGAGACTATGAAGTAAGATGTAAGCTCAGTTGTTGGAGCTAAAGAGATTTCTAGATAGTAAATAAATCAAAGGATATGAGAAAAGTGCTGGAAAATGGTGAGGGAGTAGATCAGCTGCAATCTAGTTGAATGACACAGCAGGCTTGAGGGCTGAATGGCCTCCTATTTGCTCTGTTTCTCTCCAGCTCTCCTTTTAAAACCCAACGTCTTTGTCCAAGCTCATGATCTTTTGGCAAAATTTATTTTCTGATTTGCAGTTGTAGTAGGGGTGCTATATTTGACTATCTTTTTCTCCCCTAAAGTTATCCTTTGGTGCCTTTTTCTAAAAAAAAAGAGCAATTCTAGGTTAATGAGTCAGTAATGTGAAGGTCTGTGCCAGGAATGCAAATTCCTAAAGATCTTCTGTCTAGTTTAGAATTGTGGCTCTGATTACATGCAGTTTTTGTTTTGTCAGTTCTGTTTCATCCTTTGTTCAATTAATAATTTCCCATCTAGGAGAAACTGGGTGTTGCCCACAGAATGAGGGATGCATATTACCCAGGGCCTTGCGTTTTTGCCATGTAGATAAACATGAAGTCAAATGAAAAGCCAACACATCCAAGTCTGGCTCATTATATTTCTACAAATGTCTAAGAAAACTGCAACTCACCAGAGAAAGCTTCCACCAACAAATTGCAATTTCATATCACGGCCAAACAAGACAAGGCCCCTTATCTCCCTCTGGCCATTCAATAAGACCATAACTAATTCTGATTTTCACCTCGATTTGGAATACTACACTCAATTCTGGTTTCCCTGCTATAGGAAGGATGTTGTGAAACTTGAAAGGGTTCAGAAAAGATTTACAAGGATGTTGCCAGGTTTGGAGGTTTTGAGTTATAGGGAGAGGCTGAATAGGTCAGGGCTATTTTCCCTGGAGCGTCGGAGGCTGTTGGGCTGACGTTTGTAGAGGTTTAGTAAAATAAAAAATCATGACCATGGATAGAGTGAATAGCCAAAGTCTTTTCCTGAGAGTAGTGGCGTCTGAAGCTAGAGGGCATAGATTTCAAGTGAGAGGGGAAAGATTTAAAAGGGACCTGGCGGGCAACATTTTCAAACAGAGGGTGGTGCGTGAATGGACTGAGCTGCCAGAGGGAATGATGGAGGCTGTTACAATTACAACATTTAAAAGGCATCTGGACAGGTAGATGAATAGGAAGGGTTTAAAGGGATATAAGCCAAATGCTGCAAATGGGACTAATTTAGTTTAGAATATCTGGTTGGCACGGATGAGTTGGACCAAAGGTTCTGTGTCTGTGTAATAATTCCAACTCTACGTTCCTGCAGACCCCTGATTATCTTTCATCCCCTTGTGATCATCAAGAATCTATCCACTCTGCGCTAAAAATCTTTAAATCTTCTGCCTTTTGAGGAAGGGAATTTCAAAGACACTCAACCCTCGGAGGAAAAGAAAAATTCCTCTTTGTCTTAAATGGGTGCCTCCTTATTTTTAAACCATGGCCGTCAGTTCTCGGCGCTCTCACAAGAGGAAACATCTTTTCCACATTAACATGGTCAAGTCCTCTCCGGATCTTTGCCATGCCAAGGTGCCACATGAGGGCATTTCTTAAGCTAGACTTGATGCTGGCAGATATGGTGATTGTGGGGCAGGCCTTCAAACACTTTTGTCAAAGGGATGGGTTTTAAGGAGCACTTTTAAGAGAGAGGTTTAGGGATGAACTTATAGTGATAGGGCCTGAGGTCACTGTAATCATGGAGGGAAGGCAGCAGGGATGTGCGAGAGACCCAGAACTGGAGGAACGCAGAGAGCTGTGGGTCTGGGGATGTTACTGTGACTGGGAGGGGGGTGCTGCTATGGAGGATTTCAGATTGGGGAACCCTTGAACATTATGAGCTTCTGATTTGTTTTCTCTGTTAATGAATTGAGAGTTTGAAAGCGGAGGCATGAGAAAGCAGATTAAAGCTCACTGTTTCTTGTTAAAGACGATAAAACAAAAGACCCTACAAGCTGCAGGTCTGTGGATGGGACACAACGCAGGACGTGTCTCCCAGCTCCAGGCCCGAATCTGAACAACGTCAGCCTATGGAACATCCTGAAGAACAACATTGGGAAAGACTTGTCTAAGGTCTCAATGCCAGTCCAGCTAAACGAACCACTGAACACACTACAGCGACTCTGTGAGGAGCTTGAATTCAGTGAGCTGTTGGACACAGCTAGCAGGACATCAGATCCCTTTGAACGTATGGTAAGCTGGTCAATCTGTTCCATGATACTAATTAGCTGTGTAAGTGCTGGTACTTCTTCAAATGAGAGAAACCCACTCCCAGAAGAGACATGGCTATTTTAAAAAAAAAAAATTCATTCATGGGATGAGTGTTGCTGGCCAGGTCAGCAATTATTTCCAGGTTTGCAGCCAGTAGGGAGGTCACCCTACTGTCCAAGCAGCCCAAGCTGCAAATCTGACCTCTGTGTGGGACAGATGGGGAATGGTCAGGGTTTCATGGTAATCTTGAGGGTTTTCTCTCCCAGGCTCTCATTGGTTTAATGACTGTCATCATCACTGCTTCCCTGCAGATTTACATCGCTGCCTTTGCTGTGTCAGGCTATGCTTCAGCTTATTACAGAGCGAGGAGTAAGCCATTCAACCCTGTCCTCGGTGAAACGTATGAATGTATAAGAGAAGATAAGGGCTTCCAGTTTATTGGAGAACAGGTATTTATTATCTCTACTGATCCATTCTTAATTTTCTCACCTCCCCCTTCTGGTGATGAGGTCCAGCTCCAGTTTAAAATCTGAAGACACTGTAGCTGAGTAACCACCTGCTTTGTGTGTGTACTTTCGTTTGAAGTTCATTCATTGAAGTAGATGTTGCTTGCTGCACCAGTGTATTGCCCCTCCCTCATTGCCTTTGGAAAGATGTGCAGTTGAGGAGGAAGTTCCAGGACTTTGACCCAGTGACAGTGAAGGAACAGCGAGGTATTTCCAAGGCAGGTTGTTTCTTGGCTCTCAGTGGAACTTGCTGGTGGTAGTGTTTCCCATCGGTCTGTGGCCTTTTTGGGTGCAAGGTTGAAGGGTTGAATGGAGACTTGCTGAGTTGCTGCAGTGCATCTGGGAAATGAAACACACTGCTTCCACCGTGTGTCAGTGGTGAAGGGAACAAACGTGTTTTTATCATAGATTCGTTGAATCCCTACTGTGTGGAAGCAGGCCGTTCGGCCCTTCGAGTCACACCGACTCTCCGAGCGTCCCACCCAGACCCAGCCCCTAACCCCATGCCCGCAATTCCCACCCTGGACACTGTGGGCAGTTTAGCCTGGCCAATCCACCTAACCTGCACATCTTTAGACTGTGGGAAGAAACTGGAGCACCCAGAGGAAACCCACGCAGACACAGGGAGAATGTGCAAATTCCACACACAGCCACCCGAGGGTGGAATCGGGTCCCTGGCGCTGTGAGGCAGCAGTGCTAATCACTTAGCTGTGGTGCTGCCCCTTCATTCATGAAATTAAGTGATCGCTGTCTAGGCTAGCATTTATTGCCCATCCCTAATTGTCCAGAGGGCAGTTAAGAGTGCTATGGGTTGAGAGTCACATGTAGTCCAGGCCAGGTAAGGATGGCAGCTTGCCTCCGTAAAGGGCATTAATGAACCAGATAGGCTTTTATGACAATCGACAATGGTTTCATGGTCATTGTCAGACTCTTAATTCCAGATTTCTGTGGAATTTGAATTCCACCATCTGCTGTGGTGAGATTCGAACCCGAGTGCCCAGAACATCACCCGTGTCTCTGGATTAACAGTCCAGAGAAAATACCACTGGGCCATCTCCTCCGTTGAAGGGGGTGGGTGGGACGTGTGCCATTGTGAGCAATTTGACCTTGGAAGCTGATACCACCTTTATGCAAGGCTGATCACACCCGCATTGGGATTTTTCATCAGGAGGATTTCAAAGCCAAATAGGAATTGTGCTTGGTTTCTTTTCCTTTCCCATACCTGCTTTTCCTCCCAAGCTGAGCAGCGTATCCTTTACTCTTTTCCCAATGGCTGCCACACCCTGAGATTGACTCACTGAGCAGCAACAGACTAGAGACTGCTGAAATCTGTCTGGCTCCGGTGCCCGTGGTAATACCTGCTCTTTCCCACTGTGATTGCTCTTGGCATTTCCAAACAACATAACAAGCTCAAGACCAAGACTCCCTTAGATTGAACCTATTGTTTCCAGCTGTTGGGCGCTGGATCCTGAAGATATTCATAGAAAATGACCAGACTTTTACGATAAGTTGACAAATCTGCATCACCAAAACTTATAATAAATGTGAATGGAGAAATATTGATGTGAAATGTTTTGAAACAGCTGGACTTTCACAGATGAAAAGTGTGCAGAAGTGTGATTTTTGATCAATTGTGTCAAAAGATAAAATAGTTGGTGTTTCAAAGATGAAGTTTTACTCTGAATTTCAGTCAAATTTTTAATTTTTTTTCATTGTTTTCTTTTAAATAAACTCTAGTTCCCAATGGGTGCAGCCACTCAGCTTAATTTTCTCCATTAATTTGAAACAAGTTGGTACTAAACTGTTGTCATTAGACAAATCATGTCTTTATCAGTGTACAGTGTAGGGGCATGCACTTCATGGGAGCTGTTTAATGTTCTTGGTACTTGGGCTCCTGCAGTAACTATACTTGCTGTGTTTGGAAAACTGTGTTTTAATGGCCTTGATGAACATCTTTGAGTTAGTAACAGGAGCTTTGATATAATTTATTCATTTGTTAGGTGGCTGGCTAAACCAGCATTTATTCCCATCTCTGACATTGAGAAGGCTGCCTTTTTAAATCACTGCAGTGCTTTTGATGTGGATTCGCTCACAGTGCTACTCGGGAAGTAATACCCATCAGGAGCGGCAACATTTTCTACTTTCTATGTTTTGAGACTTAGAATCAGCTGCAGTACAGAACATTTACCTGACTTCAGTTGTGACAATGTAGAGCTGTTTCATCCTTTTTGTAAAAAGCAAATCACATTTGCAGTTTGTGTGCCTTTGCTGTGTGCGAATTGGTTGCCCTGTTTTCCACAGTCCAACAGTGACAATAATTCAGAGCTACTTTGTTGGCTGTAAAGTACTTTGAGATGTTCAGAGATGGTGCACAATTTTTTTTTTTTTTGGGCCAGTAGTGGCTCATAATCTGTTGTGGTACAACTTTGAACATGCTCCTTTTTCATCATCTGGCCATGTTATAGTCTGCCTATCACCCGAGGCTCCATATAGCTCCTGCAAAGCTCCCAGGTCCCCATCACTTTCTGATTGGCAAGAAATGCCATTTGTCCACCTGCACATATTAGGCTGCCAACTGTAAATGTTCAGTCTTTACTGACCTTTCTGGATTTGGGTGACGGTTATACCGCATCAGATAGCATGCTGCTCTCTGGGTCAGAGGATTAGATTCCTGAGCAGCCCTGGGGGTAATGTTGCATCGTCAGAAGTGCAGCCTTTCCGGGAAACTATTCTACCAGGGTCACACCTGGTTTGTGAATGTTTAAAACCCATGAGAAAGAGCGATATCATTCTCATTCAAAGGCACGGTACATCTGCATAACCGGTAATGCACCGTGTTGTTAATTGTGGGGAATTGTTACTGCTGAGTAGCCATGGTCTGTGTTTGAATAGCAGTCACTACATGTGAAAAGTTCCTAGTCTCTACAACACTTTGAGAGACTTTAACAATTGTGTTAAGACATGAACAGCAGCTGCTGGAAACCCCCTCGGCAGGTTAGGCAGCTCCTGTGGAGTGGAAAACTGACTCCGTGTTTCAGGTTGCTCACCTGCTTCAGAAGGTTTTCTCCTTCCAGTCAATTCCTAGCTGACTGCGGTCAGCCGCTGCTGTGGATGGGAAGTTACGCTTGGTTTTCAAGGGGGAATGTCACGCCTTGGCTGAGTCTGAGTGACTGTCACTGTTCAGCAGAAACACAGAGTTGCAATCCTGTCCACAATAGAATTGGATGCTCTTTTACTCTCAAGATATCTATGCTGAGGCAAGAGACTGTCATAGAGACTGCCAGCTGAGATTCAGAGATGTGGTTCATTGAGGCAGGGGCATGTGGTGAAGAATTGTGATGTCTGCTGACACCCAGATCATGCTGCCTGTCCCAGTTTATTGTGTTTTTCATTCCAGGTAAGCCACCATCCTCCTGTGTCTGTCTGTCATGCTGAATCAGAAAACTTCCTCTTTTGGCAAGGTTAGTTTCTTTGGCAGTGGGTGGTGAAGGACTTAACTGGGCAGTTACAGAAGTTAAACCGAAAAGTGTCGCAGGGGCGAACAGCAAGTCGCTATTTATGATCAATGAAACTTGCTTACATGTTGCTGGAGAGCTGTCTCTGGTGAAATATTACAAGTGTATTGCTGGTGCATCTGTGGGGCTCAGAAATAAATGGCCTTGCTGACTGCTAAAAGCATACATCTGGAGATTCAGAACACTGAAATTGAGTATAACTGATCAGGTTATTTCACTTGAGATAGGGGTAGGTTTACTGAGGGAAAAAGGTGTATTGATCAAAGCTGCAGAATGGCTCTCGTCACTGATGGGAATATTCCCAGGGGTCGTCTCCTCCTGCAGTTTATTTCTTCTCGAATCCTCAGAACTATGGAATGACTTATCTCCTGCACTCTTCCATTTTGTCCTGCAGGCTATTATAGGCTTTTAACAGCCACACATGGTATTGCACTTGAGCGGCCTGGACCTGTTTTTAATTCTGGTAACCTGTGGCCTGGTACTTGTCTAAAACCTGTAGATGTGGCACAAACTTGCTCCTCTGTCGCTAGACAGGCATAAGCCATTAAGACAAGTGTCCCAGAACACTTCAAATATGAAATTGTGAATAATAATTGTGCAGTAGAATGTCTCGGATCGACACACGTTATCATTCAATTATCAGGTGATTTATATCCCTTACTTTCATTGGCCCTTCAACCTCTACGTTCCTCAATATCATATATATATTTAAGAATACAAATTATGAATGAGTCATCACTTGGGTTGTGACTATTGAGGGTTCACTGTTCAATTTAATGTCTGCTTCCTGCTCCATCATGTCCAACCCTGACCCAGGAGGTAACGGGTGGTGGACACTTTTACCTAGTTCAGTTTTGAATTGACTGAATATTTCCTGTACAAAGGTGCCGCCCATACCCTGTAAGAGAGATGCAGTTATGGCACTGGACTAGTAATCCAGAGCCCTAGATTAATGATCTGGGGTCATGGGTTCAAATCTTTGGCCGATGGCAAAATCTGAATACAATCAAAATCTGGAATTAAAAGCAACTGTAATGTTCGGACAGTAACTCGATTTGTTGTAAAAACCCATCCGGTTCACAAGTCTCCCTTTTTGAAAGGAGATCTGTTCTAACCCATCTGGCCTACATGTGACTCCACACCTACAGCCTGCACCCCCTGAATGAATTGTAAAAAGGCCTATTTTCCTGAGTCACCTGCAGTAACCCCTCTGATGAAGCGACAGACTTTTCCTGCAATTATGTTGAACGAGGTGGGGCAGCGGTGAGCAGTGGGGAACCGGTGCAGTCTCTGTGCTAACTTTATTTCTTTCATGATACATTTCAACTGGATTTGGGAAGAATTCCCAAACTGTAAGACAAGTAGATTGGTCAGTGATGCCTTATGTATGTGTTCCAGGTCAGACCAATGGAACAAAGTTACTTGTTAAGCTGAATGATTCAGCAAGACCTTTCTTTTGTTTTTATTTACTTTTGGCTTAAATCTTTCTCTCTCCCTCTTTCTGCTTTGACCTCCATTTCTGCTCCATGATCCAACATCTACTTTATCACAATTAGTGTAACTGATTTTTTTTTTTTGCCCAAGACTGAACTCATGATTCGGGGCTGACCAAATGAATTACAGTAGTATTATCTGGCCTTCTGTGTTCTGAGTTTCACAAGATATTTATTGGTGCCAGCAACTCAGTACAGTGATTCCATGGGATACTTCTGGTGCAATTGTAGTGTCTCTACCTCTGAGCCAGGAGGTCTGGGTTCAAGTCCCACCTGCTTCAGATGTATATAAGAACATCTGTCCTAACAGATTGATTTAGAGAATATCTAGAGTAATTCCGTAATCTGAGAAGCTTTGGGTTGTATCTGAAAGTGGTGATGAGTTAAACAAATTATTGTGTTTCCTTTCTGCTTTCAGATGTCAGGTGGAAGAATAAGTTCTGGGGGAAGTCCCTGGAGATCGTGCCTGTTGGAATGGTGAATGTCAGCCTGCCAAAGTAAGTAGCTGATTCAGAAGCGGTTTCAGGGTAAGGGAGGACAAACTACTTCCAAAAGCCAAAGGGTCAGTAATTGGAAGGTGCAAATCGGCGGTGATTGGAAAATTAACCAGAAACCGGAAAAGAAATGTTTTCGTATGCAGAGAGTGGTTATTATCTGGAATGCATTGCCTAAAGGGATGCATGCAAACAAACAAAAATTAGAAACGGGTGTAGACCACTTGATCCTTTTTTGAGCTTGACCCTCGCTGAATTAGATCATGGTTGGTCTTACTACTCCGTATCTCCATTTGCACCACTAACCTTTCACTTCTAGTCCATTTAGGCGTCAAATATAAGTGACACATTTTGTGACTGGCTTAGCTCCAATGTGTTCCTGTGATATTCCCAGGTTTGGCGATCACTATCAGTGGAATAAGATCACCTCCTGCATCCACAACATCCTGAGTGGGCAGCGATGGATAGAACACTATGGGGAAGTGACAATCACCAACATAAAGAACAGTGTCTGTCATTGCAGGTTGACATTTTGTAAGGTGAGTTTGCCCATGAGGCCCTTGTCCATCCGGCATTGGGCAGTTCAGTTGGAGCTATCTGCAAGGCCCACCTATGTAATGTAAATGTCTTTCTTTTCGCCCATTGCTCATAATTTAGTAGCATTTGCTAAAGGGGCAAAGTATTGTATCCAGTTCTGGGCACCTCACTTTAGGAAGGATATCAAGGCCTGGGCGAGGTTACAGTGCAGACTTAGTTGAATGATATTAGGGATGTGGTACATCAGTTGTATCGTGAAGCTGAGCTTGATCTCTAAGGAGAGAGAAGGTTAAGAAGAGATTTAATAGAGGTGCTCAGTATCTTGATATCTACTGATAGTGAATCAGGAGATCCAACGGCAGAGTTTATGAGAACAAAGATTTAAGATAATTGACAAATGAACTGGAGGGTAGGATGAGTTTTCTCCCTCAGCAGGTTGTAATTTGCAATGTGCCGTCTGAACATTTTGGAGGAAACAGTGGCAAAGTGGTAACGTCACCAGCCTAGTAATCCAGAACCCCAGCTAATGTTCTCCAGGATATGAATTTAAATCATGAAATTTGGTAGAATTAGAATTTGATTTTCAAAAATGTGGAATAAAAAGCTATTTTAATGGTGAGCATGTGAACACTATCAATTGTCATTTGATTCACCCAATGTAGGAAGGAAATCTTCCATCGTTACCCAGTCAGGTCTTCCTGTGATTCCAGAGGCACAGCAATATGGTTGAGCCTTACTTACTCTTTAGGCAGTTAAGGAAGGTGCAATAAATGCTGGCCTAGCCAGTGATGCCACATCCTGTGAATGAGTTAAAAAATAAATGTAATGGAAGTCTAGTCAATAATGACTTCCAAACAGAAGTTGAATAAATCCTTAAAGAGGCAAAACTTTCAGGGTTCTGGGCAAAGAACAAGGGACTCAGGCAAGTTGATTTGCCGTTTTCTCAAGCCAACGCAAGAATAATGGACTGAGCGGCCACACACTGCATTGTGTTCTATGGTGGATCTATTTGAACCACTTTTTCCTTTGGAAAAATAAACTGTATGTCTAAACTGGGACAGCTGAATGTCTTGTCATGATACTGCTGCCAGAATGTGTGTAATACTGCTGTTTGGACCAGGGTTGCTAAGGGAGCAGCATTGAAACAGAACTGTGACCTCCAAATGTTACTCACCCTTGTTTAATTCTTGCCCCCTCTCCCTTCACTTTCCTGTTCATTCCAAACTCTATCCAGAGGGCAAAGCTGTAAACTCTGCCAAAGTCTGCTCAGCAATTTGGATTAAACTACTCTGCACAGAAGGCGTTGACTGTGTGGAACGTACTGATTGTGGATTGGTTGGAGTTGATTGGGGCTGGAAGATTGAGAAATGGATTTGAACAGTGCGTTTGACAACAGATACAAATGAGGGATAGAACAGGGCGGTGGGGGGAGTATACATGATAGTGTGTGTCCCTGTTTGGATGAAATTCCAATAAACATTTTTATTTACATACGTCTGTACAGAATATTGGTGACTACCCTCTAGCACAGTTCTTTCATTCCTCCCTTGCAGCCTCAATAGCATGTTGGATGTCAGTTATTTCATCGCGTATATTATCTCTTAACCGATTCAACCCCATATGCTACACTTTCTCTCTTTTTTTAATCTTTCAGACCAAATACTGGAATTCGAATGTGAATGAGGTTCAGGGCTGTGTGATGGATCAGAGTGGAAGGGTCATCCATCAACTGTTTGGCAAATGGCATGAGGGGCTTTACTGTGGTGGGCCACAGTCAGCGAAATGCATTTGGAAACCACGTAAGAAATGTTACATTGCCTCCTACCCTGGGCTGTTTCATATCTAGCATTGTATGCAACTGTCATTCTCCGCAAATGGTCCTGATGAGCGATTGCTAATGAAAGAAAGTACGTCTTGCATTTATATAGCACCCGACACAATCTCAGAAGGTTTCTCCGTTCTTGACAGCCATTGCCGAAATGTAGAAGTTCAGTCACTTTCGTTGTAGGGGAAACGCAGCAGCTAACTTGCTCACAGCAAATTTCTATAACCATCGACATGGTAATGACCTGGTAAGCTGTTTTAGGTGTTAGTTGAGCCAAAACTATGGCCAGACCATGAGAGAGAAATCCCCTGCTTTCCTTGGTGCCATGACATCGTTTGCACCTTCCAGAAAGGGCTGACAGGGATTTGATTTAACATGGCCAACTTCCTTGTTCAGATCTTTAAAAGTGGGTCTTTGAAGAGGGTTAACAAAGCAGAGGGTTACGTACTGAATGGTAGGACCTTGGAAAATACTGAAGGTTGGCGGTACCTTGTTTTGCGTACTCACGATCCCTGAAAGCAACAAGGCAGGAAGAAGAGGTGCTTAAGAAGGCATTTGGGATACTTGCCTTTATTAACCAAGAAACAGTAGGGAAGTTATTTGTCTGGTTTGTGATGCAGAGTGATACTAACAATGTGGGTTCAATTCCTGCACCAGCTGAAGATATCATGAAGGATTCTCCTTCTCAACCTCTCCCCTCACCTGAGGTGTGCTGATCCTCAAGTTAAACCACCAGCAGTTGTGCCTCTCAGAGAGGAGTCCTATGGCCCAGTCAGACAATGATGAAATAAAATGCTGGTTAGGCTGCGACTGACCTGCAGTTCTGGTCACCACATTATAGGAAGAATGTGTTTGCACTAGAGAGGAGATTTACCAGGATGCTGCCTGGCCTGCAGTATCTGAGCCACGAGGAATGATTGGATAGGCTGGGACTGTTTTCCTTGGAAGAGCAAAGATTGAGAGGGAACTTGATAGAGGTAGAGAAGATTATGACGAGCATATATAGGGTGAATAAGAGGCAGTTTTTCCATTAGTAGAGGGGTCAACAACCCATGGGTGTAGATTTAAGGTAAAGGTAGGGGCTAAGATGGGTGTTGAGGAGAAATGTTCTCACCCATTGTGTGGTGTGAATCTTGAACTATCTGCCTGAGAGAGTGGTTGGTCAGAACCTCGTTTAAGCAGTGTTTAGATACTCCCATGTTGTGCTATCCATGCCAAAGCTATGGGCCCAGAGCTGGAAAATGGAACTGGTCAGATCTTTGACTGGTAAGAGTATGAAGGGCTGAGTGGCCTCCTGTACTGTAAACATCTGAGAGTCTGTAAACGTTTAGCAAAACAAGAAGGTTTTGAACTGCATCTTAAAAGGACAGAAGAGGAGATCTTGCGGACTGAGACATTTAAAGAATGTAATCTTTCGTAGAATGCAGATGTTGTTGGCAAGGCCAGCATGTGTTACACTATGCGCCCTTGAATGATGTGGCTTTCTGTTCCATCTAGGCCAGACAAGGTAAGAATGACAGATTTCCTTCCCTTTACAAACCCAAGCTAGTTTTCAATAATGAATTTTAAAAACGTTTGTAAGAGTCATAAAGTTGTATAGCGCAGAAACAGACTCTTTGGCCCAACTTGTTCTGCGCCAGTCAGATACTCTAAACTGATCTCGTCCTATTTGCCAGCATTTGGCCCATATCCCTCTGAACCCTTCATGTTCATGTACGCATCCAGATGCCTTTTAAATGTTGTAATTGTATTAGATTCCACCACCACTTCTGGCAGCTTATTCCATATGCACACCACCTCCATGTGAAAAAGTTGCCTCTCTGGTCCCTTTTTAATTCTTTCCTCTCTCACCTTAAACCTATGCCCTCTAGTTTTGGACTTCCCTACCCTGGGAAAAAGACCTTGGCTAGTCACTTCATCCATGCTCCTCATGATTTTACAAACCTCTACATGTCACTCCTCAGCTTCCAGCGCCCCAGCCTTTTCAGCCTCTTCCCTATAGCTGAAACCCAATCCCGGCAATATCCTTGTACTATCTTTTCTGAGCCCTTTCAACGTTAACAATGTCTTTCCTATATCAGGACAACCAGAGTTGTATGCAGTACCAATGTTCTGTACAGCACAGCATGGCCTCCCAACTCCTACACTCAATGCACTGACCAATGGAGGCAAGCATACCAAATGCCTCCT
The DNA here is from genome assembly GCA_024137785.1 of Ginglymostoma cirratum. Taxonomy (NCBI): domain Eukaryota; kingdom Metazoa; phylum Chordata; class Chondrichthyes; order Orectolobiformes; family Ginglymostomatidae; genus Ginglymostoma; species Ginglymostoma cirratum. Next base: position 448,976 of record JAHRHZ010000056.1, on the reverse strand, counting down.
TCACCACTCTGTCTACCTGCAACTCCACTTTCAAGGCATTAATGCTCCTGCATCCAAGGTCTCTTTGTTCAGCAATACTCCCCAGGGCCCTACTATTAACCGTATAAGTCCTCCCTTGATTTGCCTTTCCAAAATGCAACACCTCACATTTATCTAAATTAAACCCCGTCTGCCACTCCTTGGCCGGTTGGCCCATCTGAACAAGGTCCTGTTGAACTCTGAGATGATCTTCTTTGCTGTCCACTACACCTCCAATTTTGGTGTCATCTGCAAACTCGTTTATATAAACGATGAAAAACAGTGGACCTTGCACACACCGATGGTCACAGGTCTGCAATCTTCTACCCTCTACCAACATATTCAATTCCACCAGCGGTGTCCCCGGAGTAGTTTTTGATTATCAATTCAAAGTCGTGACCACTATGCCGCCACCTCCTTTACTGAAGATGCAACCAACAGCAGTGAAATGATGGAATAAAACAGCCTTGACCAATTCTGGATGTTCCATCTGTTAAACATTGAACTGTCTCATCTTCATGGCGGGTGACTCCATTATGCTGTTTATTTCCATTGTTTTCTATTTTGAGTCAAACATTGTGCCGTGCTTGGGATCTTAAAAATATATATAAATTCCATCAGATTTTTTTAGATTGACCGAGCTTTAGGTTGTGTCAGTGCAGTTGTGATTTTTACGACATAGTTGTTTCGTTACTTTTCAATAGTTTGATCACGAGCAGCATGCAGCATTGTACCCTGACCATATTTCTAAAGGAAATTTCTGGGTTTGTTTTTTTCCATCTTTCAGATGCTGTACCTAAAGATCATGACAGTTATTATGGTTTCACCACGTTTGCACGAGAACTTAATGAATTGACTCCTGATCTTAAACGTGTCCTGCCCTTGACTGACACACGCCTGCGGCCTGACCAGAGGTAGGGTTGCTTTGAAAAAACCCGTCATCAGTGCTGGAACGAATACAGTCATTGCTAAAGGGGAGGCGAAGGCCCTAGTGGTATTATTACTGGATTGATATTCCAGAGACCTGGGTTTGAATCCTGCCACAGCAGATAGTGAATTTGAATTCAGTAAAAATCTTGCGGGGGGTGGGGGGAAACGGGGGTGTTGCTGAATAAAAGTGCAGTGATGACCATGAAACCCATTGTCAATAGTTGGAAGTCACTAATGTCCTTTTAGGGAAGGAAACTACCATCCTTGCCTGGTCTGGCCTGCATGTGACTCCAGATCCAAAGCAAATGTGGATGACTCTTAACTGCCCTCTGGGCAATTAGGGATGGGCAATAAATGCTGCCTAGCCAGCGATGCCCTCATCCTGAGAACGAATAATAAAAAAAAAATTGTCATATAAACTTCAAATCCATTGATATCTTAGTTGGTCATGAAATGTTCAACTGAGTAATATTGAGACTCTCCAAAGATAATTAAAATGTAATCTCAGATTCTTCTGCCTGACGATGTTGAGACGCAGACACAATATTGGTTTGCACGTGTTATTTCCTGTTTCAGTCGGTGAAACAAAAAATGTGCACAGAATGGGGGTGCTCGTGCCTCAGTAATTTCACATGCTGACGTCACACAGCGTGGTTTCTGGGCCCCACTAAATATGTTCCAAGTTGCAGGTTGATTTGGGGGCCAGTGGTTTACATCCTTTACAGCTAGCCCATCTGTAAAAGTGCAAATACCACTAGACCCTAACATGAGTTCTCACGCTTTTGCTCCTGTGTAGCAGACTCGCTAAAAGCGACTATCTGAAAGATCTGCCATTGCAAAACAAAATAACAAATTTTCATCTCTGTTGCATTGTGCGTTGCTGGGTATATTCTTCTTCTCTCCACTTGTTTATCGTGTCCAAGATTGCAGATCTTCTTTGTGTGAGATAGTCCCTTGGAATGAGGATGACACTTGCTCATGGTGAGAACCTGCCCATTGATTCTTTGATATGGGGAGGCTATAATGTTGCAGCTATCAGCTGTTTCTGGCTGACCTGGAAACTCACCCGCCCTTACTGTTGGCAGTTAAATGTAAGAGGTGGGGAGTGTCAAGATCTCTGTTGTGTTATTGTAAGGCCAGTTTTATTTAACTCTTCCTGGTGATTTTTGTCCATCTGTTTGCCTTCTATAAATAAATGATTGCATTGCTGCCTTCTCGCCAAAAATGACTGGTGTTATTTTTAATCAGTTGTTTCATTAATTTTACAGTCACTTGACAATTGGCTGTGTTTCTTCGCTGTAGTATTTTGAAAGACTCTTCCTTGCACTTTGGCAACAGATGGAAACTTCAACACCACATTTTCAATCGAGCTCGCTGAATTTGGGTTTCCAAACTCCCCACTGAATCCTAGAATTTGTTTGTTGATTCATTGTCACGCTGACTGGGCCACCATTTGTTGCTTATTCCCAGTTGTCCTTGAGGTAATGGGCTGCCGTCTTGAACCGTCGAAGTCTATAGGGTGTAGTTAAACTGTCAATGTCATTAGGTGGCTGTATTCCCATGTATGTGCTGCCCTTCATCTTCTGATGGAAGTGGGTCATAGGTTCGAAAGATGCTGTCTAAGGAGCCTTGGAGAACTTCTGCAATGCGTCTTATGGATGGTACACATTGCTGTGACTGAGAGTTGCTGGTGGAGAGAGTGAACGTTTGTGGATGTGTTGCCACTCAAGCAGGCTGCTTTTCCTTCGATGGTATTAAGCTTGTTGAGTATTGTTGGAGTTGCGCTCATCCAGGCAAACGGAGAGAATACTGAACCATTGCTGGCTTATGCCTTGCAAGTTGTAGATAGACTTTGGCGTTGGGAGGTGAATTACTCAAGCCTCTAACCTGCTCTTATAGAAACATAGGAAATATGTTCAGGAGTAGGCCATTTGGCCCTTCAAGCCTGCACCACCATTCAATATGGTCATGACTGATGCAATTGCAGTCTCCCACTCCTGCTTTCTCCCCATTACCCCTTGATCCCTTTAGCTTCAAGGGCCATGTCCAGCTCCCGCTTGAATATATCTAACAAGCTGTCCCCAGCAGCTTCCTGTGGGAGAGAATTCCACAGGTTCACAAGTCTGAGTGAAGAAGTTCTTCCTCATCTCAGTCCTGAATGGCTTATTCCTTATTCTTAGACTGTGACCCCTACTTCTGAACTTCCCCCAGTATTGGGAACATTCTGCATCTCGTGTGTTCAGTCCCGTCAGATTCTATGTTTCTATGAGATTCCCCCCACCTGCCTCATTCTTCTAATTTCCAGTGAATACAAGCCCAGTCGATTCAGTCCTTCCTCACATTTCAGTGCTGCCATTCCTGGGAATCAGTCTGATGAATCTTTGCTGGACTCCCTCAATAGCAAGAATGTCCTTCCTCAGACTCGGAGACTAAAACTACACACAATGCTCAAGCTGTGGCCTCACCAAGGCCCTGTATAACTGCAGCAAGACATCCTTACTCCGGTACTCAAACCCTCTCGCTGTGAAGGCCAGCGCGCCATTAACTTTCCTCACTGCCTGCTGCGCCTGCATGCCCCAACCTTCAGTGTCTGTTCCACCATGATATTCAGGTCTTGTTGCACCTCCTCTTTTCCTAAACTGCCCCCATTCAGATAATAATCTGCCTTCCTGTTTTTGTGACCGAAGTGGATAACCTCACATTTATCCATATTATATTGCATTTCCCAAGTACTTGCCCACTCAGCCAGTCTGTCCAAGTAGCCCTGTAGCCTCTTAGCATCCTCCTCACAGCACACACTGCCACCCGGCTTAGTGTCATCTGCAAATTTGGAGATATGGCATTCAATTCTTTCGTCCAAATTGTTAATGTACATTCTGAACAGCTGGCGTCCCAGCACTGAAACCTGTGGTACCCCACCTGCCACTCTGAAAGTCCAGATACACAACATTTTCTGATTCACCCTTGCCCAATTTTACTGGTCACAACCTCAAAGTTCCAGCAGATTTGCCAACCATGATTTCCCTATAGTGAATCCTTGCTAACTGAGACCAATTCTGTCACCGCTTTCCAAATGCTCAGTTATTACATCCTTAATAATTGACTCCAGCATTTTCCCCACCACCAATGTCAGGCTAACTGACCTATAGTTCCCCATTTCCTCTCTCCCTCCTTTTTAAAAGACTGGGGTTACATCAGCTACTCTCCAGACCATTGGAACTCTTCCAGAGTCCACAGAATGCAGGAACTTATACTTGTATCACTGCTGCCGTTCAGTTTGTGGTCTTTGGTGATCCCCAGCAGTTTGACAGTGGGGGATTTAGACGTGGTAGTGCCATTCATTGTCAAGGTTAGATTCTCTTATAGATTTTCTATGGTCATTGCCTGGCATTTGTGTGGTGCGAATGTTACTTGCCACTTGTCAGTCCAAGCCTGGATATTGTCCAGATCTTACTGTGCTTTGGCATGGACTACATCAGAGTCTAAAGAGTCTTAAATTATGCTGAAGATTGTGCAGTCATTAGGCAGCATCCCCAGTCCTGTACTTCTGAGGAAGAGCCGGTCGTTGATTGAAGCAGCTGAAGGAGGTTAGACCAAGATCACCACCCTGAAGGACTAAGACCTTTCTGGCACAATGGTGGTATCCCTACATCTGAGCCACGAGGCCTGGGTTCAAGTCCCACTTGATCCAAAGGTGTAATAACATCTCTGAACAGGTTGATTAGAAAATATCTACCCTGAGGAACAGCCGCAGAGATGTCCTGGAGCTGAGGTGACTGACCTCCACCCACTACAACCATCTTCTTATATGCCAGGTATGTCTGCAACCCAGTGGAGAGTTTGCCCCCTGAAACCCATTGATTCCAGTTTTGTTAGGGGACCTTGATGTCACACTCTGTTGAATGTGGCCTTGATGTCAAGGGCTTCGCTCTCACTTCACCTCTGGAATTCAACTCTTTTGTCCATGTTTGTACCAAGGCTATAATGAGGTCACGTTCTGAGTGGCCCTGGCGGAACCCAAACTGGGCGTTACTGAGAAGGTTATTACTGAGCGAGTGTTGCTTGAGAACACTGTTGATGACACCTTCCATCAATTTGGACATCCATGAGGCACTGTTGGCCCTCGACAGTGGTAGAATTGTACTCCAGCACTATCTGTAACCTCATGGCCTAGCATATACCACACTCATCCATTACAGTTAAGCCAGGGGATCACACTGATGGAGGGTAAACTGATGGGACGCTAATTAGTCGGGTTGGATTTGTTCTGCTTTTTATGGACAGGGCATACCTGGACAATTTTCTATATTGTCAGGTAGATGCCAGTGTTGCACTGGAACAGCTTGGCTAAGGGAGCAGCAAGTTCTGGAGCACAAGTCTTCAGTAGTATTGCTGGAACATTGTCAGGGCCTGTAAGCCTTTGCAGTGTCCAGTGCCTCCAACATAGAGCGAATGGAATTGGCTGAAGACTGACAACTGTGAGGCTGGGGACCACTGGAGGAGGCAGAGATTGACCATCCACTCGACACTTTTGGCTGATGGTTACTGCAAATGCTTCAGCCTTATCTTCTGCACCAATGATGTGGATATTTGTGGAACCTCCTTCTCCAGTGAATTGTTTAGTTGTCTACCATCATTCATAACTGGATGTGGCAGGACTGCAGAGCTTGGATTTGATCTGTTAGTTCTGGGATTGCTTAGCTCTGTCTATCACTTACTGCTTATATCTGTTTGGTAGCTTCACCAGGTTGACACCTCATTTTCAGGTATACCTGGTGCTGGTCCTGGTCCTGGTCCTGGGATCCCCTCCTGCACACTGAACTAGGGTTGATCCCCTGGCTCAATTGTGATGGTTGAGTGAAGTATATGCCAGGCAGTGAGGTTACAGATGGTGCTGGAGTACAGTTCTACCGCTGTTGAGGGCCAACAGTGCCTCACGGATGTTCAGTCTTGAGTTGTTAGATCTGTTCGAAGTCTGTCCCATTTTGCACGGTGATAGTATGCCACACAACGTGATGGGGGGCGTTCTCAATGTGAAGGTAACTCTTAGCAATACAGTTGTTGGCAGATTAGTAAGAATGAGGTCAAGTATGTTTTTCCGACTTGTTGGTTCCCTCACCACCAGCCGCAGACCCAGTCTAGCAGCAATGTCCTTTCGAACTTGACTAGTTTAATCAGTAGCCCTGCTACGGAGCCACACTTGATGATGAATATTGAAATCCCTTGCCCAGAGTACATTTTGTGCTCTTGTCACAGTCTTTGCTTCCTCCAGGTGTTGGTTGACATGAAGGAGTGCCGATTCATCAGCAGAGGGAGGTCGGTACATGGTAATCAGCAGGAAGTTTCCTTGCCCATGCTTAACCTGAAGCCATGAGACTTCAGGATGTCGAGAGTCAATGTTGAAGACTCACAGAACAACTCCCTCCCAACAGTATACCACTGTGCCGTCACCTCTGCTGGCTCTGTCCTGCTGGTGGGACAGGACATATCCAGGGATGGTCATGGTGGTGTCTGGGACATTGTCTATAAGGTCTGATTCCGTGAGTATGACTATGTCAGGCTGTTGCTTGACTAGTCTGTGAGATAGAACTCCCAATTTTGGCACTAGCCCCTAGATGTTAGTGAGGAGGATATTACAAGGTTAACAGGGCTGTTTTGCCATTGTCTTCTCCGCTGCCTAAGTCAATCGGTTTCATTTTTGTTGAGACTTCATAGCTTGCTTGAGTGTTTCAGAGGGTGGTTGAGAGTCAACCACGTTGCTGTGGATATGGAGTACCAAACTAGGTAAGGATGGCAGCTTCCTTTCCTGAAAGATATTAGTGAGCCAGATCGTTGTTTGTTTTTTTCCTTCTTCCCCCCCCACCCCTCGCTTCTTTTCTTCCCTTCCCCCGCCCCCCCCGACAATTGACAATATTTTCATGGGAGGTGCTTAATTCCAGCCATGGTGGGATTCGAACCCAGATCTCCGGAACGTTAGCTGAGTTTCTGAATTAATAGTCTAGCAATAATACCACTAGGCCATCACCTCCCTGATTTGACTCCAGTTTCTCTAGGAATGATGGAGTGTAGAATGTGGCCATTTGGCCCATCATTTCAATGTAAAGACCAACTTCCCTGCTACTTCTCTAGGCCCATTATGAATATTTCCACTTGAGGAATTTACTCATTTTTTAAAAAATTACTCCAGTAATCTGATTCCACCACCTTTTGTAGGCAGTGCATTCCTAATCATTGTAAGGAATATTGTTCTCCTCATCTTCTCCCTGACCTTTCTTTTGCCAATTACCTTAAATAGCTGTGCCCCTCCGTTCTTCATATGATTATTGCTGGATCTTTTTATCTTGTATGCATTAGGATAAATATAAGAATGTCACGTTTTCAAATGATGACAACAATTTATACAAAAGAGAAAAGGGAACCAATTGGTTGGCAAGGTGACTCCACCCATTGTTTGTTTCCATATTGATGAGCACAAGACAATGCAGCTTCAGTATCATTTCTCTCTTGTGAATGAAATTCTATAATATATTATCCAGCGACTCTTTGTTACTATCTGGAAATACTTTCTGAATGCCATATCTTAATTTCTGCAGGTACCTGGAGGAGGGGAATACTGAGGCAGCAGAAGTTCACAAGCAAAGAATTGAGCAGCTCCAGAGAGATAGGAGGAGGATCATGGAGGAGAACAACATGACGTACTTGTCACGCTTCTTTACGTAAGTTGGGAGGAGTTATGGGGGTCAGTCTTTGCAGAGGGTGTGCAATTTCACAAACTGTTGATGCTGCACCAAGACATGAGCACTGGAGCAGAAGGTCTTAGAAACTGGGATTGTAGAAGGGAGTCAGTCCATCAATGTCAGCATGTGTTTAATTTTGCAATGGAGAATTTGTTTCTTGTTTGAGTGAGGTTTCCAGTATTTTTAAACTGAGACAAAAGTGTGGGTTTTACAGCTGTTTCCCTTGGGTACCTCCCACAGTTTGCAATACATTTTCAGGAAGAGTCTGACAAGTATTAGCATTGAATTGCTCCCTCTGCAGTCTGTCCTGACCCATTTTGCATCTTCTTCCGTCCTCTCTCCTTTTATCTACTCACTTGAGAGAGCAGGTGAGAGGGTCTCTCTCTGTTTCATACAACCAATGAGGTAACCCCTCCGTACTGCACTGTGTGGGTGAGCCTTGGTTTTGATGCTCATGGCCCTGGATTGCAAGTGGGTGGCATTCCTGCCTCTAAACCAGAAAGTCCGGAGTTAAGTCCCACTTCGGGACTCCGTGACCAATGTGGGTGCAAAGTTGACAGTCAACTTGTATATCCTACCAACTGAGACAATGGGGTGGCATGGTAATGCAGTGGTTAACACTGCTGCCTCACAGCACCAGGGAACTGGGTTCAATTCCAGCCTTGGGTGACTATTTGTCTGTGTGGAATTTGTACTTACACCCTGTGTCTGCGTGGGTTTCCTCCGGGTGCTCTGGTTTCCTCCCGGTGCTCTGGTTTCCTCCCGCCGTCCAAAGTTGTGCAGGTTAGGGTGGGTTGGCCATGCTAAATTGCCCATAGTGTCTAGTAGGTTGATTAGCTATTGGTAAATGCAGGGTTACGGGAGAAGATGGAGTGTAGGTCTGGGTGGTATGCTCTTCCAAAGGTCAGAGCAGACTCAATGGGCTGAACGGCCTCTGTCTGCACTGTAGGAACCCCATCATTTGTTGATTCTAAATGATGGGGAGTGGGAGAGATTCCTGGCCAACCGTGTGATGGGAAGAAAGTTGGAGGTGCTAACATCTGTATTCAAAGCTCCAGATTGCACCATGCAGGTCAGAGGTCATTGTTGTCGCAAGAACTGGAACTCCCTTAGGCATTCAGTTGACTGGGCAGCCTGTGTGGATCAGGGATGGTCTGAAAAGAATGGGGTTTTGATATGGGGCAAATTGCCTCCTCAATCCTCCACCTCCCATCATGGGGGCTGCAGCATTGTTGAACCTGCCTCTGTTCAGGCTTGAACCCATTGCCTTCTGACGCCGAGGCACATATGCTACCACGTGAACCACGTCACACAGCTTGCACGTTGCTGTTGGGGTGCCAAGGTGATCCTAAACAAACGGTGCTATGTCTCCCTTCCAGAAAAACAGTTGATAGCAGTGGCAAGGAGTCCTGGGTGAGCAACGGAACCTACTGGGAGCTGAGGAAAGATCCTGGATTCTCGAAGATGGACAATCCGGTGCTGTGGTGAGAATGTGGCTACAAGCTGTACATCTGAGGCTTCTGCGCCTCTTCGTGCTTCTGCCCCAGAACCTGCTTCTCTGAAATACCTCTCAGTAGGTGCCTTAAGTTTTATATGAAGAGAGCACAGTTGAGCAGGACACACTGTCTGAGGCAAAGAACAGTGTGCCAGGTGCGGAAAATGTCCTCTTCCCACTCTGTAGCAAAGCAAGTGGAGTAGGTATATCTCCTCCAGTTATCCCAAACAGTGCATTATGTAGAGAAACAATGCAAGTTTGCTTGCAATTGCTATACAGCACCTGTCTCAATTGTATCCTGTACACATCTGTCCTTGTCTGAACTCCAATGACATCTTTTTCTTTGAAAGCTCCACATTTCATATTCCATGTAAAGTACTCTGATGTTGTACCAATTCTTCTTTTTATGACTGATTTTAGTTTCTACAAAAAGCACAAACTTTTTTTTTGGAAGAGAAAACTTCATATTTATTGCTGTTCTTGGAAGAGAAATTTTCACTTTGCAATTAATGCCACAGCTTTGGAAGATCTGATTGGTTCACTCTGCCTTTCAGAAGATCCTTGCTTGGAGTCAGCACTCTCCCTTTTTTTTCATTGGGTTGAAGTTTGGTCTGGAATGTGGAAACAGCTTCTAGTCTCACGAGAGGAGCTTTTACAGTCTCCCCACTCTCTTAAAACTGACAGTACACTTGAACATTTGGGCAGTGAACCTGCTTTCTCTTCCAACTGATCCCCCATCTCTGTAGGCAGGCGAACTTCAAATGGTGCACTATACAACTTTCAAAGTGAGCCTTCAGCTGTTCAGTATTGTAGTACTGTTTTAAAAGATCACTTTTTGTTTCTGTCAGAAGAGGTTGCACTTTTTATGTGAATGAAGACATTGGAAAATGTCAGTGTGTTGTGCCTTGCCCTTCTCAATCAAAGTCACATCAGTTGCAAGGCACTAGTTTTTTATTATAAAAAGGGGACTTGTTAAAGTTAATTATGTGTGCTTTATTAATTATTATTTTCAATTTTTCAAAATACTTGAACAGAAAATGTTAGTTGAAATTCCTTTAAAAGGTAGGGAAAGCACTGAAATGGGATAACACTTTTTAGAAGGCTCCCAATCTTTCTCACTCATTCTCTTTGTTTAAATCAATCATTCCATCAACAATTTACATTAGCCATTTTTTTTTTACATAGAGAGGTGTCTCAGAGCACACTTGGGGGCAGTGCTTAATCTGGAGATACTGAGCAAAAGGGAAGAATCGGAAGGCAGTGAAAACGCAAAAGGATGGGAATTATAGATACAGTTCTATTGCCTGATAAACCATGATGGCTCCAGAGGGCACCAGCATTTGGTACTGATGCTGCAGAGATTGAGCAGCAAGGTTTAGGTTACTGTCCTGACTAGATTCGATTTCTAGGCTAACCTTCGGCATGTGTTCAACACAGTTGGACATCTTGTGATGCACTAATGTGGTATACAGAAAAGTTACAAAAATAGTCTCTCATCAGTCCACAATATCCTGCCAGCACCGCAGAGCCACATTCAAGGATGGTGTCGAAGCAAAGAGTGAGGGTGAAAGGAATATAATTAAAATAAAGTATGCCTGAAGGATGCTTCAGCTATGGTGAATTTCTCAGCTAGCCCTGTGCCATTGTTGGCACGAGTTTCATCCTTTGCTTGTTTGTGCCTGGCTTTCATAGCACCACCTTGGTTGGTGGCAGGGTGGCAATCCTAAGAAGTTTAATTGCTGAGTTGTACAGATGAGTGGGGCTCACGGCACCCTGCAGTTTTTGGAATCAATGGTAACTCCACAGCCATGACTGGTGCTGCCATTAGCCGTGGTTTGGTTCCTGAGAAACGGTCTGGAACCTGTAGGTCATGTCTAATGTCCCCTAACTCTGCTAACATGTTTCCCGATCACGTCATTGCACAGCACAGCTTCTAGAGACCTATGAATGAGTATATTACAGGGTAGGTGCTTGCTAAATTGTTGCCATCTTTATAATGTGGCAACATTCCCAAGTGGCTTAACATTTTGCCCTGGCTCCCAATGATCAGGAATTCCTCCTCCACAAAGATGTTTGTGTGGCTATGAAGATTCTGGTGTGCAACGATAATTTTCTGGCCTTAACATTAGGAAAGACCGGTAGAGAGAGGGATAGCAAGCGACAGACACTCTCAAAACATCACCAGAATAGATAGCTTGCTCAAAATCTAAACATCAGTGCTACCTGGGAGGCCCTGGTTGAAATTTAGTGGGACCCATGTGAAAGAACTATCACAATCTTGTTACTGTCTGACTAAATGTGGATATCGGGTGAGGCCACAATGGACATCAGTCTGCTGATTAGATTGGCAAAACTCTGAGCTTTTCTTCACCAAGATCAGGGTAGAAGGCATTTATAGCACACACAGGGTATTTGGTTGTTAAGCTGCAATAGACCCTGTGAAATTGACTATTCTAAACCAGTCTTGTGTGTTACACCAAGGTCTTCCACATCTAAAATACTTTGCAATATATTGAGTGTGAACATTTACTGTTAACAATATATTAATATCCTATTTAATTGCTGGAAACTAGTGCTCATATCTCTATCATTTATTGAACAGGAAGATGTTTTTAAACAGTTACCATTTTATCTTTCATGAGGTCATTTCTATGGCTTTAAGCACATACAATTCTTGCAGTCAGTTTAGGCACTTAAAGAAAAAAACTTCCATTAACATGTATTAATTTGTTTGTCCTGAATATGTTTTAATCTTTAATGTTTTGTTGGAAAAAGAAAAGCTACCCCTTAGCCAGCATAATTGGCAGGGTGCTTTGGTCATGCACTCTCTTCTTGGAGTGGAATCATCCAGAATCGACTGGATATCTGCTGTGGATTGCTCCTGGATCCTTCCTCCCAGATGTCATTGCGGAATGCCTGTCTCATCAGCACGTTGTGCAGGCCACCTCATGGTAACACGTTCTGGAGATGCTGACTGACTATGGCCTGCATGTGAGCATTGTTCCCTTGGCTGGGTTTGCAGGTCTGCCTTTTGCCTCCAAGATCCTATCCCCATGTGATGAAAAGGATGGGAGGGGATGGTTTTGGCAATGGTATCAAAGTTTGTTCTCGGGCTTAAACATGAGCATATCAGGCCAGTGCAGCAAATAATCCTGGGCATTCCACTCAATTTTTAAAAAGGAAAGAATCTTTTCCCTACTTTCTATCGTTTTCATCAGTGCTTACTGGTCAACCTTGAGCATCATAAAGATGAATGAAGAAAGTATCATTTTGCTGCACACTTAACAGAATTTTTGATCAGGAGCTGAAAGGAGAAGGAAAAAGCTCTACCTAGTTGAGGAGCTAGTGGTGAAGGTTGATATCCCTTCACTCTTGCTTTCAGGCGAGCCAAGGGTAATGGTGGAAAAGAAAAGGAGATAAAACTAAATGAACATTGGCTGATTTGCATTGCCTTTAGGTCATGGTTGTGAAAGTTTTTTTTTATTTTTGCGCAGATTTGTCTGTTCCTATCAGCAGACTTTAGTGTCCAACCTGAACATAGTGAATGTCTTTCCAAAACTGTTTAACGGGGTGTGGAAATGTTCGTCGCTCATTTTTACCATTTGTTGGCCTAATTGCTGTCTGATCTTTCTAATGCTGTATAAAGCTGGTATTTATACCTGTAAAGTGGGATGTTTCGTCTGCAGGCAGGCAGAATACACGGTCTTCCACTTGTTATTTACTAAGGTACGATGATCTGTCAATCGATTTAATAATTCCTGAAATAATTATTGGAATCCATTTTCTACTCCCTTAACGTCTAATATTTTGAGACATGAATTCCTTTATAAACCAGTGAGTTTCATTAAAATTACCAAAATCAAATCTGCCCAGTGTGTCAACTGAGATTTGTGGTATACAGACCAAAATGAAATAATCATTCAGGACCTGAAAATGGAAGTGGATTTAACAAAAACCCTTAACATCGGTGAAAGGCAGACATTCACTGTTATTTCCTGACTATCTGCCAGTTTTTGACAGGAGAAAAATTCTCCCTTATTGAAGATTGACTTCCAGTTTGGGGATGGTATCTAAGATCATTGACTGAGTTTGAATGATGGAAATCCATTTGATTTAATCCTTTCACAAATGACCAAGATTATTAGTTACCTGCACTGAATCAGTCTTCCACTAGGTTAAAATGAATGCAGCTAGTGAGCACCCTCAGAATAAAGAAAATTTACCTCCTCCTCTTTTAAATGTGCCCTCGCTCTACTATTCAGCAATCACTGATCTGGGTTTGCTTTCTCTCTCCCAAGAAATCTAATGGGCTAGATAGTAGTTGGTGTTGTACAAAACCAGCTGAACCAAATTAGCAGTGAATTTTACAGATCACTCAATTTTTTTTTTCTTCTCCCTGCCATTTACATTGGTCACAACCTCTTTAGTTCTTCAATAGAGATAGTAGGAACTGAGATGCTGGAGAATCTGAGATAACAAGGTGTAGAACTGGATGAACACAGCAGGCCAAGCAGCATCAGAGGAGCAGGAAAGCTGACGTTTCGGGCCGAGACACTTCTGCAGAAAATAGGCCTGAAACGTCAGCTTTCCTCCTCCTCTGATGCTGCTTGGCCTGCTGTGTTCATCCAGCTCTACACCTTGTTATCTCTAGTTCTTCAAAAGTTTGATCTTCAATATCCGTACTTTAAGATGATTTCCGTTGATGTCATTGCATACTTGCCCCATTATTGCTATAAGTTAATGACTCTCCTGTTAATGAGAATAATAACTTAGCTGGATCTAAGACTTCTGATCAGGTGACGATGACACAGAACTACTTAAAATGAAGCTGTATACACTACCAAAGAAGAAAAATTTGTCTAAACTTTAGGCTGCTTTAATATCCTGGCTAAATATGATGTCTTTTTTTTAAAGTCCTGCTTTTCCAAGTCTATAAAGACATTAGGATTTGTTGTGTTTCCCTTCTCCACCATTAGCAATCTACCCCGCCCTACTACCCCCTCCATCCAGAGCTTGTGTAATACTCGAGATTGGGGAAGATATAAGCTTTCACCATTGAGGCACTTAGCAAATTTATATGTAAAGCAGATTTGATTTTGGACACTTTTTTCATTGCTACATTTCCCACGATAATGTCTCTGCAGGGAAGTATTTAAATGACTTGTTTCTGTGCCTTGCTCACTGCAGTAGTTGGAAATCTTTTTAGGTTTAATGTTAGAATCAGTGGATTTGCTGTGAAAATTCAGTCAAATGTGACGTGCAAAGAACCTGTTGGTTCACCACTCCAATAAACTGAGTAACATTTGCACTGCTGTAGTCTTCCCTGTGTGCATTATTTTTGAAAGAAACAGATAGATCTGGGGGAGCTGCGTGTATAGCTTTCTGACATCTGCCCACTGACCTACCCACACCCACTAATGACAGCAAGCTAAAACAATGGGTCTCTGACATTACAAACTGTATTTCTTAATTATATTAGCTTTCAAAGGTGAACATTCTACGGTCCCAGCAGGACTGGGATCACTATCGTTTCACTGTATTGCCAACCCTATCAGCTCATACTTGTTACCATGATATCATATATGCTGGGGAGTGGGGCAATAAAGCTTTGATTTTCTAATGTCACTGGGACTAAGAGTTGCCCGTGTTACCCTGCAACTAGATTTCCTGACACAGTTGCAAAGAAGAGTAACTTTTGTTTGATTTTCTGGTCAGGGACTTCATTGTATGGGACAGTGAGTTGGAGGATGGAATTTGATGATTAGTTCCCCTGATTCAGGGAACTCCTAGTTTTCCAGTGAGGAGATTCAAATTGTGTTTCCCTTTATGGAAGCAGCATCTTGCCAGCAATTTACATTTTTTTATCTTCATGCAAGAAAACATTGAATGTGTAAGAATCATTGGACTCTGAACTCGGTTCTCCTACAGATTCTGCACAGTATCATAAATTAAACTCCAGTTTATTAATTTATGTGATGGACAGGGTCTGCTAACTCAGTCGGTATAGCCCCTGCACTCTAATCAATCTCCAGAGTAACCATATCACTGAAAAAAATACTACGAGCTGTAAGGAGCATTTTCAATCAACCACTGCCTCCCCACACACATGCTTTCTGAACGGGGATCAATAATAGCGACTGAGGGGCAGCTCTGCCTCGAGGCAAGTGCTTGGTTATCACTGCCGTGCTGTAAACCCCTGACCCCCCCCACCCCCAGGCAATGATGTGGAGGTGTCAGTGTTGGACAAAGAAGTCACACGACACCAGGTTATGGTCCAACAGGTTTATTTGAAAGCACAAGCTTTCGGAGCACCGCTCCTTTGTCAGGTGAAATAAACCTGTTGGACCATAACCTGGTGTTGTGTGACTTCTGACTTTATCACGAAGAATGGAGACCTTGTAATAAACATCATCTTCACTGTCTTCCTGTTGCATTTCTCTTTTTGGTTTTCCAAACCCATTTGTACAGGTGGCGGTGTAAATCAGACATTTGCTGTTTGCAGTAATCTCTGCTTTTTTTTATAAGTCTAGAATCACAATTATACACTTTTGACTGGCATTTTTGCCAAGTTCACTGATGCAGTATGTTGAGACTCAAGAATGGGATAACTGGATTGATCCAGGCATGGAAACAACTAGTAGAGCTTATTTTGAAATGTTTAAGTAAGTCTGGAGTTTATGGCAAAGCGTTGTAATTCACTCTAACTTATGAATTTTGGAAAATCTTTGTATGGTTTGGGTAAATGATTGATTGCAAATCTTCATTTGAGCATTATCTGACAAGATGTTTAATAACTTATTGAAACCATGTACTTGGCACCTTCAAAAAGAAGTTTATTAAATACATGATTCTGCCTCATTTAAAAGTATTTTGTTGTTTCTTTTTCTCCTCCCTTTTACCATGTAGATGGGTGAAATATTTGGGGGGAGGGAGCAATTCAGTGATGTGTTTGATAAGCTTTCATTCTCCGTTCTTCAGCTTTCTGCTCTGAACACATACTCTAACTGGTTCTGAAATGATCCCACCTGATGTTATTACTGGACCTGACCTGGATCTGAGGCAGAAGCCTGGCTTGATAGATCACATTTTGATTTGTTTTGGTTTAGCAAGGATTTCTGTCACTGCAATATATGTGCATAATGCTGCAGATTTTGCTTTTAACACTGAAACAAAGTTTAAAACACCTAAAAAGCTCAAAAACACCTCAAAACACAAATTCAAGGATTTCTTAACGTTAAAAAAAAAAATTCCCATTAATCCCAAGCAGACACAATACTGGTGCCAAACACACAAGCACTACTCCTAGCAATACTTGCACCAGAGTCCCTGTTTGTAATACATCACTGCAACTTTAAAGCATAAACTGAAGCTGTACATAGCTTCTTCCTGGAGCTATTATACATCTGAGTTTAAACATGCTCACCTTTAAGTAACCTCGTCAGGGTTTTATCCCAACACTTTTGTTTTGTGACTTTCACTCTAACATTACTGTATCTGTCTCATGAGCACTGGTTTATACAAACATCTTCATCCAGGGATTTCACAAGACTAATCAAAACTCAAAGTCAAACCAAACAAAAGCATCTCTCTCTAAGACTTGGGCATTTCCTTTAAGCCTCAATATTTGCTCCTAACTTTCTAAACTGGAGCTGGATTATCTTGTTTTGGTTGTAACACGTTGTACAAAAATTGTTTTTAAAATAAATCAACAAAAGACTACAGAAATACAAGTTACTTAAAAACATATTTCTCACTAATTCATACTTCAAGAACCTTAACTTACAATAAGTTATATTTTTAAAATATATCAATCATACTGTTTACCTCCCACTTCGATCTTTAGGCACAGGTAGACCTCCCTGAAGTGACCACACCTGCCCCTATGGAGGGCCAGCACAAAGTCAACAGACTGAATAGCCACCTTCTGTCACAATGCTAGGATTCTTGATGATAATGGGTCCACAAAGTGCATATAATTGAGGAAGCTGCTCATCGTGGCTGATTCTTACTGTTGTTATATGCACCTATTTCTAACAGGCAATACTTGGGACCATAGTAGATCATTTAGCACCTTAAAATAAATCTGCTTTTAGACAAAATGCACCTCTGATAATCAATTTGCAAAACACAGAGCCAGGAAAATTCCATTGGGTACCTCCAACCTGTTCTGCCATTCAGTTGGATTTTTTTTTTTAGTATTTGTTCACGTTGTGGGCACTGTTGGCTGGGGTACCATTTATTGTTCATCCCTAGTTGTCCATCCCTAATTGTCCTTGAAGGTGGTGGTGAGCTGCTTCCAAGAACCAGCTACAGGTCATGTGGTGTAGGCACGTCACAAAGCCAGGGTAGGGGGTGGGCAGTTCTGACATAGTTCAAAGTTGGGATGATGTTTGGTGTTAGGGAGCAGACCAGACCATGTCAAAATATTTTAAGAAGGTAAACTAGACCCTAACTACTTCTAATTTTAATGCCAAATGTAAAGTGCTGTCTTTCAGATACAAACTAGTCAAACTACTCGACATTGTGTTGTGCTTAGTGTTTTCAAATGCTAGGGTTAAAATATAACAAAAGAAAGCAGAACTTGGAATAACAACTCTACTGGAAAATAACAATAATATAAATAGTAACTATTACTAATTAACTGTTCCGATATAGTAACATCCCATAAACACACACCTTGGCAAAAAGTCCAATTCAGAAAACAGATTTTCTCATGGGCAGTGCCCGTGGTGGGGAGAGAGGCCCCAGCTTCTAGCTATAACCGAGAGAAGAGAAAAATAGCTTCTATTTCATCAAGACTCCAGTAGCTTCTGAATCTTAAAAGATCAAACAACAATTAGAAAACCTGAGATAACAAGGTGTGGAGCTGGATGAACACAGCAGGCCAAGCAGCATCATAGGAGCAGGAAAACTTGACGTTTCGGGCCTAGACCCTTCATCAGATGAAGGGTCTAGGCCCGAAA